>BROG01000241.1:600000-954522 GCA_030159075.1 Atrina japonica
AATAAACTCTTTGTAATGCTTATCACCCACACCGAGACGACAGAGCTACGAGTTTAAGGATATACTAAAGCAGAAAAATTGTAAAAATGGCACTTTGAGAATGGTTCCTTTCTTCCTTAGATATTGACATGAGAATTATACCGATTTTTGAATTTTCTGCATATTTTAACTGGTCATTTGGTTCTTTACATTCTACTTAACGGAGAAGATTAAACAGCAGCAGTCTAGCACTATACCAGATAAATTCACAACAAATTGTAATTGTTTTTAAAGTGTTAATATTAGTGGGTTAACTTGTTTCAAATATGTATTATCAGTTAGTGGTCTGTACTTCAAGAGGTAAAAACAACAAGTGGAAATGGACAGACACCAAGACTCCAATTAAGATTTTTGAAGTCTTGTGGATGTAGGTTGCTTTGTTGAAGGATTTCCTCAATAAGGTGATATCCCAAGATTACATTTAAACAACTAGATAATAGCTTTACAACAAGTAATAGATTGCGGTCATTGTGGCCATTTTACTGGTTGATAATGATTAACTACATTGTAATATCTTATATTTGAATAGTTCTTCCACATCTATCCGTGTTACCTTTTGCGATGGTCTGCTGGTAGGGCATTTGACTGCGGAAGGTCCTGGGTTTGATTCTCAGACAGGGTCATACCACAGAATTTAGTGACTGTTCCTTCACCAAGCACTCGGGATACGAGATAAATGTCACAGGTCTTTGGATGAGACTTAAGACCGAGGTCCAGTGTTGGGGAAGGTGTGTCATGTAAAAGAACCCTCACTGCATTGGTGTCAGTCCTTAGCACAGGCCAAAATTTGTAGAACTTCACCTAAAGCTAGTGATATCTCAATATAAGTGAAAAATTCTTGGTGGGACGTAAAACAACAAACAAACAAACAAACAAAATCTATCCATGTTAGAATGCACTGGAAAAAGTTATAGAAATAGTAGCACAAAATACATTGTACTGTAAAGTTGCTTTTATTTGAGGGGGATTTAATTTTTTCGCTATAGTCGCAGTCAATGAAAATACCGCAAAATTAAATACCAGTGAATATACTACCTTATACTTATGAAGTATCAGAAAAACAGTACGTAGTTATTCTTGCACGAAATTTAATACCTGTAAATAAGTGCCTTTCAGAAAACCGTGAAATTAAACAACCAGAAGTGAGATACTCCATGGTTGAAAGTGCAATGCTCTAACCACTTGTCCATGGAGGTCCCCAGAAAGAATGTTTGTGTCATTCAGTTAAGAATTTGCTGATTACTCTCGTAGAGGTGTTACATTTAAAGACAATTATAACATTTCATTAGCACAACATATTCTGAAAACCACAAGGTTTTGGTGCTAAGACATTAGATGTAGGCCTTATGTTTTTCAGATGGCTTGAATTGACACATTGCATGCATTCCTTAATTCATCAAAAAGTAAAAAACAATGGACTCTTCTGTAAATCAGTGACTTAGAACAGTCCAAATGTGTATTCAGGGTAAATGAGTAGAAACAGAACTACCTGTCTGACTACTCAGATGATTTCAGATATTTTGGTATGTCCATTATTCCTTGGTCTGTAATAGAGTTTTGCAACAAAACTTCAGTGAGACTGCCTTAGGCATATTTCATGAACTACATGATCTGAGTTTGCGGGTGCTAGTCCATCAAGCTTAAATCTATGGGAAATCTAGAAACTTTCAGTTGTATGTTGTGTCATGCCTTGTGCTTGGCTTATGTTATGTACATAATGTAACATTAACTAAACTGGCATGTTTCTATAGCACGAGTCTAAATTTGTGTTCTTCAGATTTGGCAGATGATGCTTCATTCTGTATAGAACAACAATTCTGGACCCCCAAGGGGAGGAGGCATATTTTGTTTGCAATAATTAAATCATGTGTTCTGGGGATACTTTCTGCCACTTATTGAGAAAATGTTAAATAAGTGAAATATCTAAAATAAAAAGAGAACCCTGTTGCAATGTACTTAGGAAGAGACCATCGACCTTCCACAAGTAAACTGGCAAACTTTCTCACAAATTTTGGCTTAGGTTTCAGCGGGGCTTGACCCTGTGCTGACCTGACGTGAGAGACTTCATGGTTCAAAGCGTGATGCTCTGAACACTCGGCCACAGAGGCCTGTACTTTTTTCTTAAATAAAAAATTCAAGATAGACAACGGATAATGATACATAACCAGTAAGGCCTACAGGTAAAAAATGAAACAAAAACAATTTATTTTGCCAATACTATGACATGACCTTGAGTTTAGATATAATATTTTTTTAATCTTCTTTAAGTTGCATCTAATTTGTAGTAATAAAGACGTTATAAAAGCATGACTTTTTACTTTAGGCAATATGTACATAGTTGTGAGCATTTAACATCTAGGAAATTAACTGCATATGTAAACAGTAAACAGATGTTAGATGCAAGTATATGTCAACAAAATATCCATCATATCAGAGACTTAACAATTTGCAAAAAGAAAAAAAAAAAAACTTGAAGCAAATATCTCTCAAGTTAAAACACTTACTGTTTCGTTTTTTATTTTTGTCTTTTTTGGGGGGAAGTGATGCTTTTCAGCAACGTCATATTTTATATTTTGGCATCAATAAAATCTTAATGGCGTAACATGAAATTCCCAAAAAATCTTCATTTCAAATACTAAAGATACATCCCTATCTTGTAATTTGCCTGATACCTTAGTGATGAGTCAGGCAAATTGAATATCTAAATTTTTATACATCTTAAGATGCTGGAAGATATTAAAGACACTTTTGTGTAAAGTGTGCAAGTTTTATTTTTATTAATAATTCGTCAAGGAAACATAAATCAATGGGTTTTAAAACAGACACTTGCCAAAATTTCATATCACACTAACTGCAGATATTTGAGAATACATCGGAATCCTATTACATATATACACAACTTACAGTACTTTAACCAAAAGCACATAAATGCTGTTGAAACATCCACATGCAAAGAATTCATACATATATACAAGAAATTTTATCACATCACATCCAATAGAGGAAAAGGGCGTTCAAAGTTGGCTAAAAGCCAAAAAAGAGTACCACAGACATTACATAATATGCCTGTCATGTTTGTCTGTTGGAGGGATTTATGTAATAACAGGCAAACTAAGAGGTGTGTGGGGTCCCTACATTAGCTGCTTCTTTCTCTGCAATGACCATAACATCATGTGTGACCTTTAGTCAAGGTCATGACATTCCATTCCCATATGGAACATTTGTGGTCTTGGCATAGATGGCATGACCTTTGGTCAAGGTCATCACAAAATGCTTTTCCATACTAGAGATTTGTGTGAAGTATGATGTTGCACAAATAGAGTACAGGAAAATATGGCCCTACACAAGAAAATTCCATTTTAGTCCACTATGACCTTCACATCAGACATATGACCTTGAGTCAAGGTCATGGCACACAACCTTCCCATAAAAAAAATATGCCGTTGAGATAAAGAGAAAAATAACAGAAATACAAAATAAAACCTTGACAAGAAAATGTAATGAATTCATATCTACAGTAACCTTGACATGACTTGTATCACCTCTAGTCAAGTTCACACGACAGGAACACTTGTATTAAGGTTGAGGTTGTACAAATATATCATAGGAAAACTATGGCCCAGACAAAACAAATGTAGAGCACAGCTTCTTCAGTTCAAAGCACAATATGAAACAAAATGACCATAGATTTTACATACCATATACAGAATGACACTTGGTGTAGAAGAGATCCATTTGACACAAAGGAAATAGACACTGAAGAACATATCTAGAATAAATAAAACATTGTAAACACAATTAAATATTGTTAATGTTTATATAGTCAATATGATATCTGTTTATATAACTATAACACTATACAATGAATTTTGTATTAAAGGTCATCTCTTCATAAAAGGCACCTGCCTGTAAAGATCATCAAAACATAACCTTTTTAAACTTTTTTATACTGGATAAACCTATTTATAAAGGCCACCAGTGTATAATGGCTATTTTTGCCTGTACCCTTGAGTGACCTTAATAGACAAGTTTGACTAATATAATGTTAACACTTCATCTTTTATCTAAAATTTTCAGTTTCAAATACAGTTGAACCTCACTATTAAGACCACCCAACTGACTGCCTGAAAGTAGTCTGATTACTGAGGTGGTCCCTTAAGTGAGGTTCTGTACTTATAAAATGTTTATGAAGAGACCGAAAACTTGTGGTCTGAAATGTGAGGTGGTCTCCCAAACAAAGGTGAAAATTAGGCAAGGTTCCACTGAATCAAATGATAAAAAATGAAACATAATCATTCAGAAATATTCTATTGTCCTAATCATATTACATCTTGCACTTAAAGCTACCACTGTATAAAGGGCACCTGTCTATAAAGGCCATTGAAACGTAACCTTTGTTAACTATTTCATAATGAATAAACTTCTTTATAAATGCTACCTGTCTATAATGGCTACTTTGCCTGTTTCCTTGAATGACTTTTATAGACAAGTTAGATTGTACTCAATTTTAAATGAATCTCATGGTATCATTCAGAGACCAAAGCATCAAGAAATATCTAGATTTCAGAAAGTCAAACTCTTTAAGTGTAATGTTAACATTTTCTGATCTGGAAAGATTTAATTTACTTGATACTGTCATCCACAAAACCAACTGTTATGAGATGTATGTTTTAACCAGTATGTTTTTATGGCTGTGTGTTTATCTTAATTATAAGTCATTTTCAATATACATGATCAATTTTACTTACAGACAAAATGAATAAAATTGAAATCAAGTTATTATTTGTATGATGAATATACATACATAACTAAGATGACTATCTGTTCACTTTTGTAGGATGATATAGTAAAAGCCATATAACCTGGTGAGGTAGAGTTTCACGAACCTTGTCTTGACCTTAAACTTTAGGTATTAAATGACAAGAGTAATCGTTCCTACTTCTCATCATACATACCTGGTCATAACTGAAATGTGGGTATAGTGTGTTTGAGTACATATAGGACAGAGAAAAATAGAATTTTTGTAGAAAATAAAAACCATGTGTACTAATAACGTACATCAAAGTATATCTAAATATACTACATAACACATAAGTAATTAGCAAAACTTTTTGTCCATATATGTGAAATTTGTCTATAAAACCTAATGTTAAATACGGGTCGAAATTTACCTCTATTCCAACGTCTTTAGTTACTAAATTGAACAGCGGTGATGAATTGTAAACCGTATACAGGGGTGGAAATTAAGAAAAAATCCTCAGGAGCCAAATGGGCTCCTAAGTTTTAAATTCTGGGAGCCCAGATTTAAACTTAGGGGCCCGTCATATTAATTTTAAGGACCAAAATTGAGAAAAAAACAGATACTATTTCTGAATGGAAATGGACCGAATAACGGCCCACATAAAGTGGCACAAAAATTCCTGAAATCAATTTGCCAAATGGGCGACTTCGTATGTAAAACAATTCGCCCGATCGTAAATTCAGTCGCCTCGGGCAAACGGGCACCCGTTAATTTCCATCCCTGGTATAGGGGCTGTCTCAGAAAGCCATAATAATTATAAATTTTTTTAGACAGCTGGAACCTCAGTCTTTCGTGAAATACTAGTTTATGTACAAAGCCATTGACACCCGGCTTAGCTGTGCTTTTCGTGACATTTATGGTCTCGCAGGATCTACTGTAGGCTTAGAGTGGAGGAGCAGAGGTTTTAATTCACCCTCTAGAAAAGATTATGGTATATTCTGTGCAAAGGGTGAATTTGATGTAAAATGTAATTAGTGATCTAAAATATCATATTTAAATGATATGAGTAAAATACGTAAAACACACAATTATAATTTGTTTGGGTACTGACTGTTTTCATGGACGCTGTTTGTAAGTCAGTAAGCTGATAACGTGACTACTTTGCAACATCAATAAATAAAGGAATAAAATTGAATAACATATTTATTGTAACACTGATTTATACTGGTGTATGTTTTCCTGGCCCCATAGGCCTTTTTAGCATACCTCACTATAAGCATGAAACATTTCCACATAATTCAATATTAATCTTTGACACAACCCCTTCAAATCCTATTTTATGCCAGAACTCTTTAACCATGTGAAAAAGGTTCTATAAATTAAATTCGTATATGGTACACATGTTACAATCAGTTGATTGGTTACTTGTGTTCACATGACAAAAATGACAAAAAAGTAGGTAATACAGGTTATTCCGTTGATTGTTTTAAACCATCATGAAATAAAAGAAATTTTTAAGATTTTCTAAGAGTACTGGGCTCAATCTTGTGGATGGATTTATGTAGTAAATTCTGTGTAGTTATGCACTGTACAAGCAAATTCATTTTACATATGATAATGGTTTCAGATATGAATGCCTTTGAGAAAATCATGAAAAAATCTTGTCCTATATGTACCCAAACATACTATAGATTCGGCCATATGATAATCAAAAGGTTACACCGCCCACTACGTTATGAGTGTCGGACAATAAAAATCAAACATAACTAAGATTACTTACTCTATTTGTTCAGTTTTGTTTGTCATAAGTGCTTCAAACAGAAACTCTGAAACCATTATAGAAAAATAAATGAGATTATATGGGAATCAAACATATACATAAATAACTTAAGACAAAAATATAAGAATAAATATTAAGCTGAAGTACTTAGTTTAAAACACTGATCATCAAAATCATATGTAAAAATGAGGAGTGCAAACACAGGCACACAGACAAGCACAAACACATAAATACAGACAAGCACAAACACAGACAAGCACAAACATACACTCAGACATAAAAATACATGCACACAGAACAAGCAAAAATACTTACAAAGACAAGCACAAACACCTGCACACAGACAAGCACAAACACAAGCACAAACACATGCACAAACATACAGACAAGCACAACTACACTCACACAGACAAGCACAAACACCTGCACACAGACAAGCACAATCACATACATACACATATAAGCATTCATCCCCACAAACACTCTCTCTGATGCACATAAGCACATACTCTCACACCCACCCACACTCTCACACAAACAAACATTATTCAAGAAACTAAAATATGTAAAAAGAATTAACAATTCCAGAGAAAAAACAATATTAAGGTATTATTCCCAAATGGTCAAGACTCAAAGTGGCAAGTTTGTTTTTCTATTAACATAAGAAGTTTGCTCAAGGTCACTTATCAGAAGATCATGTATGAAGCATAGATAACAAAGTCATCAAACAGCACTAAAATAAACCATCAGATAATTTAAATTACTGAAATATTTGATGTATAATCAAAGGTCACAACATTATTATGGCGGTGATGCCCGAACTACAGCATGCAATGGTACCGCAGACATAAATGTACAATCAAACTTGCATTAGAGAACACCTCTGTATAAAGGGAACCTGCCTATAAAGGCCATTCAAACATAACCTTTGTTAACTTTCCATAATGAATAAACCTCTTCATAAAGGCCACCTGTCTATAATGGCTACTTTTACCTGATTCCTTGAGTGGCCTTTATAGACAGGTTTGACTCTATCCATTGTCTACACAGTTTTATGCCCAGATGGAGGTTAAACAGTTCCAAGATGTGCAGTTAGATTCCTTTGTCGGATCGTACAAATCTGAAGTGTAGTGGTTTTTAAAAAGGCGTTGAAAATATGAACCACTCAAGAAGGAGACAAACATACACACATGCATCCCATTTATCTCCCTGCCTCACAAGGATGAGTGGCATTAGGACTTAAAGTAGTCATGCCCCTCATTAAATCAAGCCAAAGCAAGTAAATAGTGATACTGTAGATAAAGATTATGTGAAAGAGTGACTTAGGTGACCTAAAAATAACAGCAACAACAACAACAACATTTAATCCAAGAATATGGGTTAGGTGACGCAAATCATACACGTAAAACACCAACCTATGACATCAGACTTCAGAATGGTAACGGCATGCAGGCCTGCTCCATGTTTTAGTATGCTGGAAATAATCTGTATTGCAGACATTTGATGGGTCCCATTTTTACTGACTATGTGCTTCTTCAAGGCTGATATCAGACCAGTACTGTTCACATTTAGACTTATGAGTAAATTTGTTATATCTTCACTGCAAACCATCTTTCTCAGGAGTGCTGAAGAGGAAGAATTATAATGGCTTGTATAATTGCAATTCATATGACATCAGTTTACAGTCAAACTTGTATTAAAGGCCACCTCTGTATAAAGGGCACCTGCCTATAAAGGCCATTCATACATAACCTTTGTTAACATCTGTCTGTCTGTAACAGCTACATGTGCCTGTTCCCTTGAGTGGCCTTTCTAGACAAGTTTGATTGTAATAGGAATGATTATGGTAGAGAGGAATTTATGTAAAAACTGACAATTAAACAACTACAGCAAAACAAGATTTTATATAGCAAATGACACAATTAAATAACTACAACAACGTATAGGTTTTATGCCTTTGTGGATCTTGGATAAATATTTTTTGTTAAAACAACAGATTTTAACAACCATTTTCTCAAACAACTCGAAAAGAATATTTTGTGCATAATTTACATTATCTAAGTCAGATATAAAAATATCATCATTTTTTTTACATTTGTTTGTAGTTTGTTTTCTGCACTTTCAAATATCAAAATATGACTGATTTTGTGAGTTACTGGTACAAATAGACCCTATACTCATCCAGGTAATGAGTCAGAAGTAAACAAAATATTATGATATTTATAACCAGAAAGATATGAAATCCAGACAAAATTATCAAAATCATACATATAATTTAATTGGCCAATGTATATAATATTTTAACAAATGTGCATGACCTACCAATTCCATTAACTGACCAGTTAATACAACAAACTACAACAATGACAGAGTTTTCAACATGACTTAGACATGGGGATTAGATAACATTGTTCTTCCTGACTGGACATGTCTACTTATGTACATCACAGAGTCTACTGATATTGTATATACATATCAACATGACTGAGACATGGGGGTTGGATAACATTGTACAACCTGACTGGACATGTCTACTTATGTACATCACAGAGTCTACTGATATTGTATATACATATCAACATGACTGAGACATGGGGGTTGGATAACATTGTACAACCTGACTGGACATGTCTACTTATGTACATCACAGAGTCTACTGATATTGTATATACATATCAACATGACTGAGACATGGGGGTTGGATAACATTGTACAACCTGACTGGACATGTCTACTTATGTACAGAATCTACTAATATTATATATACATATCAACATGACACAGACATGGGGGTTAGATAACATTGTACAACCTGACTGGACATGTCTACTTATGTACAGAGTCTACTGATATTGTATATACATATCAACATGACTTAGACATGGGGGTTGGATAACATTGTACAACCTGACTGGACATGTCTACTTATGTACAGAGTCTACTAATATTATATATACATATCAACATGACTTAGACATGGGGGTAGGATAACATTGTACAACCTGACTGGACATGTCTACTTATGTACATTACAGAGTCTACTTATATTGTATATACATATCAACATTACTTAGACATGGGGGTAGGATAACATTGTACAACCTGACTGGACATGTCTACTTATGTACATTACAGAGTCTGCTAATATTGTTCAGTTTAACACAACGAGTATGCTATATCACTGTCAAAACTAAAGGTACCGACAAAACAATTACAGACATTATCTATCACACCTGTGGTGTATGTACAATGATAAATGATTCTCTCTACTGGTCTTAATGACCTGCCAGAATTTGATCACAAAAAATCAAAGTTATGTGAGAGACTTTAACTGAATTATGTATGACAAGTGAGCATTATATTTTGTTATGTTAGGTATGTATAATTGTTAGATAATATATATCCAAGTTACTGTAAAAAAAAAACCTTTATTTCAGAAACTCATAAGACATCTTAAAGGGGCATTAGCTGTATTTTCCAAGAAATTTTTTTTCATTCTTTACTCCCAGTACTTAAATTGATGTACAATAACAAACAAGAGATATACACAGGCATACAAATTCTTATATTCCTATATATTTCTTGAAAATAAGGTCAGGTCCTGCTGTTTATATATACAAATAGCTGCCAAACTAGGTTTCTCAAGCAATTTTTACAAAACATATAGGAATGTAAGAATTTTAAGTCTTTTTGTTATTGTGCCTCAATCTAAGTAACAAAAACAGAAAGATTTTTTTTTTGTGAAAAAAGCAGTTAATGTCCCTTTAACTTCTTCTGTGACAGAATATTTAACTCTGATCCATTTATTGATGAGCCGACATATTTGTGACTCTTCAACATAATACACAGAAGCATTTTTGGTTGTTGAGCTACGAGGACAATGTAAGCGTCACATTAGGACCACCATAATAAGGAGACCATCTTTAATTGAAACCATGATAAATCGTAAGTAATGTTAAACTGTATAAAGATACCTCACTAAAGAGACCACCTCACTGAGTTACTCACGACAAGGAAAAAGAGCACCGTTCATCAAAATCAAGAAGCATGATGCTCTTTTTCTAAAGTCAAATAAAATCATATAAAGAAACCTCATTACAAAGACCTGCAATTCATTGTGGGAATCATATAATTGTTAACGACCATCTTACAATGAACATCCAGTGAAAAGAATCTAAAGCAACATAACTTTGTATAAAGAAATGTTACTAAGGTCGGGGCACTCCACCAATAAGATTAGTTTGTTTTAATGGTAATTTATGCCTTAGTTAACTATTTTTATTATATATTCATTAAGTTGGCTCTTCAATGAAATCAAATATCACAAAAGTAACAAAATGGATCATTCATATCTGCAGCAAAATCAGGGCTTCAGTAATTGCAATAACAAGATTTGTTTCAAATACAGAAATGTTGACTAAGAAGTAGGTCAAATGGTATTATCTAGGTCACAAGGCCAAAAGTCACAATGCCATCTGAAATGATTGCACATATGAAATATTAAAACTCTACTAATTATATTTTAAAAGTTATGGTTAAATTAAAGGCTAAAGTTTTAGTGCATGGATGTCACCGATGACAGCAGGGATGATCCCTTCGATATCAGTTCTCTAGACATTTTATCAACGTGAACGAAAAAAAAAAAATTCTACTGGAAGTGACCAAACCAATCTATAGAAGCCTTTCTTGGTAACCAAAGGATTAAGATTTTTCTGGACAAAAAATTAAATTTCCTGTGAACATCATATAAAATCTTGATATGTATATATGACAACTTACTGCGGTAATTACAGTGATTTTGCCCACTACAAGACTGGGTTTGTAGATAACCTAAGAGGGTCTATAATACATTGGAACCTATGCTGAGAGACCACTCTTTTAAAGGACCACCTGTCATAAGTGACATAAGTAAACCATTGATATAAATACTCCTTTCAATTAAACACTGTTTGAGAGACCACCTGTCCTGAGAAATCACATTCCAGAGGTAAATGGGTGGTCTTTAAAGGCAGGTTCCACTGTAAATATGCATCTAAATTTAAGTTCTAACAGTATTCTGCAATGCCAAGTAAATCTTAGTACAACTAAATAGATGTTGAAATAAGAATGGAGCGAGACATACAATTTACTGGGTTTCAAATTCCTGCAATGATAAAGTAAAATTTCACAGCTAGTCTCTATCCATCATGCTGTTTCCAAATGATCAGGAGGGCTTCAAGTTTCTCTATCATATCATACATATGCTGAAAATTACTTCTTCTGCGTTTTAACAAATTGTCAAAAAATTTGGAAAAATGCTATACTTACTTCAAAACCATAAGATAATATAAAGGATTTCTTATTTCTGTGGCAGTAAACAGAACCAGAATAGCTAATTTATCTTAGTGATAATATTCACTGCAAACAATTTGGATATCCCTTCCTAACAAAAGGTTATTTTACAGATAAAGTAAAAATTTGGCTCATTACACCTGATTACATAACAAGAGTTTTGTAATGTTGGCAGAGTGAAAATAACTAATTTTCTGATTCAATTAAATGAGAATTATTTATGGGTGATTAATTCAAACAATACACCAAATATTGGTTGATGTTGTCGTGACTGAAAAAAAAATCCCTCACCCATCAATTTCACATACATTGTATTTGTAAAGGGTCTGTTTTTACCATGCACCCATTTTATTGACTACATGTCCAAGAGAAAAGACGATATGATCTGATATGCCAGGGTGTTCAACATATACACATTTCATATACAGAGGCAAACTACTAACTGTTAAGTTGTTGTCATAAGGATACCAGGAAACACATATTATGTCAACAATTTACAAATTTTACGGTTAGTATAATGACCTTGTTTCCAATTACAGTATTTCACTGAATGTAACAGAATTGCCTGTTTGAAAGTGATTGTTGAATGGTCTTAATCAATTATTACGATTTATTCCTGAATTATTTCATTTGAATTTAACTGGGGATTTGTAGTGGATGTGACCAGTCAAAAGGGCATGAGATGCTTGCTCCTCATTTTCACCCAATTTGTAAGTTGTCTCTTAAACCTTCATTTAATAAATACTCTGGTATCTGTGATTATTACATGCTAAAAAATTATAGACTTTTTAAAGTTTTGATTTCATCCATTATACCCAGGGCAGCAGGGATCTTGAAATTCATCTGTATGCCAGATAGTTGGGATTTTATATTTATATGCCAGATAGTTGGGGTTTTATATCTTATATGCCAGATAGTTGGGATTTTATATCTTATATGCCAGATAGTTGGGATTTTATATTTATATGCCAGATGGTTGGGATTATATATATATATATATTTGCCAAATAGTTGGGATTTTATATCTTATATGCCAGATAGTTGGGATTTTATATTTATATGCCAGATGGTTGGGATTATATATATATATATATATATATATATATATATATATATATATATATATATATATTTGCTAAATAGTTGGGATTTTATATCTTATATGCCAGATGGTTGGGATTTTATATCTATATGTCAGATAGTTGGGATTTTATATCTATATGTCAGATAGTTGGGATTTTATATCTATGTCAGATAGTTAGTACTATATATACATGTATATATATATATATATATGTATATATATATATACAGTGGAATCTTGCTATCTCGAAATTCAGGGGACCACTCTGTTTACTTCGAGATATCTGAAATTTGAGATAGCCAAAATTTTCAATTCATATATTTTCTATTCTTTTTGGACAACAGATACACCCTCTCAGGGTACTGATACACCTACTCAGGGTACTGATACATCCTCTCAGGGTACTGATACACCTACTCAGAGTACTGATACATCCTCTCAGGGTACTGATACACCTACTCAGGGTACTGATACACCTACATGTACTCAGGGTACTGATACATCCTCTCAGGGTACTGATACATCCTCTCAGGGTACTGATACACCTACTCAGGGTACTGATACACCTACTCAGGGTACTGATACACCTACTCAGGGTACTGATACATCCTCTCATGGTACTGATACACCTACTCAAGGTACTGATACACCTACTCAGGGTACTGATACACCTACTCAGGGTACTGATACACCTACTCAGGGTACTGATACACCTACTCATGGTACTGATACACCTACTCATGGTACTGATACACCTACTCAGGGTACTGATACACCTACTCAGGGTACTGATACACCTACTCAGGGTACTGATACACCTACTCAGGGTACTGATACACCTACTCAAGGTACTGATACATCCTCTCAGGGTACTGATACACCTACTCAGGGTACTGATACACCTACTCAGGGTACTGATACACCTACTCAAGGTACTGATACATCCTCTCATGGTACTGATACACCTACTCAGGGTACTGATACATCCTCTCATGGTACTGCTTAATTTCAAATGGATCGAAGTAATTATTAATACACTTTCAACTTGACTCATTAATGGAAGTCGATTGTCCCGTGTTTTGAAAATAACAAGTAATTTTAAGAATGATTTTTGTGTACAAAATGTAAACCTTCAATCGCAGACGGTAACTTCGAGATAAAAAGTAACAATTTTGGAATAAAAGTAGTATAAATATATAGTAAAATAATCGGGACTGGCCGTTCGATTTTGACATAACCGGAATTTTGACTCATCTTATTTTGACATAACGAGATTCCACTGTGTGTGTGTGTGTATATACCGGTATATATATATATATATATATATGGGTTGTCAAATCAGTCTGTACTTAGTATTCGGTTAACCAAATATTCTTCCAATCGAATACTCAGTTACTCGGTCAATTAATTAATACTGCAGCAGCAGCAGATCCAGGAGTTTTTCGACTGGTATGTGATACTGAACAGAAACTTTCAATCATTTGGATAAATTACGTAAATCCGAATGATTCTAAAGCAACACACTCCTTCAGAACATTTATAATATTTATTATTTATCTTACAAAAAATTTGGCCATGAAACAAGAGATATGTAAAGCACAATCACTGGTTAAACTCAGAAAATGCCGACAATTATACCTAAAGTTTGGAAAACAACTACATGTATCAATTATATTAAAACATTTCAATGAGTATAACAATATATTGCTGAATCAAAGATGGGTACTGGGATTCCAACCCCATTTTAATTTGAAATGCTGGCATTTTCTCAGTTTAACCAGCAATTCTTCTTTACATATCTCTGGTTTAATGGCAAACATATCTTAATACTAATTGTCATCGGGAGTATACTATACAGAAAACACACCATGATAAGCTTACATCTCTCAGATTATCTAACAGGTTTAAATCATTTAGACCATGGTTTCTAATACAATATTTCAATAATACCGGTACAAGATAATCAGACTTTCTGACGAGTACTCCATTAACCGGTTACTCGTTGGCAACCCTAATATATATAGTGAATATCTGTTTTTCACTTTTATGCAAATACTAATGAATTAAATCAGAACAAATACTTTATCACAATTGATCCAATTTGTTTGTAATTTGCATTTACAATTACAATTTACACATCCATTAAATCTGACTGCATATTTTGTTTGTAGTATGCAGTTTTTGAATAGAAATAGCTCATTGTTTGTTGGTGAAATTTAATATGTTATATCATGCCTGCCAAGTTCATCAGATGAATGTCATATGTTTAGAAAGTGAAGAGAAATAGATCCTGAAATAAACATATAAGAACTGAAAAGTAAAGAATGTCTAAATAAAAAATATACATGTACAAAGATTCCAGCTACATGTGCTCTATAGAACTACATGATTATATCTGTATGACAAGAATCATGTGTACACATCATTTAATTTTAGCAAAACAGAACTTCACTATCAGAATATTTTCAAAACGCATGAGGTTAAACTGACTGTGACATACTTGAATCTGAAACTTTCATTGATGTTCAATTACTAGTATACATTTGTTATGACTGTCTGACAAAATTTTTCAGAAAAAAATAATAAAAAGAAATTTGGGTCCACTCAGAATGATCTAAAGTCTAAAAACAATGGAATCCTATTGTGTCAAAATTGGATGTGTAAAAATTACTGTTATGTCAAAGTTGAACATCCGAATCTGATTTTTTAATATATATTTATACCACTTTTATTCTGGATATCACAAAGTTTTTTATCTTCAAATTTTGCTTATCTCGAAGCATTTTTCAAATGCCAAATGTCCAAAGTATCTAAATATTATAGAATTGCCACTTGTAATCTTGAAATTACACTCTACGATTGAAGGTACACAAAAAATCACTGTACAAAATTACTTGTTTACATGCAAAACACGGGACAATCAACTGTCGTTAACAAGCCAATGTAAAAGTGTAATTAATAATTGCTTTAAACAAATTTGAATTAAGTAGTACCGACTATCCTGTGTAGTTCTATTTGTTGTTCAATAAGAATGGAAAATGTACGTGAATTGAAAATTTGGGTTATCTTGAATTTCGGAATATCTCAAAGAAAATGGGGTGGTCCCATGAATTTCGAGATAACTAGATTCCACTGTATTCCCAACTTCAGTTTCTCTTGAAATCTGATTGGGTAATCATGAAAAGGTGAGAATTTTCCCAGAATCATAAGTTTTCTGGTTCTGGGTGTTGTACTTTACAGCAATGCTCACAATGTGTAACTGATATAATAGCTACAGACGTAACTTCCAACTAAAGTGTCTACACTATGTCAAAGCTGAAAGGATTATTTCTGGCAAATCGCTATACAGAAAAAACTGAGACAGAAAAATGTAAGTAGATGGGGATGCCACCCCTGGTCTAGTGATATAGATGGGGATTTTTACCCGACTCTTGCCCCTGGTCCAGTGATAAAACTCTAAGTATATAGGGATTTTTATCCTCCTCCTGCCCTTGGTCATCTGATAAAACTAAATAAATGGGGACATTTACTTGGCTTCTGGTCAGCACAGGTTCAAGCCCCACTGTAACTTAAGCTGATTTTTTTAGAAAATTTGCTAGATTACTTGTAGAAGGCGGTGGTCTCTGTGTACTTTAAACTGTAACCGAGTTCTCTCCTCCACCATTGGAAAATGGCAGCTACCATATAACTGAAAAATTGATGAGTGTGGTGTAAAACACTATTCAAATTCTGAAAATACATTCTTTCACTGCAGTGGTCTCTGAGGGCAGGATCTACTGTTAGATTGTTTGTGTTTTTTTATTGTTGTTTAACATCCCATTCAAGAATCTTTCACTCATATGGAGACTTCACCAGTTGCCGTTGAAAAGCTTCAAATTTTGGCCTATGCTCAGCACTTACGGCCACTGAGCAGTGAGGGTTCTTTAACTTGCCGACACCTACTGTGACATGGGATCTCGGTTTTTACTGACTCATCCGAAGGACGGGAAACCAACCTGCCACTGGTTGGATTCGAACTGAGTCACGTCAGCTCATCTACTGTTAGATGATAGTGTGCAGATATATAATGAGAGCATGGGATGTATTATGAAGCTATGTTTAAATAATTAATAACATACCAAAATGCCCATTTTAATCAATATTATTAAGTCATGTTTATATGATTAATAACTTACCAAACAGTGCCCATTTTGAACACAATTGCAAAGTCTATTAGATGGCTAAACATCATAGCAGTTTACATATTGCTAGTCTTGGGATATAAACAATTACAGATGTGAGCTTCTGAAATAAAACAAAGTTTCTTCAAAACTGAAGTGAAAAGATAAGTGTTTCATCAATTTATCTATGGAGAAATGCAAAAAAAGAGATAATAAATCAATCTGCTTCTACCAGTATGAAGATGTAAGCTGTGTATAATATAAATACATTGAAAAGAACACCTGGGTATGGTATTAAAGGAAATGTGTATGTAAAGTCTGTGGTCTGAGAGTAATATTGCCAAAATGAATAAAAAATACATGCAAACACTGCAGGTAGTATCAATTTCCTCTGCATGTAGGCATAGAGGCAGTACAACAGCAGTGTGTCAGCTTACATGAAAAATTGATATTTAAAAAAAAATAAATTTACCACTTACAAAGGTTACTATTTGAATCTCTTGTGAGTTTTTAACTTTTGGAACGAATGTAATATAAATCATGATAAAAATTTAAAGTTACCCTATTCATTTTGATATGAATTTCTAAATACCACTGTGGAACATTTCTTGAGAGATCACAGTATCTTCCATTGATGTGTGTTCTCAAGAGACAGGTGCCCCCTCAAAAGAGGTTATATATAGATGATGACTTAAAGGGGCACTTGCTGTATTTTATTAGTTTTTTCCCTTTTTTTACTACATAGATTGATATACAATAACAAAAAGAGATATATACAGGCATAAAAATTCTTAAATTCCTATATATTCTGGCAATTATTCATTTGCAATTGATTAATTATTCATTTTTTTTTATATTTGTATATGAATATCACACTGGAACTGACCTTAAGATATTTTTACAAGATACATGTAACTAGAAATATAAGATGTTTTATGCCTGTGTATACTGTAATCTATTATTGAACATCAGGTACAAGTAGAAATAGTAGAACAATTTGGATATAATATTTTTTGGTAAACACAGCTAATGCCCTTCTAAGTCTGAATATGGTTCCACAAGACAGGTGGTTTTTTATGACAGTAATTTCTCAAAAGCTGAGTCACTGTAGGAGTAAAAGTGTAGCAATTTCTATGGCTTAAAATGTAGTTGAGAGGTCCATCCACATTATGGATATAAAGAGCGTGACAGATATATAGGTAAATAATCACTTTCTGCTGTCAACTATCTACTCAACATTACAAATTTTGATTAACACAAGAAATGTAAAAAAAAAATGGCACACACAAAAAGGCATTTCCTTAACTTTTATCCAGTTAAATTTGCGGAAACTTCGCTGTATCAAAAGAAATGCTACACAGATGTTTTACCTATATATCATTTGAATATTATAATTTTTTCTTGTTTGCTTCGTCTTATTTTACTCCCTTCCTTATTGGAAATTATATCCATACATGCATTTGCTTGCTGTGAAATCTCTCCATTTGTATAAAATTATTTGTTAGATATGCCCATATTTAAATTTTTTTATGAAAATAGTATATGTAAATGTCAGGTAGGTAATATTCTATCACTAGAATTATTCTACAGATGTCAACCAATTATTTTTTAAAACTTGTTAATACAATGGAACCTGTCTAGGAATAACATCCAATCTGCCACTAAATAAAATGTGGTCTCTCAAAAAGAGGATTTATTTAAAGGAATATTTAACCAAGTGGTTTACAGAATGTGGTCTCAAGTGACAGGTGGTCTTTCGTGAGAGTGGTGTTTCAAGACACGTTTCACTGTAGTAGCTAATATTGACACAAAAATTTGTATGTGTAGCTAAAAATCTGGATAAAGATTTTTCCTTTGATAATTCAGGCAAATAAAACATTCTATCAATGTGGACTGGGATGTAAGTTGATCACAGAATTTTATCAATTTTCTGGATATTCTTTAAAAATGACCACTCACACGGAACTAGCATCTAAAACCAGTGTAGTCCATAGCCTAATATACAGTGGAAACTCACCTAATGTCCACCTGGCTTAAGCGGCCACCTAGCATTTAATGTTGTAAGTATTCAATCTCTGGAAAAATTCTTGATATAAGTAAGTCCAGACCCTCAATATAAGAGACTAAAATGGAACCTCGCCTACAGACCATCTCACTTAGGAGACCACCTCACAATTCAGATTATAAATTTCCAGTCTCTTAATAAACAGTTTAATAAGTACAGAACCTCACGTAAGAGACCACCTTACTAATCAGACCACTGTGTCAGTCAGAAAAGTTCCTTTGTGACTTGTTAATCAGACTAATTTGACTCAGTCAGTTGATGTTGATAGTGAGGTTCCACTGTAATTTTGTTTTTGGCTAAACAGTCAGATTACTTTTGGATTGAACAAATATCTCATGTTTTTTTCATATCATGTCTGATGTCAGTCTTAGTGTA
Organism: Atrina japonica; assembly: GCA_030159075.1. NCBI lineage: Eukaryota > Metazoa > Mollusca > Bivalvia > Pterioida > Pinnidae > Atrina > Atrina japonica. The sequence goes on from BROG01000241.1 coordinate 619,576, forward strand.
AATGGTTGTAAGCCATGATTTATGAAGCTCACATGTGATAAACTTGTAGTTGTGTCAATGCCTCCATCATATATAATATGATAAACAGAACTACAGACAAATATTTCAAATGTGTGATTGATGTTGATGGAAAATTTGTTCTTTTTCATCAAACATTACTGATTACATGCTAAGTCTTTGCAATAAATCTGTGACAGCAGAGCTGGTACAGAGTGTTGGCAAATTCATTTGTTGGCATCTTCCATGACATGGGTAACATTTACCTGAACTCAAAAATATTTCTTGGAATGCTTAAAATCATATGATACCCTCTGTCAACTAGAACCAAAGTTTGGTAATAATGCTTTGGTTATCAGACTTCCTTGGTTTAAAATGCACGAGAGGACTTAATACATGTTCACGATATTGTATTACATATCAAGTTTCCATTTTTGGTAACAAACTGCAAAAGCGAGAGAAAACTGATTTCCCAAAATTCATTTTCTCTATACAATGTATGTAACATATTGAAAACTGCAGTTTTTCAAATATTTCTCTTGAATTTGTTTAACATTAGATTTTCATAAAATTTTCACCTGTAAATTCTAAATTGTTGATACATGTAGTTTCACTATTTGTTTTTTCATATAATCATCCATTAGAATAAATAGTTATTCTTTGGTAAAGTTTCAATTCACCTTTAGATTTCGAAAAGTGAATTTCCTTGTGTAACTATAGCAAATATGTAACATTAAAATTTAAAATTCAAATTCAAGTATAAGCCATAATTTTTCCAAACTATAAACTAATTAAGTATGTGTAATTTTGTTGCAGAGAAAGTGCTTAAAGTTGCCTATTTAGTAGTGTAAATTCTAAGAAAATCTACCAATAAAAAAAAAAATAGAAAAATTTTAAACAAGAGGCCCAAGTGGCCTGTAGGCACTCACCTGGTAATGCGTTTTGCAAATATTTTGGGAACTTATTTATTGCACAATAGTTTATGTGTACCTTTAACAGAATCTGGTTCTAATAGAAAAAGTATTAGAAATAATGAAGGAGTGATGTCAGTAATTAATATGCAGTAAAACTGCATACTAGTATCAATAAAGCATTAAGGAGATCTTCCTGCAAAGAATTATAAACAAATATGAAATGTAACAAGTTCCTACATTAAATGATATTACACCTGATTATTACTGGTACCTCTAAAATCCCCAAAGGACAACTAACAACCATTAAACTCAAGTGTAAAGGGCTAGGAAGGTGTAGATAAAATACAGAGAGTGTCTTAGCTCTTAGTTTTTCATCAGAAAACAATTTGATGCTTCATGTTGATTTATTTTTGAAACAGATTAAGCACAGCATTCATGGCACAATTTTAGGTACATCTTGAGTTTCACTGCTGCAATAGACATGGGCATTTAATGTGAAACTGAACACGGAAATTGACTCCAGTAATCAAATATCAAAGTCAGACTTAATTTATATGGTACAATCAATGACAACTTACGTCTACACTAATTTTCGTAACATTGTTCGCTGACTTAATAAGATTTCTAAGTTTCCAAAATGGTGACTTGACTTTAACTGCTGTAGTTAAAATGATTATGTGAGATTTTGACATGTAGTTCAAACAGAATATGTTAACATGTGTTGGTGCTGTCTGAAAGAATTTTGAAATTTGGATCTTTATATACTTTTGGCAACCCTCATATACTGATACAAGTAAATCAACCCTGGAAAGAATGGTGTTGAAGATGGTTCACACTGATGCTATTATAGCATGTCAACACAGTGGAGCAAAATGCCCATACTGCATTGCACATTAAACCATGAAGTCCCTCACCTCTCCTCAGTGTAGGTTTGAGCCCCGCTGGAATCTAAGCTGATTTTGTGAGAAAGTTTGCCAGTTTACTTGTGGGAAGGCTGGTTGTCTCTTCCCTGGTACATTGTAACAGGGTTCTTTGCTCCACCATTAAAAACTGGTCACCACCAAATTACTGAAAAACTATTGAGTGTGGCAAAAAATACCCATAAAAAACAAAGAAAAATGCCCTGGACCCACTTGCAGTAAGGATCAGTAAAATTATAAAAAAAACTCTTAGTTTATAGATTCTAAAACAACTGCCCATCTGCTCAAAGGACTATATATGATAGGTTCTACATATCGCCTAAAGTTGAGATCAAGTAGTTTGACTTGCTCTCTTGACCCCAAAGGTCATTTCAAGGTCATGTTAAGTCAATGGAACTCCAGTGACTTAATGAACTTTTGTGTTAAGTCTGGTGAAAAATTATTTCGAGAAAATGAAGTTTATTCCACAGATAAATTTTATCTGGTGAAAAATATATGTATATGTAAAATGTATTCCTTTAAAAATATAGTATAAAAAGAGAAAAAAAATTACTGTGAGCAGATTCGATCCCCTGACCTTTGAGTTCACAATATGAAGTGCTTACAATTACGCTGCAATAACTTATATGCAACAATGGTGTAAAATGTTGAACAGTCTGATTTAAGACCCAACAAAAGAATGCAATCGCTAGTTGTATATCCTTACATTTTGTACTCGTAGGGCTTACTTTGGAAAACTAAAAAATGTACTAAAGACTTACCTCATAGATCTATACTCCTATTTTTTAAACAGTAATATTATTTCCTTAAAAAACTCAACGTATACACTTGATAAAAGTGTCGGTGATGCCCGAGTTCAGAGGTAACATTCTAAAAATAGATTCTGTGCAGTTGGCCTGTATTCGGCGATTGGGTAAAGAAATGCATTAGGGCCAAGCAACCAGGTCAGGCTAAATGTAAACTGACCTACATGTAGTAGTCAATTCATCATATTGTAAATCTATGATGGATAAAAACACTGATCCAAGTACAGTAGTATACGGGTTACCAGTTGGCAATGCGTAACCCAAAGTTAGGCCTATTCGATCTCTCAAAGAAGTAAGTTTACCGTAGATTCTACTATCTTTAGTGAAAAGTTGTCAAGCAGATCTATCAATAGAAAATTCGAAGAATGAAAGAAAAACAAAGCATTGTAGCCTAGCACTTTGCTTACAGTACTCAGTATTTTCCAGTTGGTATTAAGAATGTGATTGCCACAGCAATATGGAAACAGTGATACAAAGAGAAGAAACTACCCACTGTAGCTATTTATAGCCTATGCAACAGCAGTGGGGTTTCCTGGTTTGTCAAGTATAGTTTGTTTCTGTTATGTATGGTCCTCGATGAAAATAAATGAACGCCTTCAAAACAACCGGAAGTAAAGTTTTTAATTGGTATCATCAAATATGATTATCAAATATAAAAAATCTGTAATTTGAGTAAGTGATTTATGGATTCTGAAAACTTAATGATAGAAAACCAGGCCTCCATTTTTTTGACATTAACAAAAACTGGACAAGAATGCTTTTGCTGAACTTTGATCCCCATGCATTAGACATGAATCGATAAAACACAGTGTATGCCTAACTATTCATTTATTAGGTACAGTAGAACAACATATATCCTAACTGTCTCATTGTGACAGACAGCCAAATAGGTAGGGAATATGGCTGAAGATCATGTAATATTTATAATATAAGGAATACCTGGAAATGTTCTGGTTATTTTGACCTTTTTATGACAGAAAACATATTCATCCCATATTAAATTGGCCCTAAATCACCTCAGTGTCATGGATGGCATGTATGTCTGAGCATCAGTCATTTAGCTTGAATATTTCACTTCCAACTTAAATTTGCCCTCTCATCTGAGGACAAAAATGTATGTAATATAGCCAGCAACAAGGTATAGTCGAACTTTGTGTTTAGATAGAAATCAGCATTTTTCCTGAGTAGAAGAGAAAGTAGCTGACAGCTTACATTGCATTTCATTAAAAAAGCAGACAGATTTTGTCAGCTGTTGGCTTCTGTTGATAGTGTGGGATGACATAATCATATATGAAAATGAAATTTTGACATTTTACCTGCTATCAAAACTGTTTGTCTATATTTTACCTGCTACCAAAACTGTTTGTCTATATTTTACCGGCTACCACAACGGTTTGTCTATATTTTACCTGCTACCAAAACTGTTTGTCTATATTTTACCGGCTACCACAACGGTTTGTCTATATTTTACCGGCTACCACAACGGTTTGTCTATATTTTACCTGCTACCACAACTGTTTGTCTATATTTTACCTGCTACCAAAACTGTTTGTCTATATTTTACCTGCTACCACAACTGTTTGTCTATATTTTACCTGCTACCAAAACTGTTTGTCTATATTTTACCTGCTACCAAAACTGTTTGTCTATATTTTACCTGCTACCAAAACTGTTTGTCTATATTTTACCGGCTACCACAACTGTTTGTCTATATTTTACCTGCTACCACAACTGTTTGTCTATATTTTACCTGCTACCACAACTGTTTGTCCATATTTTACCTGCTACCACAACGGTTTGTCTATAAAATGTTTATGAGGAAATTAATGCATACAGACATATATCAGCAGCTTACAGTATAAATTGTGTCAGGGAAGTTATGCAATTGATGTAAGACAACATCAAAAAATCAAAAGTATGGAAGTAAGGAAGATGAAATGTGACATAAGATTACATAGATACAGAGGGTGCTGGTAAACTTAAAATAATTTAAGATGTTTCCATTTGTTATTTAGTGTGCTGTTTGTCATATGCCATACACTTACATTTGTTAAGTTAATTTACTATCACATATAAAACATGACAATGATGATGAATCTGAATCTACTATTAGTGATTCCTTTTGGCAATGGCATTCTCAACATTTCAATTTTATGAAGTTCTTAAAAAAATTATGAAAAAGAAGTGTTTCTGAAGAATCACAAGAAATAATAAGTGGGGAATTTGTACAATTCTTAAGTACCATTCCACTTACTGAAATGATTTACACCTTAAAGAAAATTAATCAAGTAATGGAATATCATAAAAATATGTAAAAGGAAAAACATGTCAAATGCATGAGATCAAATGACCATCATTAACAACCGAATCAAAGATGGAAATGCAGAACTGAAAAGATGTCTTAAGACAGAATTCACACATATTACATTTATTTCACTTCATATCATTACTGTCACAATCATCCAACATCAAGCAAAATTATGAGTTAAAATAACTAGATAATGACTGTATACCTGGAAATTTTTGCTGCCGTTTAATTTTTGACATTTTTGTCCTTAGATGAGAGGGCGAATTTAAAATGAACACAAAATGTTAAAGTTAAATAATTGAAAAATTGACAAACATGCTATCCATGAGACAATTGTGATGTAGGGTGAATTTAAGAAGTGGTGAATATTTTCTCTGTTGTAAAATGGCGAAAAATAACCTAAAGTAAAAATTTCCAAATATTCTAGTATTCTATTAAATGTGGCTAGCATGTGATGTTAAACTCACTTGCATGAATTATTGTTAGCAAATTCATATTTGGCCAAAAAAAAAACAAACCCACAAAAATTTAAACCAATGAAAGTAAATTATTTCACAGTATGAACACACATTTACTGATCTCTTATTTTATATGTGGCTATCATATGAAGATTAAACAGCATATGTCATTTCATAGGATCTTCATTATGGCTAAAATGTGATAAATTCATTTCTATTTTATTTATGACTATCCTGTGAAATTAGATCTTCATTTCATGTTTGGCTATAATGTAAATATATACTCACTAATTCCTTGTTTCACAAGGGCTATCATCTAAATGTATACTCACTAATTCCTTGTTTCATATAGCTATCATCTAAATATATACTCACTAATTCCTTGTTTCATATGGGCTATTATCTAAATGTTTACTTAGTAATTCTGTTTCACAAGGGCTATCATCTAAATGTATACTCACTAATTCCTTGTTTCATATAGCTATCATCTAAATGTATACTCACTAATTCCTTGTTTAATATAGCTATCATCTAAATGTATACTCACTAATTCTTTGTTTCATATAGCTATCAGCTAAATGTTTACTCACTAATTTCTTGTTTCATAAAGGCTATCATATGAATACTCCCTAACTCTTTATTTCATTTCTGACTCATATATGTGTAAACTTAAAGGATCTTTATTTCAAACTTATATATCATTTTCCAGCAATTTCAAATGATCTAAATAATTTATCATTTAAACATTTTAAACATTTATTCTGATAACATTACTTTGTGTGCATTTATCTTACCAAAAATGAAAAACAAAAAATGGACCTCACTGAATTGTAAATAAAATTTGCTCACATTCAAATGTATCTTGATTGGTCATAAACCTGTCTTGTAAATTCTAGAGAAAATCAAAGTGCTGTAAATGTTTGCAGGTTATGGATGGACTAAGACAGGTGAGAAAGTAAAACATTACCTATCAAGACCAAGGATCGAAATTACTGTTTTTGCTGCAGGCTAAGTTAGCTTGTGGATTTTGGATATAAAAACCAGAAGCTAAAATGAAAACTCACAAGCTAAATTAAACTTTGAATAACTTTTTATGGTACAAAAGCTTTTTACTGTTATTTTGATGGGGAAAAAATGCTAACGATAAACAACCAGGAAATAAAATGATAAACACTCAGAAAACAATGGGGACAAAATAAGACATAGTTTGTAAGCCCATTCGGAAATTTTTATACTCCCAATTTTGGAATTTAACTTGATTTTTGCAAGTATTTCCAGCTTATTTGAACCCTGAAAATGGTATCTTATAATTACCTAGAACATTTCTGATCAGACACTGGGATTTGGCTGTTGCGAGGAGATGCACTGCTTCTTGTGATACCTGATGCTGAATACTAACAGGTAGCTTTTCTACCCAGCATGCCTCTGGGATGTAAACAAAAATGAAAACCATAGCAGACTGTACTTCTTCATCAGGACATGACAAAGCATTGCTTAAGTAATGTAACAATGTTCCTGTAAAATCAAAATTTCCATTTTATTACATTTTGGTAGTGAAATAAATGTAAAAGGATTTATCAATTAAATATATTTGTTATTTATAAATGTTAATTTTCAGTGTGAAAATAGCACTCCATGCAAAATCAATGTAAACTGTGTTATTTTCACTTGGCCAATCAAAATACTTTTCACATAAGAAAAAGAAATCTAATCATCATCGGTCTTTTATAATTTTGTAAAATATTTTTATAAACACATAAATATCCTTACACTATTATGAATATGATCTATACTGGAATAATGACTGTCTCCCCCTTTCTTTATCTATCTCTCACTCTTCCACCTTCTCCCCACTCTTTCATTCTCTTAATCACTCTTTCTAACTCTCTCCTCACTCTTTCACTCTCTCTACCCACTCTTTCACTCTCTCTACCCAAATTTTCTCACTCTCTTTCTTTCACTCTCTTTCCCAACTCTTCTACTCTCTCTCCTCGCTCTTTTACACACACACACACTCTCTCTCACTCACACTCTCTCTCTCTCTCATCTACTTTCTTATTTTCATTCATTCTGGTGTTAAAGCTTAATTTGAACAATATGTAGAAACAATAGATACATAACACTCAACTATAAAAAGTGATACCGATATTTATTTATCTAGCAAGGAGCCTTGAGGTGCCTTTTAGTTGGCTTATCTCTCATCTAAACATAATCTTATTAACAAGCTATATGACTGTGAGCTGTTTACACAGTGAAAGTGCTTCATCATTTTGGCCTTCAGCTAGGTGCTTTTTCGTTTTATCCAAAAAGCGATCATTTTGACCAGAACTACTTAAAATAAGTTTTATAAATCAACGGTTATGGAACTCTGATAAAACTTTTTATAACTTTACTTCCTTAATTAAACCAACCTGCATATCTAGCACTGCATCACTGGTGAACATTTTCATCAATAACCACACACAAAAATTGTCCTTACATCAACCACACATATAGTTTGTGTCCCTATTATGGAGGCATAACTTATGGCAGGGCATATCTAATAGGGCGTGTCTCTATTGTGGAGGCATAACTTATGACAGGGCATATCTAATAGGGCATGTCTCTATTGTGGAGGCATAACTTATGACAGGGCATATCTAATAGGGCTTGTCTCTATTGTGGAGGCATAACTTATGACAGGGCATATCTAATAGGGCATGTCTCTATCGTGGAGGAATAACTTATGGCAGGGCATATCTAATAGGGCATGTCTCTATTGTGGAGGCATAACTTATGACAGGGCATATCTAATAGGGCTTGTCTCTATTGTGGAGGCATAACTTATGACAGGGCATATCTAATAGGGCGTGTCTCTATCGAGGAGGAATATGAGGCAGGGCATATCTAACTTTGCACCACTAGTAAGCACTTACATCAGCAACCATACATTATGTATGTGTCCCTACTGTTAGGAATAAGTTAAGACAGGGCATATCTAACATTACATCACTGGTGAGCATTTACATAAAAAACAAAATAAGTGTGTATCCCTACTGTGGGGGATAATTTAAGACCGCATATCTAACATAACATCACTGGTGAGCATTTATATAAAAAACACACACTGGGTGTGTCCTTACTGTGGGGGCATAAGTTAAGACAATGCTTATCTAACATTACATCAAAAAACAATAATGATAAAACTTGTAAGTAGCACAGTTCAAGTGAGCTAAAATGTAATTAAAATAATTTCTAATGATATAACGTTGTTGTGTTCAGTTTACCATGTTTTACACTAAGTACTTCAATCAGACCAGGTAGCATTTTCATCATCCGACCAAGAAACATGTACAGAGGCAACAACTTCCTGTGGTCCTGGCAACTTTCATACTGTATATAAAAAACAGAAAGCATTTTAATCTTGACCTTCAAGGCTAGAGTCCTACTCTTATCTATGACAGATGCTAGTGGTGGTCATTCATATTATCTCGAGATAGGGTGGTTAAAAACAATACCAAATATCATCATTTGAAGTCCAGCATCATCCTGGTGTTTGTAAGACAAGTTATGTCAAGTATGGACTAATAGTCTGGATTGACCATCAGAAGTCTGGATTAGCCAGTCACTAGAAGTTTTGATTGGTCACCAGAAGTCTGGAATAGTCGAGAATAGAAGTATGGATTGACCACCAGCAGTCTGGATTAGCCAGTCACTAGAAGTTTTGATTGGTCACCAGAAGTCTGGATTACTCAGCCACTAGAAGTATGGATTGACCACCAGAAGTCTGGAGTTTGGATTTACAACCATAAGTCTGGATTAGCTAGCCACTAAAAGTTTGGATTGACCACCAGAAATCTGGATTAGTCAGCCACTAGAAGTTTGGATTTACTACCAGAAATTTGGATTAGCCAGCCACTAGAAGTTTGGATTGACCACCAAAAATCTGGATTAGCCAGCCACCAGAAGTTTAGACTGACCACCAGTCATCTGGATTTGCCGGCCACTAGAAGTTTGGATTGACCACCAGAAGTCTGGATTAGTCCTAGAAGTTTGGTTTGCCAACAATAGTCTTCAACAGCCTAAAAAATCCTGGATTTACCACCACCAGTCTGGATTTGCCACTAAGTCTAAATTGACAACCGGAAATCTGAATTAATCATTAGAACTCGATCTGGATTGACCATCAGAAATCTGGATTGGCACTTAAAATTCTAAGGATAGGATCCATTTTGGTCTGGGCATTAACACATTACTTTGATTTTTGAAATGACATTAGCAACAATGAGGTGTGGAAAGTATAATGAAAATCATAAACTGTAAGGATTCCAACAGTGAAAGTTATATCAGATCTTTCATTTTATTCATTTTAGCAAAACTGATTTATATTTTACCATTCAACTTATCACAATTTTATTCTATTCATCTTCAATAGCTTTATAAGTCTAGCTTACTGATATCAATTTAGAGAAAAGCACAACTCCTCAAAATAGACCACTGTTGCCATTTTAAAGGCATTTCAGTCCCATCTACTTGCTGTAATCATGTAAATGTACATTAAAATCAGATACATGTAAACATTCCTTACTGTTGATATCAAAACTGTTATAATTATAACTTATTTCATCTGATCCATTTTATAACAGAGACTAAATGTCTAGATGTCAGAAACAACATATGTTACCCTGGCATGCATTTCTGTGCATGTTGTACTTACATATGACTGTATTAGATCAACCACGGAACAAACTTGTTCTTCTGATCCTAGCTTAACCAACATCTTAAGACACACTACAACAAAAATTAAACAAAAGCAGTGAAATCTGAATACTGATAAAATTCAACTTACTTTGGCTATTGAAACAAATGTAATATTCTGGTTGAAGTGTGTTTTGGGTCTTTCGGGGTATTTTTTGTTTGTTTTGGGTCTTTTGGGGTATTTTTTGTTTGTTTTGGGTCTTTTGGTGTATTTTTTGTTTGTTTTGGGTATTTTGGGGTATTTTTTTATTGGGTGATTTGGGTTATTTGGGGTATATTTTTCATTTTGAGTGTTTTGGGAAAAATTGTGTACCACTTGTGAAAAAGGCTAAATTATTCATGACACTCGGAACTCTTTAAATTAACCCATGCAAAAAAAAATGTCGAATTATAGCCTGTTGAGCTATTTATATTGTTTAAAGCAATATGAGCTGTCATAGACAGAAATTTTATTTACAAATTTTATGCCATATTTTATCTTATATGCATCCATAAGATATCTCCTGGTGGTTAAAAGAACAAATCCATGCATATTATTAGAAGAAACTTGTTAAACATAACTGGTTGTAAGTGTTAGTTTAAATCTGCTGTCACAAATTAACTTTTGGAATTTTTAAGAAGTTAAGGTCCTACGCATCACATGCATATCACAATTACATCAGAGAATGACTATATTACAAACCAGTATTTATTTCATGCTGAACAAGGATACTGCAAAGGCTGTACATAATATGCCTGTCATGGTTCAATGAGCAGTTTGTTACAAGGGAATATAATTGAATAAATTTGAAAACCAGTAGATAATGTTAGCTTTTTAGCTCTGAAAAGTTTGAAAATCTATACAGAAAATCTGGTCTTATTGGCAATTTATTTTCGCTCAATGCCTTGGGAGCTGAGACCAACTCCCACCTCCACCTCCCCCACCAAAAAAAAAAATTACACAACGCAAAGAAAGAAAATAATCTGTAGTAGTTAAACATTGTGAAAATATAGTCTCACTAATGGATTCAATAGCATTACTTCCTGAAAACAGAGTCCTGCATAATCTTCTTTTTTTTACAATAATAAATTACTCAACTTAATATTGAGCTGAAACTATTTCTGCAAATCTTCAAGGGGCCATAACTCAGTAAATAACTGGCAAAAAATTTTGGTTATCAAACTTGTCTGAGCTTTTTAAATAAACCTTCTCATAAAATTTCAAATTAATATGTTGAAAATAATATTGAGCAGAAACTATTTTTGCAAATCTACAAGGGGCCATAACTCCGTAAATAATTGAGGAAAAATTTTGGTTATCGATCTTGTCCAAGCTATTATGGCAATAAATCTGCTCATAAAATTTCTAAATAATCCATTGAAAATTATTCAAATTATTGAGTGGAAACTGCGTCCGCCCACCTGCAAACGTGATAACATAATACTGCCTGTCTTTCGACAGGCATATAAATACTAAGTTTATGGGTTTAAATCACGATAGATTCAAATAATTTCGTGTTCAATGATGGTTTTAATTGTATTAAAGTGATTTAGGGATTATTAGTCAATTTCAAATTAATTGTCGTCTCTGAGTGCAGTCACGCTTAACTCTTCATATAATTAACATAAGTATGATTTAATGCAAAAATAAAATTTTGATCATATTATTTGACTATATCTGTCACATACTCCTTTGAAGTACTAGGCAGCAAGGCTACCATCTTGTCAGCATTTTTAAATATGTATGTTTACAAGTATGTACAAAAACTGAATTTCCTGATAGCATGTCCACTATCCTTTCAGTCCTTTGTTGACATTTTGCCTTAGTGTTTGGTTGAGTTGCAAAAGAGTTGAATCAAGTTTGTCAAGATTGTTGTAAAAGAATGACAGAGAAAATAATGAATACTAAATATATACCTTCCATAGCAACAGATGCAAATGTTTGGTCATCAGCTTTCATGATGTCTGTAATGAAAATCATTAATATCTTTAGTTAGGTTCTAGAATCAGTTAGTTTATACCCTATCATTTGTAGAGGACAACCAAATTAATGGAAGACTGTCACTGTATGCAGAGGCAACCCTTCTCATTTCTACAGAGGATTACCAAATAAATGGAAGACTATCACTGTATGCAGATGTACCTTCTCATTTGTACAGAGGATTACCGAACAAATGGATGACTATCACTGTATGCAGAGGTACCCCTCTCATTTGTATAGAGGATTACCAAACAAATGGATGACTATCACTGTAGGCAGAGGTACCCCTCTCATTTGTATAGAGGATTACCAAACAAATGGATGACTATCACTGTAGGCAGAGGTACCCCTCTCATTTGTATAGAGGATTACCGAACAAATGGATGACTATCACTGTAGGCAGAGGAACCCCTCTCATTTGTATAAAGGATTACCAAACAAATGGATGACTATCACTGTATGCAGAGGTACCCCTCTCATTTGTATAGAGGATTACCAAACAAATGGATGACTATCACTGTAAGCTGAACTTTCCCTCTCATTTGTAAGGAGGATTAACAAATCAATTGATGACTGTCACTGTATGAAGAGGTCCCCTTTCTCATTTGTAGAGGATTACCAAATAAGGCATAGTCTTCTGACCATGTGTGATTATCCAGTTTTAAGATATTACATTTTTGAAAATGGGCAATATTTATGAAAGATTGAGGAAGTTTGAGCAGACAGGCATCTGATCAAGGATGATACATAAGATATATTAGAAAGGGTTCCGGTATTCATCTTCATTACCATTTTAGATACAGTCAAACTTTTCTATAAAAGCCACTCAAGGCAAAAGGCAAAACTTGCCTTTATCAACAGACGGCCTTTATAAAGAGGCTTATTTATTGTAAAAAAAGTTAATAAAGGTTATGTTTGAATAGCCATAAAAGTTTAATGCAAGTTTGACTGTACTTGCATTTGTATATTTTCATAGGATTATTTCTTACTATCATAAAACCAATGTTTTTATATTCAGAAGATTCATTTTCTGAAAAAGGAAACATTTGCTGTAAATTTGTTTTGTAAACTCAATAACCTGTGAAAAACAATGGACTCTTCTGTAAATCAATGACTTAGACTGTCATTAGGCATTAACGAGTTAAAGATGAATGTGCAAAACACAGTACAGAGTAGTACAGAGGCTTTGACAATTATCCTCATTGATTCTAATTTGGTAAAGAAACAGTAGTTTTTTTCTGTGGCGTCTATAACAATATTATTACAGCTGCAAATAGGCAGGGATGAATAACATTATCAGTTATTTTATTATTAGAGGATAATAAAACTTAGTTTTGTGTAAATAAATAATATGTCATCGTAAAACGCAAACATATACATTTAAAATTTTGCCCAAAATAACCACATGGTATTCAAAATAGAAACAAAATACAGATGCCATAATTATTTTCATTTGCTGTAGAAGAATGAGGTTCAAGATTACAACAAGTAAAATAATAATCACACACATGTACCTTCCCCCACAACACACACAGTGTGGCACAAGAAAGCAAGATAGAGAGGCACAGACATACACATGCACAGACACTCAGGCACATGCAAATACACACACATACACACATAAGAAGTACACGCCTAGTTTTACCATATAGCACAAACATAACAGACACAGAGCATATAAAATCTAGCTATAATACTTCTCAAGATCAATAAATCCAAGAGCCAGTCTGGCTCAGTCATAAGCATGCTTGACACAGTAGGTGTCGGCACATTAAAGAACCCTCATTGCTCAATAGCTGTAAGTGTCAAGCGTAGGTCAATATTTGAAGCCCTTCACCAGCATTTGGTGATGTCTCCACATGAGTGAAAGATTCTTGAGTGGGACATTAAACAACAATATAGCCAACCAAATCAATAAATCAAATAACTTTAACAATAGTGGTTTTCCTTCAAGAGATAACAGTCTATGATGGTTGGGGATTACATTATAATACTCAAAATTCCTCAGTATACAACAAAAATCTCAGCAAACATTACATATGACTTTAAAAAGATGCATTCTAAAATCAAATATAATGTAATTAATTGACTCACATAATTACATCCATCCCAGAAAAATTGGAATGAACTGAACATCATTGAAAAAGTCCAGTCTATCCTTGTCCTTGGGGCTGAATGAAGATTTGCATACATTTGTACTATTCTATCAACAAAATTTCTTGATTTTGTACTTCTAATCCTGTTTGACCCAAATGGAAAACTACTATTCAAAATGATCATGAAAAACAATTGTGAAAACCATCGCGAAGTTCCTACGTACCAATTAGAATTAGGATAACATGATACATTTGGATTACACTGTAGTTTGCATAAAAGATCTACAGTATGTAGTAAACCACCGCAGAAGTTCAAACATACCAACTAGAACTACATGTAGAAAGACATCACAAAGTTCATACATACCAATGAGAACTAGGATGTCATGGGTAGATACATTTGGATTACACTGTAGTTTGTGTAATAGATCTACAGTATGTAGTAAACCACCACAGAAGTTCAAACATACCAACTAGAACTACATGTAGAAAGACATCACAAAGTTCATACATACCAATGAGAACTAGGATGACATGGGTAAATACATTTGGATTACACTGTAGTTTGTAGTTGGTGTAATAGATCTACAGTATGTAGTAAACCACCACAGAAGTTCAAACATACCAACTAGAACTACATGTAGAAAGACATCACAAAGTTCATACATACCAATGAGAACTAGGATGACATGGGCAGATACATTTGGATTACACTGTAGTTTGTGTAATAGATCTACAGTATGTAGTAAACCACCACAGAAGTTCAAACATACCAACTAGAACTACATGTAGAAAGACATCACAAAGTTCATACATACCAATGAGAACTAGGATGACATGGGCAGATACATTTGGATTACACTGTAGTTTGTGTAATAGATCTACAGTATGTAGTAAACCACCACAGAAGTTCAAACATACCAACTAGAACTACATGTAGAAAGACATCACAAAGTTCATACATACCAATTAGAACTAGGATGACATGGGCAGATACATTTGGATTACACTGTAGTTGGTGTAAAAGATCTACATTATGTAGTAGAGATGACAGTTCTGACATGGCTGGCTGTTTCTGTACCACCAGTAAATCATCACTTTCCAAAATTTCAACTAAACATGCAAAACACACAGCATCCTTGTCCTGCGAGTGATGAATTGACCATTGTTCATCATGTGTGTCATGGTTTGTTGTCCTATAAAATGACATGTCTTTCTGCAAGATAAAAAAAACTGAAAATGTCCTCAGAAACAACAAAAATATGATAAAAATGAAGATTGATTCCAGCAATATCGAATCATAGATAAATCACACAGATCTTTGTTGTGTTAGATTTTCATTAATTCAATTTCCAAATATAATCAGTTAACCTTTCAAATAATTTTCAGTGCTCAGATTAATAAAAATTGTTTCAATTCTAGTAATAAGGTATTGGTATTCATTCTTGTCACTTGAAAAATCAAAGTACTGAATGTTGCAGAAAGTGTAAAACATTTACATCTGTAGGTCAAACATGTAGGCTAAAATCAGTTATATAATTCAGAATTCCAGAAAGTTTTGATTTCATTCAGGCATTCTATATATGTTCCTTAATGGTATGGAATAGTGTACAATTTTAATGTCAAAATAAGCTATGTTCTCTGATTGGGTAGTTTTGGGTTTTAAATTTACACATAAACAATCATATGTACACCATATAGCAATAAAATACAGTAAAATCATGTTATCTCGATATTCAAGGGACAACTCCTTTTACGTCAAGATATTCAGAATTTGAGATAACCATAATTTTAACCATTAAAATCAAAACCAGTCATTTAACTTTGACATAACTGGAATTTTGACTCATCTGTTTTTAACATAACTAGATTCCATCGTATACCAACATGTATAAATTCATGTTTCACTAAAATCTTAAAGCTGAGCTAGGATCTTAAAAAGCTTTTGAACTTATAATAAAAAAAAATTGTGTTGAAAAAAAAATGTTTTGAAACATTACCACTTCATCTCCCCACACAGCAGACATATTTGTAATTCTTTCACTGTAAAAAGACCCACAATAGGTATCAAAGGCGGATTACTTATATCAGTCATCATTGTATATTTTTACTCTCAGCGCTAAACGTGCGAAGTCCTAGAGACTGAATAAAACTCACAGACTTAAGTCTTACCCGTACTTTCCAACGAAAACAATCATTTGTTCCTAAAGTGGAGTTTTCTGCAATGAACAAACAACAACAGAGAATATATATTTCATCCATAATAAATCCAAAATATATTCCATTGCACTAAATATCAAGTACCTTCAAAAACAAAAACAAAGCGATTAGTTTCCTACTGTCATTCAGCCATTGAGCCATGTTTCTTCTTCAGGTAAACCGAAAAGTGTTAAAAAAACTGGAAGTTGAAACATTGCTCAGTGGCTGAATGACAGTAGGAAGCAGATTGCTTTGTTTTTGTTTTGGAAGGTGCTTTATACATGTATTTAATGGCTACCATGTGACTGTTTTACAAAAACTGACAGGGTGTCGGTGATTCCCCTGTCAGAAATGAAGTTTCACCGCAAGGGGTCAGTCGAACGGTGAAACGGATAATTCTGACAGGGGAATCGCTGATACCCTGTCAGTTTTTATAAAACAGTCACAAGGTAACCCTATTCTAATGCCTGCACATCTTAAATTAGCATTTTAATGACTGAAACTTTAACATATGGTGACTCCTACCTTTATCTATGACCAAATGACTTTGAAAAGTTTGTTGAGTATAGGCCTACCCTACTGATGCAATTAAAATAGTTACTGATTTATCATATGAATCTGTTAATTTCAATACCGATTTAGTGATATGATATAGGTTTTATGTTTTGTATTTTAAACAAGGAACTCTAGACAGTGAAAAATGTTTCGATATGTACATGTATTGTATTACAAAGTTCAGCAAGTGCATCGAAATCGGTCAGCAGAACTTTGTGTTATATAAAAAACTAGCAGTGAATCCCCTGCGAATTTTTGATGTCACCGACCAATGAAATAACGTGAAGCAAACAGAGAGCATTAGAATTAGTGTTATGGAATAAATTTTGAATTTATTATGGATGAAATATTCATTCTCTCATTGTTACTGATTGTACGTTGCAGAAAACTCCAATCGAGACACAGATTTTTATTTTCGTTGAAAAGTACAGGTAAGACTATAAGTCTGTGAGTTTTATTCGGCCTCTGGGACTTTCGCAGTACAGATATACAACGCTGATTAATATAACTAATCCGACTTCTATACCTGTTGTGGGACTTGTTTCCTGGTGAAACACTTACAGATATGTCGGCGTGTGGATAGATGAAATGGGAATGTTTCAAAAAAATTTTTTTCAACACAATTTTTTTATTAAAAGTTCAACAGCTTTTTATAATCCTAGTTCAGCTTTAATGTCATTTAATGTCTTACTGTCTATTCCAATGTGGAGATTATTTAAAAGAAAGGCTCAAAAAGGTTTCAAAAGGTATAAAACCTTATTGATTACAATAACAACAATTATTAAAAACTAATTACGGTATACAACTTTTCTTAATATTTTTACTTGTATTTTGGAAGCATCTGCTGAACAGGAAGCATGTATAACAAAGAACTAAGCTTTGATTGATGCACGTTCTTTATCTTATTTCAACCTTTTCCAACAATTCTTTCAGTCTCTAGAACTGTTGAGTTCACATAAAAATCAAATTGCTGCCCCCAAATGTCAGCCCCACCCCCAATAAAAACAATTAAAACAAGATATGTGTAATCCATTTACAAGTAAATGATTTGATGCTCCCTCCCCTGCAAAAAATGTCAGTCCCACCCCAATAAAAAAATAATCAAAACAAGACACATGTAATACATTTACAGGTAAATGATTTAATGTCTTTCTCTGCCCCCCCCCCCCAAAAAAAAAGAAAAAAGGGTCAGTCCCACCCCCTAGTAAATAAAAATCAGAACAAGTTACATGTTATACATTTACAGGAAAATGATTTGAGATTACTTTTGAATAAGTTATTACATCGTAAATAAATTTTGAAGTGGAAAATGGTATTGAAAACTCTTTGTACATATGTCAGCAATTGATTATACATGGCTGTGTTAACCATTTTTTCCCTGTAAAATTTCTGTAAATGAGTACTGGAACAATTTGTATGAATATTATTCAAAATTTTAATCTTGAATTACATAACATTTCTTTTTACATTTTTTACAGGCATAGCTTATTTATATATTTTTCAAAGTTTGAGTAGCAAAATACCATTGATTTTATTAGCCAATAATTTGTTGCTAAAAATTGAGTTACATGAAATTTCCTGAAATAATTTTTTTCTGAATATCTATTTGCTGCAATCAAATGTGTAAATTTTATGCACAATTGAGCTTTAATGTTGGTCTATAGCTTGCTATTTTGGTTGGTCTTATGAGCAAAATATACATGAATGTTACAAAAACCACAAATATTTCTTCATTGCCAGAGGGGTACTGGTATGGGATTAGGAAATACAAACACAGGCATAAATGTAATTCTAGTTCCCAGCAGAGTAGATCTAATCAATTAATTACTATCCACACAGATCACTTCCCACTTCAAAAATGAGAAAAATTTTCTTTTCAAATTCAACAAAATTATGATGTAACACAGAAAGGTATCAATATCTTAAATATCATAACTATCATAATCCATTCAGTTGAATGAGCAGAAATGATTTATATAGGGTAGGGATAGTCAATTGTAGAGTTAACAAAATGTCATCTGCTTCAAAGGGAATTTCCAAGTGCACTTATAATTATTCAATGATGTTGATTTTCAGTGAATAAAATTTTCCATAGTACACAATGTTGCCTTCTGGAACAATCTATGGCAACAGTACATATATGTTATTTGAATGAGAAGAATGAAACTGAAAGTAAGAAAAGAAGTTAAATAAAATAAGATATAAAAAGATTGGTGCTTTGTTTTAAACAGGAAAAGGGAATGAATAAAAAAGATAGTCATATAAACAAAACAAAAATATTTTTTAAAGTTTTCATCTACTCCCCTCTTTACCTGTTAAGATTTACACTTAATCATTATGTACCAATACAGAGGATATTGATTTAGCATTTGAAGCTTCCTATCAAAAATAATTTTGGGTCATATGGAACACTTGGTCTTATAAATTAAGGATTAAGTGATTTACTCAGTTACTTATCAAATTTATTCATTGGGACTAGTGAAGTTCCAGAAAAGAAGTACAGATGATTTTCTCACTTCTGAAGTGAGTTGTGCAGAAAAGTTTTCAAAAGCATAGGGCCTATGACTAATACATGTACCTAGTGGTACAGAGGCCTATGTGGACAAGAGGTTACAGCGTCACTCTTTAAAACCATGTAGTCTTTCACCTCTTGCAGCCTTTTTAGTTGATTTCATGAGAAAGTTTGCCAGTTTACTTGGTTGAAGGTCGATGGTCTCTTCCTGGGTACATTGTAAGCCTAACCAGGTTCCCTTCTTCGTCATTAAAAACTGCCCATCACAATATAACATAAATTGTTGAGTGTGGAGTAAGACACCATTAAAAAAAAAAGCCAATAAAAGCACAATCAGAAAGTTTGATCAAAGTGAAAGGTTTTGTCAATGAATCACTTGGGCGACTGAATGTTGACCAACATTTACAACTTGCATATTCATGATGTTATTAATTTTATACCTCTCTGACTCTGTTAAAATTCTATCAATTAATTTCGGAATAACCAGACATGCATCTGCAAGTGTAATGCAATCATGTGACCTTGACTGAATAATGTCCAGAGGGGGGAGGACATCTGTGTGGTTATGCAAAAGCACATCAATGTATGAAATTAAAAATGTTATGATAAATAGTTCAAACTTGATTCATTGATGATTTACTAATGTCTCTCAAAATAAGCTTTGAATTAATCAGTTCAAAGTCACAATAGACTTATGCCATGGAGAAAGGCTTATCATTAAAATTTCAATCAATATCGAATTAATCAATTCAATTCCGATTAGTCAGGGAATGAAATTGACATTAAGTGATTGACATATCATGGTGTTACTGAATTTTGATAACATAACCTTTGTTCTCCTTACCACTTCAATCTTACATAAACTATGGACAAAATTAAATGATTTGGATTACAATTTTGTTGTATTTACATTACTTTACAAAGAATTAAAATGTCCACTTGCCAAACAGATCTATTCGCCAGAAATATGTATCTTCCCTGTTTGAATTAGGATGGCAATTGCCCAACCTTGCAGAAGTAATGTTATCTTATTTTGATAAAAAAAATTATGGATAATTGATGTATATCGATGTAACTTTGCAGGGGCTGAAAATTCCTTAAGTCCGAGGTCCGGGACCTACATATTTTACTTTCGGACCCTGTCATTTTCTTGCTGTGTGGGTCCGAGGACCTATCAAGTCTGAATCAATGAATGACTATTCTGTCAACTTCTTTATTTCTTAACTTTATTTGTTTCCTCACAAGGCCTCTCACCTCTGGTTCGAATCCCGCTAGGGTCATTTCGAATTAAGTGGGAAAGTTTGCCGGTTTTATTGCAGAAGATCGGTGGTCTTTACCCGGGTAACCCGGGTTTCTCCTCCAATAAAAAATGGATGTCATCATATGACTGAAAGATTGTTGAGTATGGTGTAAAACAAAAAATCAAATCAAATCAAATTAAATTATTTGTTTCCTTTTTAAAGTTAAATTGCCATTTTCTCATGATTTTGTGGCAGTTTTTGGTTTATATAATTTTGTGTTCCCATCTATGATAATTGTTATTTGTATTGATTGATTATATTAAAACTCTGACTTAGATTTATTGTTTTTCGACCTATAAGTTTATGTTAGAGGACCGGACCCAGGCAAAATTTAACAAAAAAGTCCTGGACTCAAGCAGCTGAAAGAAAATTTTCAGCCCCTGCTTTGCGATAAAAGTTTGGAATTAACAATTTTGTATAAAGGTTCTAACAATGGCTGCAAGCGAACTTCCATAACATGTATTTGTACAGCATGGACAGTTTTATTTTTCCACAAACTTTATAAGTAATGACTTGTGCTGCTTTCCATAAAAAGTATTTTCCCCGCATGTGACATCATATGGTAATGCATTCCATTTCCAAGCCGAAAGCTCACACTAGACCAGACGATTAATGAATAATTAAACCAGCTGTGTATTTTATTTATTCATGGTTTAAAAATGACTCCGAAATGGTAATAGCTGAAATCGTCGCCATTACGTAATTAGTCTAATTTTTACTTTTAGTAAGTAAATGAAGCAAGTGTTCCTCTCGAATTGTCATTGTTGAGCTGATTCGGTGGTACGGCGATAGGTCGGCACGGAAACCTTCTTTGCTGAAAATATCTTTGACACTGACATCCCCTGTGACGTATTACAGAAAAAATACTGACTTATCGAAATCAAGGTTACTATCGAAATTAGGTAACGGATAATGGTATAAATGGTGATGCCGCATACGAACCAAACTTTTAAGATATGCATAAATTTGAAATATTTGCACTTACTGTATGAAGTGTTAACACTCAAGCTCGGTTCCACTTGAACTGTGTTCGCTATTACAATAAATGAATATGGACAGATTATGCTCAAACGATACGTACAATTGTCGTATGTTTATGTTCTTATCAAAGAAAAAGTTGTATGGACAATTTGAACCTCCAATTCACAAGATTCAATTTAAAGTGTTTTCCAAACCCGAATACCATTCCAATAACTTATTAATCAGATCACAGTGACACGTGATACATGTGTGAATATGATAAATAAGGACTGACATGTAAAAACGGATCACAAATAAACTCTTTTAATCGGAATTTTCTGTACTGTATATATCTAAATCATTCACTTATTCGATATCTAGACCGAGTTATGTCCCCTGGTGTTCTGTACCTTGCGCTCTTGATCTCGATCTTAATACAGGATCTGTCAGTCCAATTCAATATCTTGTTTGCTGGGCCAATTTCAACCAAACATGTCCCAGCAATTACATGTATGGTTTTAAGCTTGTAAGAATGTTTGAACAAAGGGCATTGTCCCTATCAAATGGGGGAATGGTGGTGATATGGTTGTGTCTGAACATCTTCTCAAGAGCCTTCTGACGTTTTGTAAACCCGCTGTAACTTGCCGCAATTCACCCAATAATCTAGCACTACTTTTATTTTATTATTTTGACTAGAGGATTTATACACCTACTGCATAGCGGCAGTTATTTGTAAAACATCTGGATTGATTGACTTGAAAACACGTTATTTTGTCAATAAACCTTGATGAAAAACATTTAGATCTAGTCAATTTTTGTAATTTTCCCATAAAAATGAAAAATATAATTTGGTTTAAAATTTTGTAGGCAAACAAATCTATCCACAGTTACATATTCTTTTAGAAGCAACTGGGTCAAATTAGACCTAAATATAATACCAATCAATGTTTTAAATTAAAGTAAATCATAAGATGACAATTGTGTATAGTGGGAACTTCTCATAAATACCACCACATTAGCTTAGGAGACCACTTCAAATTTCAGACCAGAATATAGCAGTGAAGTCAGGACCTCACTTGAGAGACCAACTCTCTTATCAGACCACTTTGAGTCAGTCAGGGGGTCTTAATAGCAAAGTTCCACTGTATTTCTATTTCTCATTTGTAAGTCCATAAGTCTATATACAGAGATTATTGATATTGGAAAAGCACATGCTTCTGGAAAATACAGAGATGGGACCAAGTGACACGGGAGAGTTAGTTCCCTTTGATGACCGTTCACATACGCCATGGCAAAACAGTCATTCTGCTGTTTTGGAAAAATGTCATTCTCAGCATTTGTTATTCTTATATTGTTTAAGTGAGCGTTTCATCTCAAATACAAACATATAAATATATATCGGAATATAATATTTGCATTTACAATGAAAAGATTCCTTTAGGAAAATATTTCTTTAATTCTTCATGAAACTCCGGCTACTAAAGGTGTAGAAAAGGTTGCGGATATGCAACACCGAATCATTTGTAGCCTATTCCGATAGAAAGGTCTTGCAAAGCTAGTCGAAGAGTGAACCGAGGTCCCTTTTTAGCAAACAAAGCCCTCGATAGATAAAAACTGCCATTGTAAAATGCGCTTTAGACTACTGATCTTTTAAAAACATACAATAACATTTGTTTGAAAATACACAAGCTGAATACATATATACATTTAAATTGATTAAATAGACTAGATTTATTTTAGTATGTTTTTACTACCTAAGAAAACATTGTTTAAAGGAGTTCATTTATGTAATAGTTATAGACATTATACCATGTCAACAGTATCTTACACATAATACATGTAACTTTTTAATTATTGTTTCAGCATCTTCTGTTTGTCGTAATGAAATTGGCTATATTATAAATCTTCAAAGACGACGATGCAGGGTTTTATTTTATGGTAACAGGCAAAAGTTTAGATAATTTGTACTAATATTACTTGTCTGTAGGTCTCGTGCTGATAGTAGAAATGAAGGAGTGAAACAAACACTATTTGAGTATGATAAAATACACACTGGATACAGCCAAGGTGCTTAACATCTTTTAATTTCTCTCGAAACACCACGGAGTCCGACTATCTAAACATTTATACTCCCCGGGCTACTGCGGACTTTATTGAAGGTCATATGTAAACAAATCCGGAAATATGAAGCTTGACTTGCATTAAGTAGTAATTCCAATTCCATAACTATTTTGTAAACATCGCCGTAGTGTAAGATATATCCAATAAGACAGATAATGATAGAACGCTTGATACCAACAATCACTCTAAAATCAGACTGGTTTACAAGTAAACAAAATGTATAATAATCTCCAATATCACTGACAGTGAAAAGAAGGAAGTACAGCAATCTTCGTCGTAACAACGGTAATGTTAATGATGATGGCAATGTCGATATCAGATGATGATGATGACTTACAAATTATCATCATCATCATCATCATCATCAGCAGCAGCAGCAGCAGCAACAGCAGCAACAGCAGCATCACCACCATCCTCCCCTCCTCCTCCTCTTCATCACCATCACCATCACCATCACCACCACCATCATCATCATCAACTCGAAATATTCTCAATTTACAAATGAAAAATTCCTTATAAAGTCACACTTTTACAACTTTCACTAAGCGAGGCTACATTTGATTTGATGATCATAGTATTTTACATCAACAGGTTCAAAATAGGTATACTTTAATAGTGTAATTGATTAGCAGTACATTGATTTACAGATCCTCTCCGGGACACCTGTAATCCTCTCTGGTTCTTTAATAGTGTAATTGAGCAGTACATTGATTTACATACCCTCTCCTGGACACCTGTAATCCTCTCTGGTTCAATATAGGTATACTTTAATAGTGTAATTGATTAGCAGTACATTGATTTACAAACCCTCTCCTGGAAACCTGTTATCCTCTCTGAGATTAAAAACACTAATAGACGCATTTGCCCATACTAAGAAATTGAATTAGAATAATGTATACATAAACCTAGTACCTGGTATTTCGGTACCAGCTGCTAATCTTATACTAAAGTAATATTTGGAACTGATAGTACCATTTTAAATTCTAAATTCTTCTAAAGCTAAGATAACCTCTTTTTACAGTGGTGACTCTTAGACGGATTTTGGCTATACGTTTAGATTTATTATTTGGCATTGTCTGATACCACTTTCTCTTTAGAATATCTATTTAAAATTAGAGCTCAACTGGTGAAAGATGTCTAATTGACAGAAACGATCGTCTTGAGCATTATAACTTTGGTAATTTAAATATGTTTATAATATTTATTTTTTCATATTTGATTTTAAAAGGAAAACTGATATACTAAAATTTACAAATATTTACCATTGATGTGTCTGTTTACTATCTTGACAAACTGTAAATGATAAATATACAATTATACACCAATTCTAAACTGTAAACTGTATCGTAATCAAACTGATGATCAAAGGAAAAGACATACATATGTTTGTATGTCAAATCTAATATGATAGATACATACATTTCTTGAATATTTCACCCATATACCTTACGCATGATAAAAATATCATATGTTGTCAAAATGAAACATTAATAGTCTGTAATATTTCAAAACTTTAAGAAACCTGTCATTTCGTGAACTACTCAAACCGGAAGACATTTATATAATAAGAAACGACCAAATACATAATTTTTTCTTACATCAATGCTAGTGTTTGAAATAAGAAGTTGGAGTTCCCCAAATAGCCTCACATACAACTTCATATGATATATACACAGATAACGTTCAGCTGGTTCGTCTTAGCTCGTGCAACCATATATAGCTCCATGCAACCCATCAAGATAGGCTTACGTTTGATATTTTCAGAACATCTTGCAAATCAATTACCGAGCATGTACATCTTCAAACCGCTTATCTCAGACTTTGCCTACAATTGTGTAAACTTTTGATCCTGAAATTCATTTATATCTGCAGAGAAAAGTAACCGGTAATAATTATAATCCTTCGGGAAAGTGGATACTTGTTGCGAAATTAGAGTCATAAACTCGATTTTGTACGTATTTTACATTTAAATAATAACATTTACATTTTGTTTGTAAACTGATTGTAAAACTGACTAGAGAATCACTGATTTTGTTTATACTAGGTTTTATTTAAGTTTTAAACAAATTGTAAACATTTCATATTACAGTGAATGTCAGTAACTAAACTCAACTACAGATTTAATCGTTTTGTTTCACTTAACAGGTAATACGAATCAACGATAAAACTTCTTTCGAAAATACATTGCTCAGCAGGCTGTTAGTTGTATCGCCCACCTCCTTAGTTTAAAATCATTCGCATGTTCCTGTTTCTTGTATAATGCTAACCCTCTCACGTTATCAAAAAAGATGTTTTGGATGAACTTCAAAAACACTCGTCACACATTCCTTTTGTAACATCCTATTATAATTTCTTTAATTTCTAGTACGAAGCATGTCAGTGGATGCATCGCATTTCTATCAGTAGCATTCATCCAATCAGATTTTGCGATACATTTACATGTACTATGAAGCAGAGATTATAAATTTCTAAGACAACTAAAACACTCGCCAGAACAGCTACAGATTGTAAGTATACGAACGTGTTTTGGGGGTTTTTGATTAGTTTCCTTTAATTTGCATGCTTGATTAAATTATTAATTTTTCATCTTATATTTGTCACTTTCATTCATACATAGTAAGAACTTGATAGTCGTAGATCAATGGCGTCTTGTAACTACAATTAACTACATTGCAGTTAACATTTAATAAGATAATCACAGCTCGTTAAAACACATGCTGTTAAATCTTTTAATCTTATTACCGTTAGAGTATCATATACTCTGATTCTACGTTTTCTTTTAAACTTCCTAATCCAGTTTTTTTTCCTGACTTTTACTGGCGTGTTTTGCGAGTTTACCAATTTTTTGATAAATATGTAAATTTGACGTAAAGAATATTGCATTTGGATTTTTACATGAAATGAGCTGTATTTGATTATATATGGCATATCCGGCATTATGGACGATCGGATTTGAGGATTTATTACAATATTTCATGATTCTGGAAAAAAGGATTTGTTTTACTGCTTCATGGCACTATCATCTATAGTTGGAATTAAGGCGTGGCAAACAGGAAGTGTGTTGATTGATGCTTACATCATTAGTTTATGTGTAATATACCGATAAACGAGGTCTGCAAACCTCAGAATCCCAAAACGCCTTTTCGTTGAGTGATAAGACTTGGTGTTGTCCTTATGCGTTGAAGGTCATCCTAGCATTTTCCGGCATCAAGGTTAAATGATAAAACTTGGAAACTGATCATACAACCCACTCAGTTTCAAAGATATATCTGTTTCAGTAATCGAAGATTCTTCTTGATTTTATTGAATTATTTCGTATAATTGAAATCGTTTTATTAAAATTTAATAACTACTTTTATTACAATTTATAAATGTAGATCTATCAGTAATAAGTTTTTATATTGTTTCTGAAAATTCTTTGGAAGATTTGCAAGAATAATGTGGAGTAATCTCGATATGTTTATTTCTAACTGCTATTAACGTATTTATCTCCCTAAATACCACGTATTGCACTTGTTATGAACGTAACATAAATAAACTTATCCATTATAAATATATATCCTTATCGTTATAACACATCTGTCTGCCTCCTAGCTGTGATAGTCGCGCACTGAAGAGCCGAGGAGTGGCAGGCATCTTAGAAATCTCAGAATGTTTATGTATTATCTGTTTAGAAATTTTAGAGACGTGTAATCGTAGTAGAGAAACTTTTTTTCTTCTATTTTTGGTTGTGATTTTTATGTTCGGTGAGTTGTTTTATTAAGGGACGTATTCATAGTTGTAGTACATGTATTACACAAATTGGATTTAAGGAATCACCCCTTTTCAAAGTGCTATGACCCCCAAGTATTGATATTTGCAATAGTACATAATTTATTATCGACTGAAAGGGTGAAATACTCTATTTATTTTTTTGAATTATTCGTTTTGTTTGTGAAAAGTAATTTTATAGTTACAGTCATTGGTAGTGGTAATCATTGTCGTACAGCAAGAATCGGTAGCGGCAGGAATACATTTTTATCTCATTTCGAATTTTATCAACAATTCGCAGTTTTAGATCCGTTGTTAAGTTAACCTTTTAACATTGTTAACATGTTTTTAAATCAACAACGAGAAGCAGATGTGATGCATGTTACCAATGTAAGATACTCTTTCGCACACGTATCGTAACAATGAGGTAATTTAAAGATGAAAAAGTACCAACATCAATTTTCGAGTTTTCACGATTCGTATTCGAATAATCGTCGAACATGCACATGTTTTTTTACATTCTCTGAATTACCCTAGGCATATATATGGTTTTTCAATCGTCGAAAATTCAATTACTGATTATAAAACAAATTTGTGAGAAAATAAATTTTTGACCTTACTACTCGAGTTAGTACTTTTAAAGAGTAATTCTCCCATACCAAACTTATGACATTCATGTGATGGCAAAATGTTGGTATCATGCGTTATGTACTGGCATTACACATGTAACCTTATGTTCGAATGGTAATTTCATTTTCCAATATTCGTCATTTACTAATCGTACGTGAGTATTCGAACACTCGTTTCAGATCTAGTCTTTAACTCTTCCGCTAATCACTCTAAGTGACATCATACGAAGCATCAATTATCAAACAATACATGTTATACTTTACATGTTGTAATACTGATGGTGAATATTTGCTTGTGAAGTTGCACCCGGATATATTGAAGTCTAAGGGAATTATTTTTTCTTTCGAATAAACAGGATTTTCAAAATGAACAGGTTATAATAGTTATAATGAAATTAAAAACGTTTCAAATTAAATTGTATTTCAATGTAACAGGGTACAATATGTGTGGTTTCGACTGATGACTGTTATCTAATTGGTAACTTCAGTACATGGATATGTCACTACATGTATAACAAATTGTACAATGTGATATGTATAAATAATATATGTATATATATATATATATATATATATATATATATATATATATATATATATATATATATATATATATATATATATTCAAACGTACACTGAGTGAGTGAAAGAGAGGGGATGCGAAAAATGAGAGAACGATAAAGACAGAACATCGCTGATTAAAGGCAATAAATATCGTAAGTCATATTTGAAAACCCTTATTATATCATCTGTAATCACAAATATAGTCGTGTAAACCAGATATTATATCACTGTAACAAAACAAACCCGGATATGTTAACAAATCTGTTTACAATTCTATTTACAGAACTGTTCTGCTCAAGTTGGCCGTTGTGAACAGGAGTCCAGAGTATTTATTCTCCCGGTTTTCGCCGTTATTAACTTCAGGTTTATTCCGACTGAATCAGACACAGTAGCAAGATGTCTGGTGTAGACCCGACTGATCCAGACTTCCAATACCTTGCGGTCGACCGCAAGAAGTTGGCAAGGGAACAAACACAAACCTTTGATGGCAAGAAAATGTGTTGGATTCCGGATTCAAAAGAGGGATTTCTTGCAGCTGAGATACAGTCATCTAAGGGAGATGAAATAACAGTAAAAACTGTAGAAAAACAGGAGGTTAGTAGATAAAATAACAATAAAACTGTAGAAAAACAGGAGGTTAGTAGATAAAATAACAGTAAAAGCTGTAGAAAAAACAGGTTAGTAGATAAAATAACAGTAAATACTGTAGAATAACAAGAGGTTAGTAGGGGAAATCACAGTAGAAACTGTAAAAAAACAGGGGCCCGTTTTATAAAAGGTCCTAAGTCCTAAATCCTAAGTCTTATTCCTAATTGTCATGGGACTGACCAATCAGCGATGCGTCACTATGGTAGTTAGGACTAAAAGTTAGGACTTAGTACCTTTCGTAAAACGGGTCCCAGGAGGTTAGTAGATAAAGTAACAGTAAAAGCTGTTGAAAAACAGGAGGTTAGTAGAGGAAATAACAATTAAAACTGTAAAAAACAGGAGGTGAGTAGCTAAAATAACAGTAAAAGCTGTAGAAAATCAGGAGGTTAGTAGATAAAATAACAGTAAATACTGTAGAAACACATGGGGTTAGTAGAGGAAATCACAGTAGAAACTGTAAAAAACAGGGGCCCGTTTTATAAAAGGTCCTAAGTCCTAAATCCTAAGTCTTATTCCTAATTGTCATGGGACTGACCAATCAGCGATGCGTTACTATGGTAGTTAGGACTAAAAGTAAGGACTTAGTACCTTTCGTAAAACGGGTCCCAGGAGGTTAGTAGATAAAGTAACAGTAAAAGCTGTTGAAAAACAGGAGGTTAGTAGAGGAGATAACAATAATAACTGTAAAAACAGGAGGTGAGTAGCTAAAATAACAGTAAAAGCTGTAGAAAATCAGGAGGTTAGTAGATAAAATAACAGTAAAAGCTGTAGAAACACATGAGGTTAATAGAGGAAATAACAGTAAAAACTAAAAAAAAAAAACCCAGAAGGTTAGTAGAGGAAATAACGGTAGAAACTGTAAAAAACAGGAGGTTAGTAGAAAACAGTAGGTTAGTAGAGGAAATAACAGTAAAACTAGAAAACGGAAGTCAGTGGTTAAAATAACAGTAAAAACTATAGCAAATAGACCAGTAGAAAAATAAACAGGAAATACTATAGAAAAGTAGGTCAGTAGATAAAATAACAGAATCAACTGTAGAAAATAAGGTCAGTAGATACAATAACATTGAGGTCAGGAAATATAATAAAAGTGAAAACTGTAGAGAAACTGGTCAATATTTAAAATAGCAAAATAGGAAAACAGGAGGTCAGGAGATAAAATACAGGGTTTTATTTTCAACAAACTTATAGAATAACAGTAAAAAGTGTAGATAAATCAATAGATTATTGATTAATCAATCAGTCAATCGGTCAATCAATCGATCAATGAATGAATCAATGAATCAGTTAATCTATCTATCTATCTATCTATCTATCTATCTATCTATTTATCTATCTATCTGTCTGTCTGTCTGTCGGTCTATCTATCTATCTATCTTTCTATCTATCTATCTATCTATCTATCTATCTATCTATCTATCTATCTCTCTCTCTCTCTATCTATTTATCTACCTGTCTGTCTGTCGGTCTATCTATCTATCTATCTATCTATCTATCTATCTATCTATCTATCTATCTATCTATCTATCTTTCTATCTATCTATCTATCTTTATCTTATCAAATAATTCATCAATAAGTCAATGACCTTGAACAATTAATTGTAGTTTTTATATCTACGTTTTGTAATTTGAAATAAATTTTCTGTTACAGAATAGATCAGTCAAGAAAGATGATATCCAACAAATGAATCCACCCAAATTTGAAAAAATTGAGGATATGGCAAACATGACATATTTGAATGAAGCCTCCGTATTACACAACTTGAGATCACGTTACTTCATTGGAATGATCTACGTAAGTGTTTCATCCTTTAATTTTACTGAGAAGAGTACTATCGAAATTTCGTGCATTCCATTAATGCAGTCGACATTGGATGCTTACTGCTCGATGCCAGAGGTCTGAAATATCCAATAATCCCCATGTTTGTATATGGTCTTATGGCCTTCAATATGGTTGACAGTATCTATAACTTTTAAATTATCATAGAATAACCGTGAGTTGAAAAATTAAATCTCACACTGACTTTGTTGCAGCTATTAGTCTACAAGTGCAGAAGTAAACCAGAAATTTTTAAGTGTTCAAGAGTTAAATTCGGAAGTCCCTTAGCAATGAATAGCCTGTTGTATTTCACGATAAACAAGATTTTGGGACATTTTTGCAGTTATTTCCACCTTATATATGATTCAAAAGCGATTGGAGATCGTTATGGAATGATCGATTTTCTGTAAGATATTAACAATAGCTTTAAAAGGACAAACAAACCAAAAACATATATAATAATAATAATAAAAATAATAATAATAATAACAGCAACAACAAATAAACAAAACAAGAAAAAACATTCTCAGTCATGTGACTATATACTATGGAATAGCAAAGGAAGATTGCTTTAAATGTATTTAGAGAGATATAGAATGATACATGCGCGACATGACCAACACAATTTTCAATATCTTAATTAGACGACAAGAACTTTTACTTGCATAAAAATATAAACATAAACATCAATAAAGAAAACATGCTAATGTTGTAATTATCATATTTGATGTGTAGATATAATAATTTCCTATAATATAGTATCGTTTGCCACCCTACATCAGTACTATAATTGGAGTCAAGGAAGTGACCTTTATCTTTATCGTTCAAACAACACAATAAGTCTGTTCATTTTCTTTGCCTTTCCATTGATACATTATGATTACATAATGAAGTCTTACAACTTTTGACCTATGACCTATATATTGCAGTTCGGGTCCTTTCACGTGTCACATCACATCGACTTTTTAGATCATCCATATCAGCTTATTATTCTTAGCGCTAAGCAGAGGAACAGTAACTACATTTTAAGAGGCTTTTTTATGACCCCAGGAATTTTATACACTTTTGGGAATGAGGCTTTGGCCTTTTGAATCGGGGATTTTAACAAGATTTTATTGAAATCAATAAAACTGTATGAAAATATATATTCATATTGAATGTCATTGACTTTCATTTTTAGCATTTCAAAAAGTTCTTATTTTGACCCCTACTTTAGGGTGGAAAATCCCTGTCCCTCGGTACGGAAATTGAAACCGAAACACTCAAATGATGAACTTGTAGTTGTATTTGTAGTTAGAACGAGATAAAAGTATTTTAGGTCTACCTGCAATATTACCTGTAATATATTTCCATTCCCTTTTTGACTCCGCATAAAGTAGGACATACTGGAAACACGTTTTGTCGTCTTGTCTTGTGTAATAGATTGTTTGTTAGTTTATTGTTGTTTAACGTCCAACTGAAGAAACTTTCACTCATATGGAAACGTCACAAAATGCCGGTGAAGGGCTTCAAATAAACTCAACTAGCAGTAGTGGTAGTAGTATTGTTGTTTAACGTCCAACTGAAGAAACTTTCACTCACATGGAAACGTCACAAAATGCCGGCCTATGCACGGCACTTACGACAATTGAGCATTGAGGGTTCTTTAACGTGCCGACACCATTGTCTAATAAAAGTTACATCATAATTTACAAGTACATCATAGAAACTATATATTTTTACAGTTTTGTAAAATTATTCCGTGAATATTCACAATGCATTTCGTTTATTTAAGTATTTTTCAACATTTTTGTATTCGCATTCCTTTGGTTATCAATTTTGACTTTTGTTATCAGAATATAAGAATCAATTAATTTTGTTGCGTACATGTATTTATTTGTATAAGTTTGTAAACAAGTCTTGTTCATTTGTTCACTTAAGTATTCAAAACTAATGTAAAATTATTTTCAGAAACGAAACGACATATTAATGGCTTTCTAATTTTCATGTTTGAATACTAGTGTGTATATATAAATATCTAACCCCGCTTTGAGCCTCTAATTATTATGTCAGTAAATGAAGTGACTTGCATGAAATTGATCATTTGCCTGAATTGAGTTGTAAATATTTTCCGGCTAATAGACACATTTTCAATGTAAATGAAGTAACTTTCTGAATTTATTATTGAATTCATCGACCAATTGTTATCTTAATATAATTTCGTTTTTTAGTTTGTCCCAAACTTTTATAGAATCATCAAAGTAACATAACACTGTCCTGTCTGTATCTTTTTTTTGTTCATCACTCTAATAATAACTTAGATTATTAGATCGTGTTGTTATTTCGCAATAGTTTCATGGAAGTATTGCCCAATTGCAGATTATAATTAATTGTCTCATTATATAATAATATTAAAATCCTTTATAAATATACAATGAAAATCATGAAAAACAAGTAGAGTCGAAATATGTTACTCATTTTCACAATTCCTGAAATATGCTTCGCTCGTGCTATCTATGTTAATCGGCTGCTTCGATTCGCATATTCTGGCTCACCTCATTACCAGCCAGACATATTTGGTGTTGTATACGTTCTATAAATATCATGCGGAAAAGTAACCTGACTCTCTGACGTCAGCCTAACTTTGTTGGTTTTGATTTTTTTTCGTATTTGATGCAAGCAGTGCAAATATTTGGCAACTGAACATTCTCGTTACTTTGGAACTGACAGTATCCCAACCTTGAAAGATGCAAGAGCTTCATTTCATTTTTATGAGATGATTTAAACATGTATAATAGAGATCGTGATCTTTATCAAAGTCTTGTATCATCAACCAAAGAAAGTAGCAATAAAATGATAAGTGGAGATTTTAGAATTTTCCACCCAGAAACATACACAAACACATGCAAGCAACACACACACAAACACACACACATACACACACACACACACACACACACACACACACGCTCACACACACCTACACACACGCACACACACACACGCACGCACACACACACATACACCTAAACACACACATACACCTACACACACACACACACACACACACACACACACACACACACACACACACACACACACACACATATATATACGTGCGTGTGTGAACAGGCGTACATGGGTATTAAAATTCCATCTAAAACTTTAAATTTTACGATGGAATATAACGATTATATCTGACCAGTGTACTTTGTCACCAAAATTTATCACCATTTTAAGGATTGTTTGTCATTTTTTGGAATGTATCGAGTATAAATGCAATGGATTATGGAAAAAAAAATTCTGTGCAGCACGTGTTGCACATTTAAATTTTTTCCATAATCCATTGCATTTATACTCGATGCGTTCCAAAAAATGAAAAACACAATCTTTATATTTATATATATTACCATTTTCTGTGAATCTGAAGTCAGCTGGTTATGGTCATTCTGTGTAAATTGGCTTTGCGGTAAGAGTTTTTTCATATGACGTAACAGCTAAACAGCTGTGTGAGACGAGAATTAGTTCCCCTTTTCTGTCCGGAAATACTAAATGGAATTAAGGTTTATTTTCTTATTTTCATATTATTTTGAAAGAAACTAGTGATATGGAAAATTTTGAATAAGTGTCAAATTTGTTTTCTAGTTATTTTAGAATATTCTTCTGCTTGGTAACCGGAAGGTTAAATGTGTTAGAAGAGAATTGAAAATGCAAATGGCCGCGATCATGAGTATGCTGTATAATGTATTTACAACGAATTTGCGTTTAAATTCTGATATATTATTAATGGGATATACTCTAGAAAGTTTGAGTGTGACTTACAAGAAGTGAGACAGCTAATATTCATTCATAACAACTGAAAGTTTATTTTATTTGACATTTTTTTACCAATCAGCTTGGAACCATGATGACTGATTGGTACGTAACCTACGTAAGTAGGCCTATTTCACACAACCTGATTTCACACGATGCGGATGACAAAATGTTTCTGATAGGAATATCCAGTGAAGGCAAACATATCGACTTGTTTATCAAGAGATGCTTGAGAGAGTTGCACTAGGCCTTACTCTCTTTTTTTCTGTTGTAACTATGAAGCGAACTTTCATGTCTGTGCCAGACGGTGGTCTGTGGTTCTGGTCATAATATGACCTAGATATATTGCGATGTGGGCCTGTAGGCTGTACAATGTGCTACAGATGTAGTCTCGTGTTTCCGATTTCTTTCTGTGATTTTTATTTGTTTTGTGGTTGGTCTTATGTATGGCTTTTAAGATTAAATATATAAGAAATAAACATGTGATATTCTATTCTTTATTGATTAGTTCATATATTCTTACTCTGAAAAGTAAAGCGGTTAATACTCGGGGCACGCGACTGCATTTACAGAATATACAAAATATCGCTCTATATACTTGCAATGAAGGGAATTGCAGTCGGTGTGTAAATATTTAATATAAAGCTATGTATACAAATAGGCCCATGCATATAAAGCCGAAAAACAGAATAAAATAATTATCATGTTCCTACTTTTTGGTAAAAATGATAATGTTCCCAGAATAAAAGTATTTGGTTTATAGTATTCATGGTTTTGTTTTAATGTAAAATGTACAAATCTGGATTTCTTTTTGTCACCAATCAAGAGTAGTTAAAATTGTCTATACCAATCGTGACCTTTATTTATTTATATATATAAATTAAAATTTACATTTTATTGCGGACTCATAATGGATGTTTTAAGTCATCAGGGGATGTTGACTCCGCCATATCACTTGATTTCACTTTTAGATATTCCAGAAATCTGCGTTTGTGCATTACGAAAGGGTGTTTGGTTTCATTTCAACAAAACTTCTCAACATAGAAATATATAGTAAAATGCCTATAACCTGGCGAGTGGAGTCATACTTTCTTCACCTGGACGAGTTTAAATTTTTGGTAATGAAATATAATGAGATTGAAATAACACTGGCAAGAGTAATCGTTCCTACTTGTCAACATACTTATGAGTATCCAGTGGGAAAAAAATGTTTTTCCGTTTTAAACGAAAAGTGAGAGGAATCATCCGTATGATAATCAAAAGCTTACTCCGCCCCACCCAGTTATGCGAATAGTCATATACCCCCTATAAAACACTATATATGTTACATTAAAGTTATACAATTCAGGCGAATTGAAAACTATCTATAAATATTTAAGATAATACAATTTATATTTTTGGTGTTGAAAATGACCATCTTTACTTACTCTTTTTTGCAGACCTACTCTGGACTTTTCTGTGTTGCCATCAATCCCTACAGACGTCTTCCTATTTACACGGACAGTATCATTGGCAAATACAG
The DNA here is from genome assembly GCA_030159075.1 of Atrina japonica. Classification (NCBI taxonomy): domain Eukaryota; kingdom Metazoa; phylum Mollusca; class Bivalvia; order Pterioida; family Pinnidae; genus Atrina; species Atrina japonica. The sequence goes on from BROG01000241.1 coordinate 656,144, forward strand.
GGGAAAGAGAAGGGCTGAAATGCCACCCCATCTTTTCTCCATTGCTGACAATGCCTACCAATTCATGTTGCAAGGTATGTATATTCATTGCAATAATTTGTTCATTATTGACATACCACAGGTTCTGTTATATACATAAAATCAAAGATACCTACAGTGATCAAGCTAATTGATGTCGTTATATTGTACTGGAATGACTGGTATTACAACCGACTAAAAGTCTATTACTTATTGTGAAACATCATTGTCGTTTACACGAACGGTTTCGTCTTTATATCCATAAAAGGTAAGTTTCGAGAAAACATTTGGAATGTTTATATTAAATGTCTGTTGTTTTTTCCATTGTAGATCGAGAAAACCAGTCCATGTTGATTACGTAAGTAAACATATAGATGTCAAATCTGTAAAGAATATTTGAATACGAAATAATACCCTTCAATCACCCATGATCAAACAGAGATTGAATTTTTCTTAATATATAAATTATTTCAATAAGCAGCAGTTATCTATTTTTTAAAGTTTTATTCAATAATTTTTATAAGATGTTAAATACTGGGGAAAGTAGATTTTTTGCTAATATTTTGCGATAGCAGATGTTAATTTTCAGGGAATCTGTATAATACTTCAAATATCTCTATCATATACACAAACATTATAGAGACGGCATTAGAATTTTTATCGACAGTACTAGTAATCCAGTGTTTCGATAGCTGTAGCAGGTCCAATAATCCTCACGTGCTATAGTATGCGCCAAAATGTATGGCACGTAATCTTTAGCTAGTAACTTCTCCATATAGGTGAATAATTCTTGACGGGACGTAAGACATCAATAAAGCAAAAGAAATGACACACACTGTACTATGTGTACTCGTGCCAATACCGAGGGAATCATACTTATCTTTGAACAGTCATATTTTACCATTGGTCAAATAATTACCCCAGTGCTACATGATTGACATCACATTTAATTTCCAGTTTTCAGTCTTGGTCACTTTTACTGTCCAGCTAAACACAAAATCTCAAGATCACACAGGCTTTAGAATATTTGATACTTGATAATTCATTGTAATCTGTGAGTCTTTTGATTTCTTTCGGCTAAAAGTGGGGAATCTGGAGCCGGAAAAACAGAAAGCACGAAGAAAGTTATACAATATTTTGCACAAGTGGCCGCTAATCTTTATAGAGAATCACAAAAAGGAAAGGTCAAATCAGCTGATACTCCATATGCTGTAAGTTTCCTCATTTAACGTTACTATATATAGTAACAGGAAGATACACCCTGGTCAAGACGTTTGTCTTTTGTGTGGTTATTTGCAGATGCATCGCTGAACATTCAGGAGACAATTCATAAGGGTCATTATGGATATTGCGTACATAGAGCCACACACAAACACAGACTCTACCGCACACACGCATGCCTGTATGCGCGCTCTCATACTTAATGATTGCTTCCTGAATATATGTATTGCTCTGCAAATATTCAGCATAGTAAATATACATATCCCATTCAAATATTTTCAAGTATTGCAGGGCTATTTCAACATAACGGCTATTTCCCATTTCGGAATGGGTAGCCGTTATGTAGCTGGAAAATAGAGCATAAAAATATCGAGCCCGGTGGTGGGGATAACAAACGTCAATGACCCGTTTTGTATCTGAATAATAGAGTTTATGTTTTGTACGGATTTCCACATTGCTTTATTAAAATTCTTTTAATGCAGAGGAGAATCAGGTGCCGGTAAAACTGAGAATACAAAAAAAGTAATCCAGTACTTTGCCCACGTAGCCGCCAGTTTACAAAAGAAAGGAGATGAGGAGGATAAGAAAGATACAAAAAAGGTTGTACGGGTGTCTCAATCTCCAGTGAGCGCATGGTGACAAGATGGTGCTCGACTAATACTTTTAAAAACGCAAAACATAGATAAAGTTTAATTCAAAATTTAACTTAAGAATCTCCTATATTTGACATAACATTCGGAGGTTTATGTTTTTGTTTATTTTTCTCATAATATTGATTTTTGAAAGATGAAGCTTGATATCAAGATATAAACCATTCTATTACCTCGACTTAACTCTTTGCATGAAAGTGTGCCCTATACCATTCACTTCCCCTGGGGCCGGGATTTGTTTTTTCACCACCAAACAATAGAGTAAGATGCATGGTTAGATACATTTATACCCTATACTATTTTATATTCAAGCTTCATCTTAAACCGTCTTTTCAAAAGTCATCATACTATCAAGGAGCGAGACCCTGTGTTTTTCCCGTGTGAACCCGTGTGTAGAGTTTTTCATCCGCACTCACCTGTGTTAAGGAAGATGTTCGAGTCCAGAACATCCCCAAAACTAACTACCATATTCACTAATGTTCACAAATTTGCCAATATTTTACTACCATCTTCTTTAATTTTCGATTATGTCTACGCTGTTTTTGTCTCACACCTTGTATTTAGCATTAATGCATTAATTATGTTTTTTCTCTTTCAGCTTATCATAAACACATATTTCTATTACATCTTATTGTTCTTGTATACAGCTTAACATGACAATTTCCATATACATATATAATTTTGCGTATCATTTTAATTAGTTTTAAGACATAAATTTGATTATATATTATTGATATTTTATATCGTATAACTATTGACTATGAATATCGATTTAATAACGAAACGCTAAATTATTGCTTTGCTTGGAATATATTTGTTTAATGCTAATTTCCCATGTCAACCCTCTTTACCCATAATGCAGCGCACTCTTGAGGATCAAATTGTTCAGGCTAATCCGGTACTGGAAGCATATGGTAATGCTAAGACAACCAGAAATAACAACTCGTCCAGATTTGTAAGTAGTCAACGATGTGACATCTGTTGGAATGTGCCCTCCTGAAAATGGACCTTTTCAAATTTTTCTTTCAGTTCCCACCACCAGATGAACCAAAGATCCGTGTGAACCCTCCTTATTTTGTAAAATTGCGTGTCGAAGGTGTTCAATAATAATTATAGTCATTCAAAATTAATTTTCTAATTCATAAACTCATTAAAACATATGAGTGGTAAAGAATAGCGAAAGCTGTTCGGACAAAATTCAAATTTAATTTAATACAATACAATATACTTAACTGACACCCCTCGACAAGCAATATATTCACTAGTTTTATTTAGTTTATCATGTATTTAGATACATAACCGTGATGTTTACCTATATCAACATGCCTTTTTACCTGTGTAACAGGGAAACCTGGAAGACCAAATTATTCAGGCTAATCCTGTATTAGAAGCCTTCGGCAATGCCAAGACAATCAGAAACAACAATTCCTCTCGATTCGTAAGTAGCATAGATGCAGCTTACTTGAACAAATGCTTCCTGAGTTTTATTATATCTTTAATGATAAAGCAATGCATCCACTGCGCTGAACACGATTATTCTTTGGCAATTTGCTCATCTCAAATTCTTGCCTTCAACGATATATGCAATTCTTTAAAGCTTTCATTAGTTTGATATTATTGCCTTAAGTCATACTATGCCATTCTCTGGCGTCCAGTTTTTGGAGGCCGATAATGACCTTTAAACTTTCTATTATACTACTGAAGTTGTGTAGTAAAGCAATCTACTCATTCTGACGGTCTGCAGTTCGATCTATTTTTCTTTCTTTTGATCAAAAGAAAGCAGGTATAAGCATCCTACCTATACCATACAAATTAACTTACCTTTTCTCTATTTTAAAACATGCATGTTTCTCGAAATGATGACATCAGATTAGCTACCATAGTCCATAGTAGTTTGAGGTGAAAAATAGTTTTGTGTGTGCCCAGCTATTTATCACTTTTCGCTTTTTCCAAATCTTCCCTTTCATTTTTTTCATATTACTTTCCCACTGTATGACTGTAAAACAGTATTTTCCTTGCCTTTTATTACGATTAACTAGATGAGGATGTATCATCAAAGACATGCAGCTATGTATTTCACAAAGTTTAATTCAAAACCGTTAAAATATATACCCCCACCTAAAAGTGAAATAAAAAATAAAAATGGATGAAATTTCTTAATAATTCATTTTGATGGATCTAAACTGTCAGGTGACACTCAACATTTATCTATAATTATTCTAGTGACAAATGCAAAATTATATAACTCGTCACCCTTGTGGTCCCATTTAGACTCGCCCAAATCAGTAACTGTAAAGTGCATTGTCAAAATTCAGGGATGAATACTCCTGAATTCTGAAAGTTGACTTTACCATCATTTGAAAGTGGCTACAGTGGTCAATGAGTTAACTAAAATGGCGAGGAATACCTGTTTTACAGATTACAAATGTTTTCATATAGAGATTATTGACTTTAATTTGAGACACCTAGATAAAATGCAACTACTAGTCGAACCTTCACAAATGTATATTGACCTTATCCCGCCTTCACCGTGTGTTTGATTCTAGCAGACTATCCGTTAAAGTAGTATAAAGTCTTGCAAAACTTTTGTCAAAGTTGACAAAACGTTTTAGTTTGTGATATTGTATGATGCAGAAGAAATATGTATTTCTTATCTCTCTCTCTCTCTCTCTCTCTCTCTCTCTCTCTCTCTCTCTCTCTCTCTCTCTCTTATTTGATTTCTGGTGTTTGAATATCAAAACAAGATTAAATGATTGTAATTTCCTCACTGGAATCTAATCAAATGGTTAATTACCTTTTAAAACTGTTTCTATTTTCTTTCTTAAGACAGCTCTCATTATTACTCTATCTTTTAAATAAATCCCAATTTACTATGCTGCAGATTGACTTATTATATTTTATTTATAGAAAGTAAAGTATTTCTTTTAAATCAATCATTGCTTTTTGTTTTGGAAATGGAAATGTTTTTCATAATGATAATTCATTCAATTAGTGCCGTATTCATGTAAAAATAACATTTTGCCAAAAGTTTTTACTGACACCGTGATTAAATGACTGTTCACAAATTGGATTTCTAGGGAAAATTCATCCGTATTCACTTCGGTCCTACTGGAAAGATTGCAGGAGCAGACATAGAAACATGTAAGTTGGATTGTTTGTGCCTTTGATATAGTGTTCAGTTCTATTCTTTCTGAATTTTGAATATTGGGGATCGCATTCAAAATAAAGTTTACGAGTGATTCACAAGATACTAGCAGATTTTATTGCGCAGTTCACTTTCACTGAACAAAACTTTTCAGATAATTATGTAAGACATTTTCAGTTGCAGAATTCACCATGCACTTTCTTTTCACTCAAGTCACTTTGCATTTCATATTACTTTCTTTTGCAGTTTTCAACGCCATTTTTATTGGATGTGGTTTTTAACCACGCAACGTTAATATAAAGGGTTAATGTTTTACACCTCCTTTGATCCACGTTTCAAAATGTGTTTTGCACCATTTGTTTACTAACACAGTCTGATTGAAATCAAATCCCCTGTACGTCTTTTTGTTTTCAGTTGAGAAAGGAGATGGATTTACAATTTTACCTCACATATAAATTAAAACAATGACTGACATTTCTGCATCAATCACTTTATTTTTCCATAAACCTTGATCACACCTCAGCCTGCATGCCCCATTCCAATATCCCACAAGGCGTGAAACCCGATTTATCAAGAAAAACCAAACACACCAGAATCAAATTAATTGCTCCCATATCTACCCTTCCTTCACTTCATCAACTGTCTTTTTACCCATTAAAATGTTTGTCATTTGGGTGTGTATTTGTTATATTAACACAGAAAAAAAATCTGAAATAAGTACAGCAAAATCATTTTGAAGAAATTGCTATCTTAATGTGAAATATCTTAAAACATGATAAATAATACATATTCTCGTATTTTATGATTGACCAAAAGACTATGTATATATTCATTTTGAGTTATTTGCTGGCGGCATTGCTTGATTTATGAATCTATAATAAAATACCTGAAATATTGCCGAATTCTTTTCTGGAGAGAGCGACCAACTGCGATTTCAATGATGCACGATGTGAAGATCGGTCAAGTCAGATCGAATATTTTTAATTTTGAGCCTGGATGTTGTTATATTCTTAGCTAGCTTTTCACATCATCTGAAAAATTCAATATGAAAATATGAATGCTATATGGTACCAAAGATTATGTTGTAATTATTGTTTGATTATCTTTAGACCTCCTCGAGAAATCCCGTGTAACGTACCAGCAGCCTGCTGAGAGAGATTACCATATATTCTACCAGCTGCTCTCTAATGCCTTCCCAGCCAACAATGGTAGATATAAAACATTTTTACTTTTCATAATCATACCATCTTAAAGTGTTTCAGAAGAATTTGAACATCAACTACACAAAACTATATTACATTAATTTTTAATATGAATATAGTGAACACATTCTCTATTAAACTCGTCAACCCGTGTGGTCTTACTTTGGCTCACCCAAAATCAGTACGAAGTATGCCACATACTTAGTATGTACTGTCATAGTGCAGGGGTGAAAAAGTTGATGCAGTATGTTAAACGTCAGTAAAATTGAAATTCTAAATTATACACGCCTTAATTATGCAAATGGACATTATTATTCTTTGAAATAGGTGAGCCTACGTATTGGTACATGTTTCAACGAGTCTTAAGATGAAATATAGTTATTAGGCCGATTTGACGTTCAATATTTTCTTTAAATCATTTCTATGTTTTATAAAACTAAGAATGATTTCGAAGAGTCGTAAATCATCATTTACAGTCAGTGCATCTATTTGCTGTCTTTTATGTAAATTTATGTGGATTTAATTTCATATTTTCAGAGAAGTATTTGATAAGTCCAGATCCTGGTCTGTACTGCTTTATCAACCAAGGAGCACTCACCGTAGATACTATTGATGACGTTGAAGAAATGAAATTTACTGATGTAAGTTCAAAGGCAAATTCAAGTTTATATATATATATATATATATATATATATATATATATATATATATATATATATATATATATATATATATATATATATATATATAATATATATATATATATATATATATATATATATATATATATATGTATTGTTCTTCATTATGAATAAAATATGTGAGCAGAAAACCATTGAGTAGCATAAGTAAATCAGTGAAACTGAATATTTGACAATATGATAGTATGCATATTAATTCTAAATTTTAAATGAAATTAAGGCTTGTTTATTTCTTTTTATTTTTGAATCACGATATGTATACTTTCATCTTTTTGTCATTTGATAATAGGAAGCCTTTGACATTCTTGGCTTTACAAGTGAAGAAAAATCCAGCATGTACAAATGTACATCAGCCGTTATGCACATGGGTCAAATGAAATTCAAACAAAGACCACGCGAAGAACAAGCTGAGGCTGATGAAACTGCAGGTAAATGTGTAAAGTACTTTTCCATATTCAGGCAGATAACTGATGTTATTTACCATGTTGAGGCAGATAAATGATGTTATTTACCATGTTTAGGCAGATAACTGATGTTGTTTACCATGTTTAGGCAGATAAATGATGTTATTTACCATGTTTAGGCAGACCAATTATGTTATTTACCATGTTTAGGCAGATAAATGATGTTATTTACCATGTTTAGGCAGATAACTGATGTTGGTAGATTAATGATGTTATATACAATGTTAAGGAAGATAACTGATACTGTTTACCATGTTTAGTCAGATAAATCTTGTTATTTACCATGTTTAGGCAGATAACTGATGTTGGTAGATAACTGATACTGTTTACCATGTTTAGTCAGATAAATCTTGTTATTTACCATGTTTAGTCAGATAAATCTTGTTATTTACCATGTTTAGGCAGATAAATTATGTTATTTACCATGTTTAGGCAGATAAATGATGCTATATACCATGTTTAGGCAGATAAATGATATTATATACCATGTTACCTAAAGACCAACATGTTTGTCACATTATTTACGTAGTTCTTAATTATATCTTAGCAATATAATATGCATGTATTATTGACAGAAAAAAAATCATCTTCAGCATTTGGTTTGGCCTTTTGTTAAAAAGAAACTATTACTTTGGTAGTATGTTGGCGATGCATGTATATACAATCATAAGTGAGAAAAACCTTTGTTCACTGATTAACTATTACAACAAGATAACAATCTGTAAAATAAATACCGCAAAATTCAATACTTCTAGATGAAAAGTTATCTCTGATATTTAGGCTAATCATCTGATAAGAATAAACATCATAGAAATAAACAAATATGATATAATTACAGAGGCTGAGAAAGTTGCTTTCCTACTTGGAATCAACGCTGGAGATCTTCTGAAATCTTTGTTGAAACCAAAGATCAAAGTCGGCGCAGAAATTGTTACCCAGGGTCGTAATAAAGATCAGGTAATTCAAATGATATAGTATGTTAAAATGTCTTCTTCTGTACTTTTAAAATATTTTGTTCGTTAAAATTAAAACTGAATTAGGTTAAAAAATAACTAGCAAGCTCAGATCACCACATTTATCATACTTTAGTTGTTGTGTTATTATGCGATCATAATATAAACGATACATTTGCGTTGTACTTATTTTCATTCGCATTCATTTTTCAGGTCGTGTACTCCGTGAGTGCTCTGGCTAAATCTTTATATGACAGAATGTTCAAATGGCTGGTCATGCGCATTAACAAGACTCTGGACACCAAAGCCAAGAGAAACTACTTCATAGGTGTATTGGATATTGCTGGATTTGAAATTTTTGACGTAAGCATTACTTTATGTTTTGCTTCCGTAAAGGAAAAAAATAATAGATTTACATATTTTTCAATCAATTAATTCACCTCGGTCGTTTTGATACCACATTTTACAATTATAACCAATTTGTGTTAAACCATTTATACCGATTTTGACGGCGTGTTTTGGTCTTAAATTATAAACAATCAAAGAATTCATAAAATTTCATTCTTTTACAGTTTAATAGCTTTGAACAACTGTGTATCAACTACACAAATGAAAGACTGCAGCAGTTCTTCAACCACCACATGTTTATCCTAGAGCAGGAGGAATATAAAAAGGAAGGTATCCAGTGGGAGTTCATCGATTTTGGTATGGACTTGCAGGCTTGCATAGATCTGATTGAAAAGGTTAGATTACACTTTGTACCTGGTTTTGAAAATCCAATTTATGTAACATACCCTTAGAAACACATAATGCAGTCAAGTGTGTCTTTAAAGGCCACTCAAGGGAACATGTCAAAAGTATCCATTATAGACGGGTGGCCATTATAAAGAGGTACATTCAATATATAAATTCAACAACAATTATGTTTGAATGGGTGGCCTTTATAAATAGGTTCGTTCAATATATAAATGCAACAACTGGTATGTTTGAATGGTCTTTATAGGTAGGTACCCGTTATACTGAGGTGGCTTTTAACGCAAGTTTGACGGTATATCCATAACATTTAAATATGATTGTGAACCTTTTATTGGAACAACTGACTTATGTATTATCTAATAAACATATTCTATTTTTCTACAGCCCATGGGTATTTTATCAATCCTTGAAGAGGAATGCATGTTCCCTAAGGCGACAGACAACACATTCAAGGAGAAATTATACGCCAACCACATGGGTAAATCACCTAATTTTGGTAAACCTGGAAAGGCTGCCAAACCAGGTCTTCCGGCTCCCCACTTTGAATTACATCACTATGCAGGAAGCGTAAGTTGGTGTACATTTAACCATAATTAACAATACACTAGAAGTATAAACCTCTTATTGTTGGTAATTTCCTTTATATTGGTATTATATCAGATATATAGGGAACTATTTTACCTTTTGGATGTCCAGGCTAGGAATATATTAAATGAATTAATTTGTTCGCTTGTAAACATACTTTGTGGGCACAAGCAAACAAAATGTCAATTAAAATTAAATATTATATAATTTTTCTGAACATATTTGAATTATTTGTTTTTAAATTAGTAACTTTATTAATACTCTGCTATTAATACTTTACCCCTTAACCAACGTTATAGATAAAACAAAGTGAAAAGCACTGTTTTAAGCACCACTTTTTAAATCGGAATACGGTTACATTCAGAAGTGCTTTCACTTATAAGCGAAGCGACGAGACTTCAGTCAATTATCTAAATGAATAATCTTACAAAATTCAAGAAAGCAAATGTCGTATAAAATGTCAATTTTTCGTGCTTTATTAAAATAGGTGCCTTACAACATTGCTGGCTGGCTTGAAAAGAACAAGGATCCTGTCAACCAGACTGTGGTGGAACTGCTGGGTCACTCCAAAGAACACCTTGTGCAAACACTTTTTGCTCAACCAGCAGGTATGATTTTATCTCTAACTGGTTATATAGCTTTAATTGATAACAATATGTTAACATTCATATGACATATGCATCTTTCGGTAAGTTTTCAAAAACAGTTACAAATACATGTACATGTATATGAGAAATTTCTTTTCGATCTCGTCAGTCCGAAGAGTTTTCAATAATGAAATTGTATTCATTTTAACACGAATAAATCAAACTATCACTCGAGTAAAACAATGATTCATTTAAAAAAAGATAAAAATATTGAATATTTCAAATTTATCGATAAGCAGGATTTATGTTATAAAACCACACCGACACTATGCTCACATTACAGAGGACGCTTCCGCCCACACCAAGAAGAAGAAGAAGTCAAGTGCTTTCCAGACCATCTCTGCACTTCATAGGGTACGACGTTTGTCACTTAAGCTTGTCACAATTTGTATACATGTAAACATATAATACTTCATCTGTATATTTGTTACATATTGATCCTTACTTCAATGCAAAATTCAATTATAATTATTTGTTAGAATACGGCGAGCCAGTTAAAGCTTTAGTTTCCAGCTTTTAGAAACTTGTACATCATCATAATCATCATCATTGATGCCATAACACGTGTTCGTAAAAATGATGATGTTTCTTTCTTTTTCATAGATTGACTTTGTCTATTTTTAGGAATCACTGAACAAGCTAATGAAGAACTTGTACAGTACACATCCTCATTTTGTAAGATGTATTATCCCTAATGAGTACAAACAGCCAGGTAATACATACATCTAGCATAAATATCTTTAAACGTGACATACTTTGAAAACTATTCTGCATTGATTAATTGAGAAGTCACAAGAATATCAGTATTTACTTTCTATGATTACATTGCATGTGTAAAAAAAATCAAAAGTTCTAACCATAATAATGGTATCCAAACATTTTAATTTAAATAGATCATCGTACTGGCATCGTGATTAACCTTTTGATATACCTTTTTTAATTTGCGACTTTATTTGCCACAGAGATCTGTTTTATTATGAACAACTGAAATTATGTTCTTATTTTTGCAATTAAACAGGAGTCATTGACGCACACCTTGTTTTGCATCAGCTCCAGTGTAATGGTGTATTGGAAGGTATCCGTATTTGCCGCAAAGGATTCCCCAGCAGAGTAATCTACTCTGAATTCAAACAGAGGTATTAACTGTAAAATAAATAATAAGTCAAAATATACAATGTGTGTGTGTGTGTGTGTGTGTGTGTGTGTGTGTGTGTGTGTGTGTGTGTGTGTGTGTGTGTGTGTGTGGTTTTAAACTTCATGGTTCGCTTTGATTTATATCTGTCGCGACAGACCAAAGAATTATAAGCTAGTAGTAAACTATATTTTATATTCAAATAACAGATACTCGATATTGGCCCCAAATGCAATCCCACAAGGATTTTCCGATGGAAAGGTCGTCACTGAGAAAATTCTTCTAGCACTGCAACTCGACCCTGCAGAGTACCGTTTGGGTAATACAAAGGTATTCTTCAAAGCTGGTGTCCTTGGTATGTTGGAAGAAATGCGTGACGAACGTCTGTCCAAGATCATCTCCATGTTTCAAGCTCATATTCGTGGATATCTGGTGCGCAAACAGTACAAGAAGTTACAAGACCAAAGGTCAGTGGCATTTGTGATAATAAGATTCCCACCAATAGTCAAATATAAATTTTATGTCACGGTTTCATAACATTTATCAATGTTTATACATTTTTTTTTCATTTCCAGAGTTGGGCTTTCCATCATTCAGAGAAACATTAGAAAGTGGTTAGTTCTTCGTAACTGGCAATGGTGGAAACTCTATTGCAAGGTAACATTTTTGGAACCAGCCAATTATTTTATACTAAAGTAATATATTGCTCAGATCGCACCATTTATATTCTAAACTTCTCAAAAGCTAAGTCATCTTTTTACATTAGGTACTCTCAGTCTGTTTTGACAATACATTTAGGGTTAACATTTCTGTTTCAGAAAAATACATTTATATCAAATTCGAGTTCAAATGATGAAGTCTTACTGATAGAAACGACCGTCTTGAACATATGTTTTGACCTTTTTTTGTAAAATTATAACTTGAGTATCCATATTGTTAGATTTGTAAAATTTAAATTACAACATTCTATTATTTGTTTTTAACTAACCTTTTACGGAATATACATTTTAATTATAGGTCAAGCCTTTGTTGAATATTGCTCGTGCTGAAGAAGAAATGAAAAAGAAACTGGAAGAAATGGAAAAGATGCAAGAGGAATTGAAAAAATGTGAACGCATCAAAAAGGAATTGGAGGAACAAAACGTCATCCTCCTTGAGCAGAAAAATGACATATACTTGCAACTCCAAACTGAGCAAGACAACTTGGTGGATGCCGAGGAGAAAATTGAAAAATTGATCAATCAAAAAGTGGACCTGGAAACCCAGATGAAGGAATTGGAAGAGAGACTCCTTGATGAGGAAGATAATGCCGCTGAACTAGAAAGTTTAAAGAAAAAGATGGAGGGTGAAAACGACGAATTGAAGAAGGATATTGAAGATTTAGAGACTTCTCTTGCTAAGGTACATTAATCATTCTTGTGGAAAATTGTTCTTCGATGCTGTGGTAATATAAATGACTTTAATTACTGAAAATGAATATATAAGGTTTTGTATGATATGTGCTTGCAATAATAATTCATTTTTTACTGTAGGCCGAACAGGAAAAGACCACTCGTGACAATCAAATCAAAACTCTGCAAGATGAAATGGCTCAACAAGATGACCAGATTGCTAAATTGACAAAGGATAAAAAAGCAATGGATGAATCTCACAAGAAGACGCTTGAAGATTTGCAGGCTGAAGAAGATAAAGTAAACCACTTGACAAAACTCAAACAAAAATTGGAGCAAACTCTAGATGAGGTAGGTTCATGGGAATATTTTGTAACTCATTTTTATGAATTGCTTTACTGGCGTGCGTTTTTTTGTAATTCCTTTTCCTTTAACAAAACATAATTTTACATGTTAACTTTACATTGGTTCTCATAGCTTGAAGATAATTTGGAACGTGAAAAGAAGGTTCGTGGTGATGTAGAAAAGGCCAAACGAAAAGTTGAACAGGATCTTAAATCAACACAAGGAGCTGTTGAAGACCTGGAAAGAGTCAGACGTGAATTGGAAGAGAATGGCAGAAAGTAAGTTATATGTTTTTCTACTTTATTTTATACTTAGATCTGTTGATGGACTTGGAGCGTTCTTTTTGGTAAAACAGTCTTGTTATCAAACAGCTTTATGTACGTTTGGAATATTTAGCATGTGGCATGTAAAAAGCTAAAATAAAAGTTGACTATTCGTTACATTGTCAGTCTAGATTTAATGGAGAGTGGCCGTTTTATGAGGACCTATTTGATATTTTAGGAAGGAAGCTGAAATTAAGAACCTGAACTCAAGACTTGAAGATGAGCAAAGTCTGGTTTCTCAGCTGCAGAAGAAGATCAAAGAATTACAGGTAGGTCACTGTATATGTATATAATATATGGGGGCGGTAAAAGGTATAACAAACGGTAATAATGACATCTTCCGTTTCAAATTTTGTTTCCCTTTTGTTGACATGGCCCGTATTTCGAAATGTAGGGATGATAAAACTATTGAAGTAAATGTCATTTTATATACTTAAGTGGTACATGTTTATATCTTATTGACTAACACGACTGAGAAGGCCAGTGAAGTGGTGTTTGGTAGGTCGTTTACTGTTGTGAGTGTGCATGCGTGTGATCTGCTTTTAAAATTACATTATTTCATGCCTGGTATGCGGACACGCGTCATCTACATTTATACTGCAATAAAACACAAACTGCTCATGAAACCAAACTCGATGATCCATCAGATTTGACAGCTAAAGCTTGGTGTATGTCTGATATACTTGCGATAATGAAGAGGAGATACTTTCAAGTTATAATGGAATAAAGAATACAGATGTTTTCTATTATAGTTTCAAGAAAAAAAAACCAACTTAGCACATGTTTGGTATATAACGCACTATTGCATCTGCTCCGTAAATTAACAAAGTGTACCAAAAATAAAATGAAATATGGAATGAAAAGGCGCCCGGAGATTGTATGCATAAAAAAACCGATGAATCAAATCGCTAGAAGCATCTCCTCAGACGTATCTAAATATATTATATATATATATATATATATATATATATATATATAATATATATATATATATATATATATATATATATATATATATATATATGACGTAATAAAGATGTCAAATTCCTTCTGTTAAGTGTGAACACATACCTTTCTAACGCTAAAACATGTTGTTATATGTCCAAACTAAAATTAAGTGAACACATTATATATAGTCAATATTTTCCAATCTCTTGGGTGGCCCCTACATACAGGTTTCACTATATATATATATATAAACAACTTTTTGCATCTTCAAGATTTACTGTGAAATATGCTAAAATGAAATTGGCTCCATTTAGATTCTTGACTTTGATTTTCATGAAATATGATTCTGATCATCTGCAAAAATATTCAAACCGCACACAGATGTCAACATTATTACTTTTGTATTAATTTCTTTACTTTGAAATGTTTCTACAGAAACGTTTTCTTAACTGCATATAGTTTATGATCCTCTGAAGTTGTTTGAAATGTAAAGACGTTGAAAAAGTATAGTAGTATTCAAAATAAAGTTTAAAAAGTATCGTTTTCTTTGTGTAATCTGAAAGATAATTTACAAAAGCTATCTTTACAGTAACAAAATCGAGGTGTAGCAAGTAAGATTTCAACTAGTTATGATTATAATGAAAATATATTTTTGAGATATATTTTGCTCCACTCTTTCATTATTGTAAAATTTCTTTGTACCCATCAGCACTTTTTTGCTATGGAAATAAGTATATAATTTTTACAACCGAATCGGGTAAACAGACGATAAATTATACACCCAGTGGAGGTGAAGGTCAAAAGCGTCTACAGGAATGATTACCAGGCATCTGTTGGAAAAACACAATTTGTAACTACAGAAGAATATAAAGCTTAAGCATAGAAATGTAAAGATTTCTTAGGTATCGACAGATTACCGTGATGAATTTTTGCTATGCAAATTAATCACATAGCAAGCATTACTGGAATTTTGTTTCGCATTATTTATTTGCGAAGTAACGCATTAGGCTACGCATTTCCGTCATCCTGACTTCAGCATGTTGTCATGGGCATATTTATAATTACATAATCATTTAAAGCCACGGTTGACTATATCTATAACAGTATGGATGTAAAATGTCCAAACAATATATCAAACAGAGAATTATTATAAGTATATGCAGGGAAACCACTAAATAGAATCGGTAATGTGTCAGTACATGAGATGAATCAGACAGCAAATGAGTAAATTAGAATGTAAGATCTATAAACAACAACAAGATGAACAGCAGAATAAAAATAAGTATATTATCAAGCATCATCAGCTTCGTCTGGAGCTAGTATGCGATATGATTAATTTTGAAGTAATTTGTATTTTGACATTTGAAAGGTAGGTGTTCATACGTTAACAGTGAGAGCAAATACCTTTGGAATGCGGAACATTATGATTTTCCGTCTCTGGAATCTTTTATTGGTTTGCTTAAAAAGGAAGCACCCATACACCGTCAAGAATCTTGTAACTTGAGATCATTGTATATGTAAGTACGTTAGACAGACTTGGAATTCTGCCAATGTTGATATATTCCACTCAGCATATCGTACACAGAAACGTTTTGATATATAATCTGAACCTAAATTCTTCTGAGCATTTCCGCGTTGTTCTTTAATTGTTTTGACGAAAATCGTCTATCGGTTCCGATGACCATGACAACCTGATTCTAGAAATAGATTGAACCCTAATTACCCCTTCGCTATATAAGTCTAGATGCACTGTACGTGTCTCATTCTCCTGTCTCTCTCCGTCAGAATCGGAGGTCTTTGGTTGCCAAGACTTGCATCATAGGAAGAATACATGTTTGGCATTGTTCCCAAGGAGACGATTCATTTGTTGAACATGAGACAATAGTTTAACCCTTTAAAGGCAAGCGATGCGTTTGTGAGAGCAGTTCTCTCGCCTCCTTGATTGCGTTCACGTCTGTGTAGTACACTGCGATATTACATTGTGATTGAAGAATAATTTCGATAAACTTGTACTACAGGAAGTTGATTTTAAAAGGAGGCCGAGATCTCGTTCAGCCATTTTGGATTGGTAGTGAGGTACTTCCTGGAATTAAATCACAGGATATTGGAATATTTTTTCGATAGTGAAATAGTGTGGTTTATTTTATCCCTGGAATTAAATCAACTGGATATAACAATGTCTCAAGAAGTTTCATCTTCGAGTGTTCAAATTCAGGAAGTGGAAACCACCAATGCAGACTCACTTAGTTCTGCTCCCCCACCAGAGGAAGCTACAGTGATAGCTGTAAAGTCAACACTTAAAGTTTCCCATAACCCCCCTCCAGTCCAGAAAACAGCACCATCCTCCAAGTCGAAATCAAAGAAAACTGTTCAGTATTCCTCTGTTGAACATGACTACCTAAGTGATTTATCTCGTAGCTACCGAGGGACAAGTCCGGCAGTACTTGAAGGAATTGCAACACATCCAGCACTCTATTGTAAAGCATACGAGCCTGTTAACCCACGTCTTAGTTCCCGAAGCAAGAAAGTTATTCGAGATACAGCTGATCTTGCTATTCTTTCACCAGGACTTAAGAATCTTTTAGAAGTAGAGTATTATAATTTTAATATTGAAGGCTTGGTTGGTTTATTGCTTCATTATGTGTTGTTGTTTCGTGTTGTGGCTTAAACTGCAGATGCTGGCTTTCTCTACAAATTTCTATAGGATACTCACGTGCAAAACGGAATGATAAGTTGCACATCAGGTAAATAGACTTGCACACTATACCAATAAGTTCAGAATTATCATTTATGACTACATATATTTGTCATTAGTGATGCATGTCTGCAAAACGAATGTTATATATGTGTGGTTTTAAGCATGTAGAATATCTTAATATTGTGTAATTTGTAAGGCAAATAATCTACGAAAGAAATTTCTGTGGACTAATATTCTGTTCCTAGTTGTAAAAATGCATCACCTTAATTGAAGATTCTAATAATTTTTCAATCAATGGAGGATAAAATGTAGAAGATGTATTAGACCATATTGAAACAATGATTGGATACACATAAAATCTAAATTAAACGTTTCTGGTAGATCAAAGATTTGATAAACCACAGCCATGCACACTGGTTCAGCTCGTTTTAATTTGCAAGGGATTTCTCTGCATTGAAATATTATTACTTGCTGTATATGCACTTGTTTAGTAGCATTGTGCTTTCATAATAGTATAGGAAGGCTGCATAGTAAACTCTGAATCAAAATTACATACTTTTTGTCTAAGTAGAGAATGTTTAACACAATTAGCCAGGAATCTAAATATTGCATGAAACTAGAAAGCGATAGATAAAAGACAAGTAGAGGTATATTAAGATCAACTGGCGCATCCTGGTCCGTCTAAAACCAAACCAATAGTGTATATTGGCCGAAAATACGGTTATACAGGTAAAACATTTGCATTTCGCTCATTCCATGCATTACTGTGGCTTTAATATTTAAGCCTGTAACCTCTGTTATGATCTGATATAGACTCGTTGTGGGACCTCAGTGGTTTAAGTGGTTAGAGCATCGCGCTTTAAAGCACGAAGTCTCTCACCTCTATTCAGCGTGGTTTCCAGTCTCGCTGGAACCTTCGCTAATTTTGTAAGAAAGTCTGTCAGTTTACTTGCGGAAGGCCGGAGGTCACTTTTCAGGTAAACTGTAACAGGGTTCTCTCGTCCACCATTAAAACTGACCGCCACCATATAACTGAAAAAATTGTTGAGTGTGGCGCAACATAGCAACAAAACAAGCAAAACAAAAAAGACTCGTTATTTGTGCAAATATGTGCCAATTATCTTGTTAGACCTATACCGTCTTATAGGTAAATTAAACCGTCACTAAGTAGACAGACATACAAACAGTCAGTCAGATATGTATGTATGTATGTATGCATATAATATATATATATATATATATATATATATATATATATATATATATATATATATATATATATATATATAATATATATATATATATATATATATATATATGCTAGATAGATAGATAGATAGATATGATCAAATATTGAGATTCACAGATAAGTATAGGAATACAATAGGCCTAGATAATTTTGAAGGCACGAAATGGATAGAGTTTGATTACAAGTAATTTCCTTTCTTTCTATCGCTACTAGGAATGTAATGTTCATTAGTCAAGTGGTTTACCGCCACAGCTTAAGAGAAAAACTAATACTAGTAATAACAACATGTATGTAGATAGATAGATAGATAAATAGATAGATAGATAGATAAATTGTATAAATATATAGCTAGATGTTTAGATAGATTGAAAGATAAATAGATATACCATACCTACAATAATCATGACCGTTACTTAGTGATTAAGTATTAATTAACGTAGCGTAATTAACGTGTACGTGCATTGCTAATTTTTGCAGTAATTTACTAACAGTATGGTGAGCTATGAATAAATATACCACCCACGCCAAAATAAACAATATGGAGTTTAAAATTGAATCTTATTGAAGTGAAAACCTTTCAACTGCTGAGTGAAACATGAAGCCGGTACGATTAGATCTGAGGAAAGCACCGATAAGGTGTGTTTCAATGATTGTAGGCCTATCATTAGGAGAACAGTAAAAAAATATGAACACGTCATCAATTTTTCACTCAATTTAGGCAAAACATAGCTGACTCATGCTATGAATATGCACTTACTAACACTTTAAAGTATTCAAGAACCTGGCTGAGGAAGAGAATGGATGCATGAACAATAATAAAAAGTGGGAGTTGATGCTGCTGTTATCTCTTTAACTTGAACTTCTACAAATTATTACACCGCGGTACAGTCCTCTCTTTGGTTTCAGTCTCCGACGTCATTCATTTTTTAATTCCTGCAAAAAAAAAATGAAATAGACATGGACGATGCAATACTTTGACACATGAAATAAACAACGTACTACTTTTCGTGATAACTTTCGTATAGTGGTGTTTGTGCTTATTGAAACTTACAATGGCTGTTCAAAAATTGCAGGCTAGAATTGAAGAACTTGAAGAAGAACTTGAAGCTGAAAGAGCAGCAAGAGCTAAGGTAATAAACTTTGATTTGGATATTTAGATTTACTTTAAATTAACAAATACAATATTCAGGTCTAGGGTTAGGGTTAAGTAAAAGTAGTTCGGAATAAAAAGTCAGATATTTGATATGCACATGTTCTTTATAGCTTTAGTATTTAGTCAGCCTAGATAAAATATTTAGCAAAAATATATCACAATATCATGACAGAAATATTCAAGGTACTGATAAATCTTATAATTTGTTTAAAAAAATCAATTAAACTTTATTTGCTTGCATTTTGTGAAATCGTTGCATAAGCTTAATCCTATATAAAGTTCTGTTCTGGTTCCTTGTAAATTGAGCTGGATAAGTAAAGGTAGACATATACAATAGTGAGGTAGAGATATAAATAGAATCACATACTGCTTCTTCAACATACTTTAAATGCCAAAGATTTAACATTTACCATCTGTGGGTAATCAACATAAAGATTCAACGGCAGGAATATACATTACTGAAGAAGTATTATTGAATTATAATAATTGAAACCGATTCCAATACTTGTGTCTTGAAATAATAAGAATAATGTTGATAATTAGCAATTTATTAATTTTCCAGACCGAAAAACAAAGAGGAGAACTGGCCAGAGAGCTTGAAGACCTTAGCGAGCGTCTGGATGAGGCCGGAGGTGCAACATCTGCCCAGGTAAATAAGTATCCGAATGTTGTTCACTTGCTGGTTTATTTCAAAAAAATATTCAAACTTTTAAACTGTAACTTTCAAAGAGGGATTTTGTTCAGAGTTACATATTTACTTCCCATTCCTAAGTAGACACAGTAATAAACAATAGGAAGGAAACAGTGTCAAAATATACAAATGCCACATAAATATTTGTGAAGAACAGAAAATCTGTTAGATATACTCTTGAATTTAATCACCTCAACAACTGTAAGAAAAGAGTATAATTCTAAGTTGAACATCACTTGTCTCCATGGTAATATGTTACGCTAGAACACTTACCAATATCAGTTAAATCTTTCCACCAGTGATACGCACAAAGAACTTGTGTATTGCTGCCGGCAGTAACGCAGCAGTGGATGTCACTAGTTACAACTTATCTTAGAAGCTTTCCAGATTGTCTTAAGTTATTTTGTGATCATGATGACTGCAAAACAGAGTAATACATAAGTCTTATATCAAACAAATTTGATATTAATTTGCTTATGAAAATATTACTTAGATAGTTTTATCTATTCCAGTTCATTAATACCACTATTCCTTTATTTGGCCTTAGTGGTCAATTACAGATTTATTTAAGTATTAATGATATAGCAAACCCTTAGAATATTTCGATTTTTAAGTAATTTGAGTTGAAAAAGCCGGATGTTCTGCTAAATATGAGATAGAATCTTATCTTGGGTTCAACCTGTGATATTATAGATATGGTATACAAGATAGAAATATGATGAGTCATGTTCCTAAGATGAGAGCTGATGAAAACATTAAGCTGTTAAAATTAGTGATGGCTTCTTAACTATGTTACTGAAGAATTGCAAATTCGTTTACATTACAACTCGCAGACTATACAACAGGTGCTCGTTCGCCGATGGGTTGTATATTTTGATACGGTTATTTAGAGTATGCATCGAACCTCAAGAAAACTATTTCCGTGAATACTCGTATTCGAAATGGGTAAATACAACATATAACAGACATATATTCTAGTCCTTTTTGTTTTGTGTTTACGTTAGTTAGAATTCGATTAGATAACTCTGGGATGTATATGTAATATGATATACAAAGTGCAAATATTGTTAGCTTCCAAGACGAATTTTAGTTCCTCGGCCATAAGCAATTATAACTTATCCTAAAATGTATAAAGTTCCTCGGCCATGAATAATAATAGATAAAGGTCCTCGACCATAAACAATAATAAGTTACCCTGGTATATATAGTTACTTGACAATAAACAATGATATATATATATATATATATATATATATATATATATATATATGTGTTATATATATATATATATATATATATATATATAGTTACTTGACCATTTACAATGATAAGTTACCCTGATATATATATATATATATATATATATATATATATATATATATATATATATATATATATATATATATAGTAACTCGAGCATACACAATTATAAGTTACCCTGGTATATATAGTTCCTCGACCATACACATCGATCGTTACCCTGATATATATAGTTTTTCGACCATTTACAATGATAAGTTACCCTGATATATATAGTTCCTCGACCATACACAATTATAAGTTACCCAGGTATATATAGTTCCTCGACAATACACAATTATAAGTTACCCTGATATATATAGTTACTCGACCATACACATCGATCGTTACCTTGATATATATAGTTACTCGACCATACGCAATGATAAGTTATATATATAGTTCATCGATTATAAGCAATTAAAAGCCACTCTAATATAAAATGTCTGAAAACTGACTATGTTGATTTGCACCAATCTGAATTATTTCAGATTGAGCTGAATAAGAAGAGAGAACAAGAACTGTTGAAACTTCGTCGTGATTTGGAGGAACAGACTCTCCAACATGAAGCCCAGGTTTCTTCTCTCCGCAAAAAACAGACAGATGCAGCCAACGAAATGGCTGATCAGATCGACCAGTTGCAGAAAGCCAGATCCAGGTAAAGTGATATCAGACAAAATTATGTATAGGAAAAATGAAAAATTTGTATCTTTACATAAATCTATGTATTAAAATTCATTGTCACGCCGAAAGTATATTTTAAGTAGTTTAAGTTGAAATGAAGTTAAAGTGAAAAGAAAGATTGTTTTACATGACCCAAAATGAGATATCACAATTTATTTGATTCATCTCATTTAAACGTTATTGTGAATTGCTCTTACATAATATATGCTTATAGTTTCCAATTATTTTTATATTGAAACATTTTATAATAAATGGTAAGTATAAATGTTAGAATAACATTTGGAACTATTTATACAAATCATAATTGATCCGTCATCTGATTGGTATATGCTGTCGATAAGATGCAGAATAGATTGGAAATTTAAAATGGTAGACGAACAGATCGAGATTACAATTTTGAATGGACATGATGTATATATATATATATATATATATATATATATATTATAATATATATATATATATATATATATTATATATATATATATATATATATATATATAACTACTTATTAACATGAGAACAGATTTAAGTTTGTAACTGCCCGTTTACAGACTAGATAAAGAAAAAAAAGATTTACAACGCGAAGTTGAGGACGTCCAGGTCCAAATTCAACATGTCACAAAACAGAAGGTAACTACGAATTCGAGCATGAACCTTGAATGAGGATAATTTTAGTATCCACCATATTTCCCATGCTATTCCTAGTGTGTTATTTAGATATTCCTGTACCTCCAGACTTGACAGGTCTAGGATGTAGCCCCAGTTATTAGTACCTTTTGTTTGACGTCATGATGTTCTTTAATGTTTTTTTTGTTTGTTATCTTGATCTCATCTTCTTTAAAATTTAACATCAATCCCTTAGAGTCGAAAAAGAAAAGAATCAGCTGAGGAGTGAACTGGACGACCTCCAAGCCTCAATTCAACATATTAATAAATCCAAGGTATTAAGCAAATGTTTACTGAAAGCATTTGCGCGCTATATGGAAAGCATACTAACAATGATTGCTTCTGGTTACGTGATTGGGGTTGTTTTACGAACTCCAAATCTCAGTTCAACATATTAACAAAGCCAAATCAGTAAACAGCAAATGGTTACTGAAAGCATTTGCGCTATATCAAAAGCATGCTAACAATAATTGCTTCTGGTTACGTGATGACAGTTCTGATAAGATCTCCTAATCTAAGTTCAAAATATTAACCCAAAGCAGTAAACAGCAAATGGTTACTGAAAGCATTTGCGCTATATCAAAAGCATGCTAACAATAATTGCTTCTGGTTACGTGATGACAGTTCTGATAAGATCTCCAAATCTAAGTTCAAAATATTAACCCAAAGCAGTAAACAGCAAATGGTTACTGAAAGCATTTATGCTATATCAAAAGCATACTAACAATAATTGTTTCTGGTTACGTGATGACAGTTCTGCTAAGTTCAATATATTTAGCAAACTCATAGCAGTATCAAGCAAATGTTAACTGTTAATATTGGAGCAATGTGACGAGCTTGCTAACAATTTTTGCTTTTGAATAAGCGAAAAGGACATTTTACCGGACCTTTTTTAATATTTGCTATCAGAGACGTTTTCGTCAACCTATATAATTGCATCGACCTAGCTAGCACTAGCTTTGATTTTAAAAAATGCATTATTTATATGTAAACCAATAACGCTTGCCATGCTAACAAATAGGTGTTGAACAGTTTAAGTGCAATAACAACTCATGATTTTGTACCAATTATTTACGTGAATCCATTGCATTCTTTATTTTTCTAAATCCCCAAAACCTTGACTTTGCATGCTTCCTGAGAGAAAAAGATACAATAATGAACGCATGTGACGACATGCTACTCTATATAGAGCATGCTGAACACGAAAAGGTAAATTGCGTATGTTTGTTTAAATAATTATATTTTTATAGAAATGTCTGGAAGTCTATATTGTTTATATAACTTCCGTTTAATTTTGGTTCCCTATATTTTGTGCAGTATGAAAGTTTTTTGTTTTGTTTATAATTCCAGAAAAAATAATGTCAGAATCGAATATAAATTTATGCAAACTAACAACCTTAATGTCTTACATGACAAAGACATATGTACTAACCCAATATATCTATAGCAAAAATACCAATCAAAACAGATATAATTAATATTGACATAATTAAAAGAAATATCTGTTAATTTTTGTTTCGGAAAAAGTAATAGAATGCTACAGAGTTACTCGATAATTGTAATTACGTACATTTTTCATTATAAACTATCTTACAAACTAACTAACCTCTAACTAATCAGCACACACACACACACACACACACATGTGCGCGCGTTGTGGGGAGGCACATCCATATCAAATTAAATTTTATCAAATGAAATGTTTACTGTGTAACAGGCAGCAGCAGACAAGGTCACCAAACAACTTGAAGGTCAACTCTCGGAGGCAAATTCTAAGATCGATGATGTTAACAGAAATGTTGCCGACCTTAACAACCAGAAGGCCAAATTCCAACAGGAATCATCTGATCTTACTCAGCAACTGGAGGAAGCTGAACACCGTATTGGAACTCTTACTAAAGAAAAACAACAACTTGCTGCTCAGCTTGATGAAGCACGGCGTACCCTTGAAGAAGAAAGCAGAGCCCGACAAAAATTTCAGAGTGATGTTCGCAACTTGAACGCCGATCTCGATGCAGTTCGTGAACAACTTGAAGAGGAACAGGAATCTAAGGCTGATGTCCTCCGTCAACTGTCAAAGGCTAATAGTGAAGTTCAACAATGGAGAGCCAAATTCGAAGGCGAGGGCACAGCTCGCGCCGAGGAACTTGAGGAGGCCAAGTAAGTTGTTAAATGTTTATCATTATTGCGCAATATAATTTTATTATGTGCATTTTTTACTCAGTTTATGTACGGATCCATTGCAGAACAAATGTATTCCAATAACAAATTTGATTATTGATTTATTACAAGACACGTATTTTAAACGATCGGGACCAAATCACTGTATTTTATAGAAATAGTTATTCAAATTGTATGCGGGTGTTTACAAAGAGTGTTTGTGTTATATATGTAAATTCTGTCCAGATTTATCATTTATACAAAATAATGTATACTTTTTGCAGGCGTAAACTTTTGGCTAAATTGCAAGAAGCTGAGCAAAATGCTGAAGCTGCCCAAGCCAAGGTAGGCGCTCTTGAAAAAGCTAAAGCAAGACTTCAAGGTGAAATGGAAGACCTTATGATCGATGTTGAGAGAGCAAATGCCAATGCCAACTCATTGGAAAAGAAACAACGTGTCTTCGATAAGACCATTGCTGAATGGCAAGCTAAAGTCAACGACTTGCAGGTTGAACTTGAAAATGCACAGAAAGAAGCAAGAGGATACTCTGCTGAACTTTTCAGGGTTAAAGCTCAATATGAGGAATCACTGGACACCATTGAATCACTCAGAAGAGAGAACAAGAATTTAGCTGGTATGTATTTACCTTGTCGACACGATAACTATCAACTTTTGTATTTGCCTGTACTTAAATTGAATCATACGGTCTCAAGTTGGTCGTGCTTATATCCTTTAGGTACATTTTCTAGAAACAAAAAGAGAAGAAACAGGATGTCCAGCTCAGAACAGTTTATTAGCTAATAATTGGTCATAGCACAAGGTGTACAATATTACTTTCAAAACTTTCAAACTTACCGAGCCTATCGAGCCTAAATGCTTCTCTCGTATTTCTTTCTAGATGAGATCCATGAGCTCACTGATCAATTATCAGAGGGTGGTCGCAGTGTTCATGAAGTTGAGAAAGCTAAGAGACGTTTGGAAATGGAAAAGGAGGAACTCCAGGCTGCACTTGAAGAAGCTGAGGCCGCTCTTGAACAAGAAGAGGCCAAAGTTATGCGCTCCCAACTTGAAATTTCTACTGTTCGCTCGGAAATTGATAGAAGGCTGCAAGAAAAGGAGGAGGAATTTGACAACACAAGGTGTGTATTAATACCAACATACAATTTAAGTCTTTCGTGTATATGATACACTAAATTTTACATTCTAAATACTGCATTATCATATCGGTTAATGAGTAAAGTAAAATTATAATAATAGGCAAATACAAATGTTACGGCATATTTTAATCATGAAAGACACTTTAATGTTTTAGGCGTAACCATCAACGAGCTATGGATTCTATGCAAGCAAGTTTAGAAGCCGAGGCAAAGGGTAAAGCTGAAGCAATGAGAATAAAAAAGAAATTAGAACAAGACATCAATGAACTAGAAATCGCCTTGGATGCTGCAAACAGAGGAAAAGCTGATCTAGAGAAGAACATCAAGAAATACCAACAACAAGTCAAGGTAATTTAGCATTCTCTAATTTACAATTGAGCATCTATCATGCAAATATATTTTTTCTATTTCATCATTTTCACATATTGTGAAAATATGTATTTGGTATACGTAGTGGCACTTATGTGGATTTATGAATTTTAACAGGAAATGCAGACACAGATTGAAGATGAACAACGCCAACGAGAAGAAGCTCGTGAATCTTACAACATGGCTGAACGTCGCTGCGTCATGATCCAAGGTGAAGTTGAGGAACTTAGAACTGCTCTAGAACAGGCCGAGAGAGCACGCAAAGGAGCTGAAAATGAACTGATGGAAGCTAACGACCGTGTCAACGAACTGTCAGCACAGGTCACCTCCCTCCAAGGACAAAAGAGAAAGTTGGAGGGCGATGTCCAGGCTATGCAGGTAATTTGATGGTCAAATAATACTAGAGAAACTTCATTACCAGTGATCAAAATTTCATCAATCAATGAACTGAAATTCATATACTTTTGAAACCTGCAATCAAATGATATTGAGTTATTATCTGCAGGAGTATTGAAGTACAAAATATTTTAAACATTGCCGCCTTAAGTCTATGAGTTGAGCAATGTGACTTGAAGGATAAATATTGATAAATTGAGAAGTATTTAGCAAATTTACTATGATCAGAAATTTAAAATTGTATAACATTTTTCTTTTAACAGTCCGATCTTGATGAGATGAACAATGAATTAAAGGGTGCTGACGATCGTGCCAAGAAAGCTATGGCCGATGCTGCCCGTCTTGCTGATGAATTACGTGCTGAACAAGAGCACAGTCAACAAATTGAAAAATTCCGTAAGGGTCTTGAGGGTCAAATCAAGGAATTACAAGTCCGACTTGATGAGGCTGAGGCTCAGGCTCTTAAAGGTGGAAAGAAAATGATTGCCAAACTAGAACAGAGAGTACGTAACATATTTCATTTGTTTGTATTGCGACAATAAGGAATTCCATTGAAGAAAGAGATCAGTTAGACTCGAACATATAGCAATTATTTATTCAAATGACAATACAATTATTTTTATTTCATGTCAACTATTCACATTATAACATTTTTTTACAATGAGTATTATTACTTAGTTTTGCTTCGAAAGTATTTTACACAATGATTTGAATGAAAATGCACATTTGCTGAAATGCCAAATAAATGGGAAAACAGTAATATTTTTAAATATATACGTAAATTTATCTAAGATTATTTCTTTGATATTGATTTAATCTACCAGAGTAAATGTGAATATATCACTGATTACACAAAAAGCTATGGAAACAATGTTTTATGACAGTATTCCATTACTGAAAATATGAGAATATTCATAATTCAAATGTCCAAGTTATGTAACAATTTGGTAATATATATATGCGCAAATACCCAACTCACTGTTATTTCTTGTTAAAACCAGGTACGTGAGCTTGAAGGTGAATTGGATAATGAACAACGTAGACATGCTGAGACTCAGAAGAACATGCGCAAAGCTGATAGACGTCTGAAGGAATTGGCCTTCCAAGCTGATGAAGACCGCAAGAATCAGGAACGTCTACAAGACCTTATTGAAAAACTACAAGCCAAGATAAAGACATACAAGAGACAGGTGGAAGAAGCTGTAAGTATCATCACAGGTCTGAATAGTACATAATCGGCATTGTCTTTACAATGGATAGAGAATAAGGCTTTATATTGTTTTGAGTATCGGATTACATTTTCAATATGAAATCAAAATTCCCTTGTAATTGTATATTGTAAATTGTATTATTGACATTGCCATATATGAAATACTTGTCACTCGGACCATTATTTAGAGGAAATTTAGTAGTGGCATATTAGCTTCGAAGGAACAAAGTCTTTAATTCTATTTTAGGATGTTTGAAGGTGGTACGGATTATGTTTTTCAAATGTTAATTTGTTGTAGCCTTGCCGGTAGAACAGTATAAAATGAAAATCGCTGTCCTCCTGAGTATGCAGAAATGACAAATAGCGACATGATCGTTGTGCTATGTAAAACAACCTAAATGTATAGGAATAAAAATATATCAAACGTATAAATTTCTATTTTAACGTGTATTATCTGATACTTGTAGGAGGAGATTGCTGCTATCAACTTGGCTAAATACCGCAAGGTTCAACACGAACTTGAGGATGCAGAGGAACGCGCTGACACAGCAGAAGGGTCCCTCTCAAAACTCCGAGCCAAAAATCGTAGCTCTGTGTCAGTCTCTCGCACCAGTGTTACTGCTTCTAGTGCCGGAAGCCCAATGGTAAGTACATGATTTCACTTTGTAAATATAGTAACTGAATCGTATTAATTATCGTAAATTTGAAACCGATTTTTAGATTTCAGATGAATTGATTAGATTAGCTTATTAACTTATATATCTATATGATATTGTCTACCGACCATTTTATATTTCTTTGATGGGAGATTAAACATTAATAATTGTCATGAAATAAGCCTAATATACATATATAGTAGAATACATTAGAAACTTTTGTTTTTAAAAATCAAACAATCGTGAAGTAATAAGCACTTTTGCAGACTGGTATATCTGTTGGAACTACTGGTCGTGGAGTAAGTGTGAGCCGTACAGAACGCGCAGGCTCATCGGCTACTAAATAGACTAAAGAGTATAGGTAAAATTTGATGTGAAGTTTAGTTAATAGAAATATGTAGGGTAGTTTCTATAGAATAGACGAGTGTTTTCTTGAAGATGATTTAGATTAGAATACCCCAGTGTTGTATTTCATAATGGACTTTTACAATTGTATTACTGTATATTCTTGTGACGAAATTTGTCCTAATGCACATTTTGGTTTTTTTGTCCAAAACTGCCACAGCCCGAGAGTAGTGGATAAAAGAGTAAGTTTATTGAATCACCCAGAACCCGAATTTTAATCCAATTGGCCCCAAATTTGTATTTTGATAAAAGAGCATGACTCCACTTGAATCCCTCCTACCTTTACTGCCATTTAAATCCTACCGTTTTTATCCGAAAATGTGTATTTTCAAATTCAATTAAACTTGTATATTCCTTTCCCTCTGAACAGACTAAAACCGATTAAACGTAAGTTAAGTTCTGACTCCAAATTTACAAGTTTGAAGTTTCTAATTAATTTACAATTTGCATAGCATGCACTGTCTGAAACCGTAGTTCTGTTAAAACAAGAACAATTTGGGACAAGATTGTGCAAGTGTTTCAAACAGGGCTGAAACGTTCGTTATCTAACAAAATCATTCTTGTTTGATTTTTTGGCATGAAATTTGAGAATTTGCGATACTTGTCATTGGTCTGCTTTGTAAATTTTCAATTGCATAGCACCATTGTTCACGCTCAAAATTGAGTGTATATATATATATATATATATATATATATATATATATATATATATATATATATATATATATATATATATATCGCTGCACACGATTTCTGGCTTTGCCGATGGGTTTGGGCGTTTTTGTTTTTGGTGTTGTTTTTTGTTTGTGTTCGTGTGGGGTGCGTGCTGCCGTGGTAGTGTTGGTTTTGTTGTTGGTAGGTTGCCGTGGTCTTTTTGGGTTTTGGCGTTGGGTTTATCTTTTTGGTTACTTTGCTTGTTAATGTGGTATGTGTTGTGTTTTGTTGTAGGGGTTTCTAGTGTTTCTTGGTGTTGGTGACCGGTGTGGTCCTGTATTGTTTTATTTTTGTCGGTTTATGTTGCTTTTTTTTGGCAGTTTTCTCGTTTTGGGTCCTGGGTAAGTTATTTTTGGGGTTTTGTATTCTTGTGTTATTTTTCTATTTGTGTTGTTTTTGTTTGGTTGACGTTGGTTTTTGGTGGTTCTTTCCTATGATTTTCGCTTATGGTGTGGTTTGTTTGGCTGGTAGGTTGGTTGGGTTGTGTTTTTTTGGGTTTGCGGGTTTGTTTTTTTTCTGCTTTGCGTATGGTTTCGGTAGTTTTTTTTTGGTTTTTTTTGTGTATTTTTGCGTTTTTTGGTTTTTTGGGTTAGGGTTTTCTTAGGTTCTCTTGGCATTTTGGTTTCTTGTGTTGTTCATCTATTGGTTTTGTTTTATTTTTCTCTTAGTTGATTGTTGTTTTTGTTGTTTGTTGTCACGTGTTTTGGGTTTGGTGTTTTTTCTTTATTAGGTTTTTTTGGTTGTTAGTTAATTTTAGGGTTGTTCTACTGGTGGTTTCGTTAGTTTTTGTTATTTCGGGTGTATTGGTAGTTGTGTTTGTCGTGTTGTGGTGTTCGTTTTTTGGTGGGAGTCGGTTGGTTTTTGTCTGTTTCTTTTCTTGTGTGGCCGCCCTAGGTCCGCTTTGCTCTTTCCCTACTGTTTGTTTTGTGTATGTTGGTTATTTTTTTGGGGTGCTGGTGGTTTGGGTTGTTTTTTTTTAGGTGCCTAGTGATTCAATTGGTGTTGGGTTAGGTTATGTTTATTTGGTTAGGTTGTCGTGGGTTTTTTGGTTTTTTGTTATCTGTTTGGCTTTTTTTTTGTTTGTTTGATGGGTTTTGTTTTTTTTCCTTTTTGTTTGTATTGTGTGTTTTTTGTTTGTTTTTTGTTGTTTTTAGGGCGCGTGGGTGTTTTTTTGTGTGGTGTTCTTTTTGATGGTGGTTTGGGGTCGTCTCATTTTATTCAATTTGTTAAGGTGGTAGACAGTTTTTCGCACTTCAGATAACATTCACTTTCATTTTGGTAAAACAACTGGTAAATTTCATTATTTACCCTTCATGTTTTTCCCTCATCAACCAGACCTATCATTAGTTTCTTCAACTGAACATGCATGGTGTGACCTGGCATCATCATTGTTGTATACTATCCATTTGGTTTTCAGATTATGTGTTAAAACGTTTGTATAATTGAATTATTTTAAAACATCATAAAAAGTTCCTATTTTACCATGTAACCTTTTTGCAATTTAATGAAAATTTATTTTATTATTTATATATATTGTAATTTTGTTTCAAAAATGATTATTTGCACAAAAATTAGAATTGTGAATAATTTTTGTCAGACAAAATTGAATGTATTTTAATATTTTATTTTTCTGATTATTTCAGCAATCCAGTCCAAATTTTTTGTCACCAAGATTTCGCGCCGGATCTTCTTATCGCTCTGTAACGCCGTCGTTTGAGGCTGACGAAAGCTATTAACTATCTTAGTGCCAAATTAAATTGCTTTTTGCATAAATTAACTAGCCATGCATCTGAAAATCACCGGAAATACAGAAGCCGGATGATTTAGAATATATCTGAAATGAGAATATTTTAAAGGACAATTCTGTGAATGGCCCTTGTAGCATATTTCCGTATATAATTACAATAAAGATATCGAGTACTTTGAAGATGGGATGTGTTAGTAGTGTTTGTTACATATTTATTAAACATTTTTCATTCGTTGATAGTATTAAGTACATTATTTATCACAACAAATTTGATTAGCTGGGAATAAGCGCTTGAAGAAGGAAGATATCTCCATAAGGAGTATTCTAGAAAAATTGTGGTTATACCTGGTAGCACATTTGAGACAACTAAATCGTTGTGTGTTTCTGCTGTGCTATTGTGATCAAATGTAATTTAATGAATAAATTTGATGTATGCACATGTCTGGTGTTTCTGTATTTATGTGTGTAGTTTTATACTTTAATTCTAATTAAAAACCGATCTCTAATCACTCCTGTTGCAATCCTCTGTAGGGTCAGTTGCAGATGATCCCGTAGGTGTGTCATTTTTACCCAATGAAAATGCGACTTACGCGATCTTGACAGTTTAGCAAATGGCACAGAAATGTAAACATTTCAACTTTAATAATCAGTACTGAACACACAAAATTCGGAAGTAGAGAATTCTTTTCATAACCTTGGATAGAATCGAATCACCAAAAATATTCCTCATGAATTCAGTGGACTTGTAAGTCGCATGATTGCTGATTGCGTTAGATCCTCCACGCGACATATCGGCAAACGGGAACGGTGAGAGGTCGGTTTTCAATTAAATTGTTGCTCCAGATGTATGATTAAACAACTTACAAAATCATACATAGGCAATTTTTCACAGAACTGTACAGTTTTATTCTTGGTGTTAAGCTATTTATATTAATTGAAAAGTATCATATTGTTTTAAATTTATTTTCTTCCTAATTAAGAAACACTGGAATAACAGCATTATAGCACCTCGATATATCTATATACCAAGTTAAAGGACACCACTAGCTTTTTCTTCTTTTGATTCAGCAGTGTTTGAAAGAAGTCTGCTTCGTATGAATAAAGAAATAGGTCAGTCAATTAAGGGGCATATCTGGCTCCCATATGAATGCCGACAGTTTGATGAAAGATCACGTCTCTGAACATTACAAGTATATTGTCTATTAGAAATTCCATCATCTTTTATATCAACTTCAGTGTATCTATGTGTAGAATCAGAGTGATGTAGGACAAAATAGGTATCATGATAATCAGTCACCAGATATTTAAATTTTCGGGTACTACCTTTAGTGAAAAAACATTTTATCTATGATGCTAATATAATATAACCCCAATCTGACAATAACCTTAATATAGGTGTTTAAGTTACATATAATGTTTTGAGTCTATTTATTTATATCTAACTCTTTAAGTAAACTGTTTCCAGAACATAAGTTTTAACGAAAATAAAAATAGCCTATCAGTGAAAGAGCACCTATAAATATTTCAGTTTTTTAAACTTTGAATTCCGGAATCATGGGTTTTCAATTTTCGTGTTACTGCTGTATTCTTCTTTTGCATCAGCTCACTCTAACCTTTATTGAAGAACACCACATACAGCCAGCAACCGTCTAGTTATTATCTCAAGATATAACCCAAATGTACTGCAGCTATCTTATCAGCAGTACATACGGGTTATAAATAGAAGTCTGAGAAGAAATATATACACAAAATTTTCGTTTATCAGCAGGAATTTGAAATAACACAAACATCAAATGTAAACATTAAAATGTACTCTGACTGTCAAGAAATAACAAGCAATCTCGAAGCATTATATCTTGTACTATCAGAACTGATGTATTACTGTACTGATAGAAATCTTTCAATAGAAAATTCAGCATTTTAGTTTAGCAATCTTTCAATAGAAAAACTTTTGAACTTCATGAAAAGCATATCAAATCTATGTTCAATCATTGCTGCTGAAAAGTCTGAAGTAAAAGATTGAAGTTTTTTATCGCATTTTGACGCCATATATATTTATATTTCATGACGAATCAGAGAGAGAGAGAGAGAGAGAGAGAGAGAGAGAGAGAGAGAGAGAGAGAGAGAGAGAGAGAGAGAGAGAGAGCGCATATAAATGGCGGTCGATGTGGTTTCAGTGAATATCATACTCTATTTTGATGAGTAGCCATTATTTTTCTTTTACTAAAATTAAGATTTACTCCTATAACAAATAAGACTATATTCATATCAGCGCAAATGTGCAAAAATGATAATTAAGATCTACAAGAAAAACTCTACATGATGATTGCGGATATTGATTTAATCATTTCTTATACTGAATATAAAATATCATGTACCAAAGTATAAATCTTCAGAATGTCCACGATACATATACAAACCAGGTGAATATTGGACAAACACTGAAATTCCAGAGGTGGGGCCAGAAGCCTTGGAGGAGTAAGCATCCCCAGTTGACCGGTCAAACTCGCCGTGAGTCCACAGTCAAGTTCAAATGAAATAAGTGAGGAACTAATCCTCGTCACAATTGGTACAAATAATACAACAACTGCTATCAAATGTGTTGTTATTATTATCCAGGTCATTACAGATATGGTTGAGTGCCAATACATTTTACCTTGAAAAATGAATCATGATATTGTCTGTTCATTTGTGTCATTTTTCAAAAATACCTATACTGAAGTGTTGCAAGTATTTGTCATTTTACTGGTATAATGTTTAAAATAGTTTGTATCAAAGTGTAAAACAAAGAATTATAACAAAGTAACTGTTTATTCAGCTGTGTAATAAAACTTCATCAGATTAAAATTAGCGCTGACACACGATCCGATTGTGGAAACGCCAAAACGGGTAAAGTGTTCTTTTGCAAGAAGAAAAAATTGGAAGTACGCCAGATACTGCAAAACATGTATGGATGATCTGCATATCTTTAGTGGCATTGTCCCAACTCAGTTCACTTTTACTTGCAATAAAAATACATAACTCAATTCTAAATTCTGACTTGCTTTGAATAATGTTAAAAGTAAACCGTTGAGCTGTTCGGAAATAAGAGAGAATTTTGAAATAGATTGCTTTTGCTGACATCCCTAAGATGTGCCGACAAAATCCTGATTTTTATCCCCATTGTACATGTTTTGTATAAAGACATAATGATTTCATCAGACGAGTACCGGAAACTGGACGTTTGCCAGAAATTGCAATCTCGTTCACACAAGATTGTTCGTAGAAGCAATAACTATTTACCAAAGATGCACACATAAAATTCTTAATAACTCAGAACAAAATACCAACCTATAGCATTAGTTTGATAGTTTCAAAATACCGTGTAAAGTTTCCAAGGCAACACTTGCCTTAAAGATTGCAACGAGTAATCAAATATTTACTCCTCAATATAATGATACACTAGCATTGCCATTTCAGATACAACTACTCCTAGCTGAAAACGATCGTGCACATAGCATCATGTTATTCATGATTTCTCTGTAAATAAGTAAATAAATTGTGAAGCCAGGTGATAGGCAATGTGGGGGTTGGGGTGGGGTGGTAGTGTCGGAAAACGCAGCATCATATTCCATAACAGAACGCCTGAATCGAGCCACGACCAGACGGAAATGAATTGGTCGAAGCTGGATTTTAACTAATTATACTACCTCCAAAATACAGTAAAACGTTTTTTCTGGTTAACGAAAATCAATACTATCCTTTGTTTCCATATGATATGTGACTTAACAAAATGTTTCTTTTATAATCTTTCAATAACAAACAGTAGGATAACAGTAGCATAATGTATGTATATTCCGTGGGTCCTTTATCCCTCTCTGGTCTTGCTTTGTCAATAGTCTCATGTGATTTAATACTGTTCTACATTTTTTTAAAATTATAACACGTTCATCACAATGCCTTTGTAGTATATGTATTAATTATATCAACATTGATATATTGTCCTGCTGGATTAGTTTGCATACTGTACGTGAACTTATTTTAGCGGCATTCTAATATTAGCGCCTTTAGCGCTAAAATCATTGCGATGATTCAGTGCAGCGCTTAAATTTTCCCATCATTCTGCATACACGACAAAACTAATGGTATTTGTAGTACAAAATAATCTCTGTTGTATGCATAGTTTAATGTGTGACGTTATGATTACAATATGGCCTGTTTCAATAAGGTGGCTATGAAATTAAATTAATTAATTTACTAAACAAAGTAATCGCTGTTTAAAGGGGCATTAGATATGTTAAAAAAACATTTTTTTTCCACTTGATGTACAGTAACAAAAAGAATTATACACAAGCATAAAAAACATTCCTATATATTTTGTGATCAGATAAGATCAGACCTAGAGTGGTATTCATATACAAATAGTAAGGTTGAGTTAATCAATTGCAATTGAAAAGTACCAAACATGGGTTTTTCAAGCAATTTTCACAAAGTATATAGGACTTTAAGAATTTTTGCGGGTGTGTTAATTAATCTAAGCAGTAAAATAGGAATAACATTTTGTTGAAAAAACCACAGTTAATGCCCCTTTAAGTACACCTGGAAAGCTATAGTGTATATCATGGCTAATTTTAAAATGTTTTTGCTGTAACTGCGCGAATTCAAGATAGCGCTAATAAATATACACCCATTCAGAGGACTAAAATATGAGGGTGTTAATTAAATACACATATAATAACTTTGACATTGTTAATAATATTTATAACCACTGGGTCGTTACCACTGCTTGTGGACCGTCTGAGTCCCTGAGTATTTACATAAACCCACTATCCGGTATTTCGATACTAGCCGATAATTTATACCTGTGCAATGAAAAGCTTGTTATTTTTAAACTGAGAAGCGAGCATAGATATATGACCATGGTTTCAGAAAAAAATAAATGCCATTGAAATATTTATCCCCACTGTAGAAAATATTCAATATTAAAAATTGGTAAATTTCACCATTTTTGCAATTTGCCAAAACTAGGGATACTTGAACAGGTATTGGTGTAATATAGGAAAACATTAACTCCGGTATTAACATATTTTGACAGTTTTACAACATTATCGTACAAATAAAGCTGCAACATCACATAAACTTTATTTTGTCAGCTATACCTGCTGAAATTGCCTAATTTTCAGGTGAATTTTAACCATGTATGACTGTATATAGGTGGCACACTAGACAGAGACTCCCGTTGAATATTTTGCAAAAATATTTTGCACAAAGAGTAGTTATCTTGCAAGTATCTTGTATGCAAAATCTTAGCTCAGTATGATAACATTGCTTTTGGACCCTATTGCATGTTTTTCTGGCAGACTAGCTCTTAATAATATTTACAATAAATCTGGTCATCTCAGTTAACGTTTCGGGACAGTATTTCCCTTATATATAGTATCCTCTGTCATCTGTATGTATATCATATCGTGTATACCGGCGTCCGACCCACCCGTGACTGGAACTATTTCAGGACAGATATGTCCATGTCTCGTAAATATGTACACTAAAATTTAGTTAGCAAATTAATTACGAAATATTTGTTCCTTTAAATGGCTGTTTCCTCTCGTTCCGAGATAAGAGGTCCAATGTTGATCCTTCAAAGATAACAATCGTTGATGAGAAATGTCGTTTGTATCCGTGTATTTTGTCACAGGTAGACGTGTTTTGACGTGAGCATGTGTTCGCTGTTTCTTTAGGAAGGGTTCCAGATTAATTTTCTGGACTGCCATGTTGTAGTACAAACCCGATTGATACAGGAAATTCCCTGAGAATGATTTGATGGCTATAAGATCCAAGCTTCCGTCTCCATCTACGTCACCGACGCTGAAGAACGCTGTCAATAAGATATATGGTTATAATATAGTTTGTTCCTGTTTATCATGTAATTTACTTAGAAGGGACCCCCGTACCGTGTGGTTGGATTATCGCATATTGAACAATGAACTATCTCACATCTGGTCAGCGCAGTTCGAGCCCCGTTGGAACCTAAGTTTATTTGCGGAAGGCCGGTGGTCTCTCCCTGGGTACATAGAAACCGGGTTTTCTCCTCCACCATTAAAAACTGGTCGCCACCATATAACCGTATTTCCTTTTTGGGGGGAACCACTATCATCTGTATGTTAATCATGTTCTTTATACTTGCGTCTGACCAACACTTGAATGGAAAAAATTGTTAAGTGTGGCGTAAAAGAAAAAAATCAAATCAAACTTAGAAGAAACTTGTGAGAAAGTTTACCAGTTTACTTCTGGAAGGTGGTGTCTCCCTGGGTATATTGTAACATATTGTAAAAATTAGATTAAATAAAAAATAAACATGGGGGATGAGCATTGTTAAAAACTAAAAACTAATTAAAAAACTAAATTAAAAATTGCAATTTGTCCGTTTTCTTTTTTGAGTTTTACGCCACACTTTTTTTCAGTAATATGGTGGCTGCCAGTTTGCTGTTGGGTTAAGGGGCAAATCTCATAAAATCAGCTTAGGTTCCAGCAGGACTTGAACCTGTGCGAACAAGAGGTAAAAGACTTCATGGTGTAAAGCGTGATGCTCTAACCATCCAGCCACAAATATCTCCGCCATCTGTAGACCATACATTAGTGTGCACGTAATTGTTGGTGGTTTTAGTAGGAAGCAACCGTATTATAAAATAATTAAGAGTATGTTGAATGTTATTGAGTAATCTTAATTTACTAATCTTAATTAACCAATCTTAACTAATCACTTGAAAACGGTATTAGATATCATTAGATATCATATTTTCATTGACAATAAATTGCATTAAACATGGCCTGCATATAGGGTCAAAACCCTTGTGAAATAGTCTGAGGATGGCCCTGTGTTAAAGATATGACCGAAATTTGGGATAAATAATAATCAAGTTTACACTTATTTACTGGCTATTAGGCCAATAGCATGTTTATTGTTCCCATCGACAACACACTATTCCATTGGCAGGTTGAGGGACATGTATCGACTTCATTTTTGTGATATCCAGTAAACTATATCATACAACCTGTCATCAAAAGGCTGTATCATATAAAACTGGCATTTCTTCCTTCAAATGGAACACGTATGGTAATACAATGTTGTATCAGACTTTTGGTCAAGTCCATCATAAGGGAAAAAACTCTTACAAAGTATACTAATAAAGTAAGCATAAATCTGTGTACCTGATTGAAGTAGGTCCGGTAGAAGAACAATGCAGTATGTTTTGTTTTTGTCGCCGTAGCTGTCATCATCTGTTATATCTAGGTAAATGATAAAGGTATATGTTATTGACCAATATATCTAGGTAAATCAAAGTTATATTTCATTGACCAAGATATCTAGATAAATGATAAAGGTATATATCATCGTCCAATATACATAGTAAATGATAAAGTATATGATTAACCAATATATCTAGGTAAATCATAGTTATATTTTATTGACCAAGATATCTAGATAAATGATAAAATATATCATTGTATAGATAAATGGTATATAATGATAACATGTATATGTAAATGATAAAGTATTATTAACCAATATATATCTAGGTATAATCAAGATATCTAGTTATAGGTATATTTATTGCCCAAGATATCCAAGATAAAAGTATCTAGAATAAATGATATAGGTAAATGATAAATATATGTCATTGCCCAATATATCTAGTTATATTTTATTGACCAAGATATCTAGATAAATAGGTATATATCATTGCCCAAGATATCTAGATAAATGATAAAAGTATATATCATTGACCAATATACATGTATATAGGTAAATGATAAAGGTATATATTTTTGACTAATCACGTCATTATGAAGTAAAGTAAATAACCTGAATAAATCATACACAACCTTACCCTATACTTAGTATGAAACATTTAAACAAACAAACAAAAATCTCAGATACCAAGGTATAAATCTTTAGGATGTCAAGGATATAGGTACAAATCTGGTAAAAAATGGACAAACACGGACATCTGGAAACCAAGAGGTGGAATCAAGTGCCCTGGAGGAGTAAGCATCCCCTGTCGACCGGTCACACCCGCCG
Source organism: Atrina japonica (assembly GCA_030159075.1). Taxonomy (NCBI): domain Eukaryota; kingdom Metazoa; phylum Mollusca; class Bivalvia; order Pterioida; family Pinnidae; genus Atrina; species Atrina japonica. The sequence continues at coordinate 695,941 of BROG01000241.1, forward strand.
TGAGTTCACAGTCATTTAAAAATGAAATACGCGAGGAACAAATCCTCGTCACAATTGGTGCAGACGTCTCAACAGCCGCCATCGAACAGGTAACTCAACATTTCACCTAGTGGAACAGAGTAATCGCAAACATGACTATTATACCGACCATGAAATTTGCGGAATGTTAACACCAAACGCGGTTTTCGATATCCTTCTGTCAATAATTTGTCAGTGAATAGTTAAGCTCTCTATATGAAATGTTCATATGTTGAACACGCCCTGGCATGTCGAATCATTTGTGAAATATTAACTCTATATGCTTGTTTGTTTGTTTATTGTTATTTAACGTCCCACTCAAGAATATTTCACTCATATGGAGACGTCACCAAATGCCGGTGAAGGGCTTCAAATTTTAGCCTATGCTCAGCACTTACGGCCATTAAGCAGTGAGGGTTCTTTAACATGCCGACACCTACTGTAACAAGGGACCTCCAGTTTTTACTGTCTCATTCGAAAGACAGGAAACCAACCTGCCGCCGGTGAGACTCGAACTAACGATCCCACGTTCCATAGTAGAGCGCGCCACCGACTGTGCCAAGCCGGCTCCACTCTATATGCGAGTGATTGTGTAATATTACTACTTAAATGTGGAAAACTTACGATGGGAAAGCCGAAATCGTCGCGTTTGTCGTATAGCCTGGTTGTACATTTCCCCTTTCTGTCTATAATAAGTAAAATGTCCAAGTATGAAGCGTGTGTGCTTGATTCTGTTGTATCTTTAATTTCTAGTTTGCTATTTTATTTTTTAATTTAGTTTAATTTCTAATGTAGAATTGTTGTGTAATGAGTAGAGAAGTCATATGGTTTGATACTGTGAATAAGGAGAAAATTATGTGCCTTCAAATTTTCTAAAAGTTGTTTGAAATTTTTAAGTATCCACATCTGAAGTTTCTCCTTGATGGCTGTCAGTAACTTGGAAAGGTATAAAGATAAAGGTTTGGTAGAACATTTGTTGGATCCTGCTATGTACCTCTGGTTATATGGGGTTTGGTGAAATTTAGGTATCCAATATAAATATGGTAGCTCAAAATCAGTATCGGTTGTAGGTACATCAAAAGAACGTACTACAGACACGTGGTTTTGAAGGATCTCGTCCTTTGAAAGTGGGCTACGTGTGTATGTAGGATAACCAGAATTCGTATTAAACCCTAGTTATTCCAAAAAACAATTACAATAATGTTTGTTACAAATAAAAACATATTATTTGAGTCTTTGTCTGCAGCAACCAGTACATATTGGTCGTGCGACATATTTTCATTTCGAATGTGTGAGGGATATTTACGTTTACGTATAATATAGGTTTCATTCCGATATAATAAATATGAATGTCGTTATATATAAAGAAAATGAGGTAAAGTAGGGTATAAATATATACCAAAAGATATAAAGCTGTTTTTTTATTTTAGAAATCTTTCAATTACTCGAGCAAGTACGTCATAGGCATAAATGTTAAGGTCTTCTATTGAATGTTCAAAGATGGTTTATAAAATAACAGGTTTTAATCAAAATTTTCTGAATAAATGTTAAATTAAATATTTCATATTTGTACACCATTAAAAATAATATTTGCATCACAATGTTATATTTGAACTGTATGACTCATGAAACTGGATTTAAAAGAGACAACTGACACATTTTATGCTAAGACAATAATTACTTTTATGTTACATACTTATTTACTTATGTAACAATATAAAAGTTATAATTTAACAAAAATAGACCAAAAACAAATGCTCAAGACGATTGTTTCTGTCAACAAGACTTCAAAAAATAAAAGAAAAAGGGGTTTCAAACAAGACCAAATAATCTAAATTTATTGCCAAATACGTCTAAAAGTAATAGTAAAATAATAATCAGAGTATAATAATAAAAGTAAAACTGTAATATGAATAGCGTATCTGTGAGAAGTTAAGAATTCAAATGACACCATTCGAAATGCTACTTCAGTATAATATAACCGGCTTGTACCCCTCAAGGGTATACATACCCGAGTATGTACATATACAAACTAAATGTATGTACATCTATGCTTATTAGTCCCTGACTAGTAGTTACTATAGGTTTTGTCTTCGTCCATATATCAGTCAGTCTATCCGATTGGTTAAGGTTGAAAGTTTTATAATAGCCCATCATTCACTAATTGGTGGTTTTGTAGTAGGAGAGACGTGTACTGATTCATCAATGTAGACACAATTTTTGTCGTAGTTTATTACATACGTTGCTAAGTGTTTGTGAAATTGTCAAATAAATATAAAAAAAAACATCAGATACCAAAGTATAAATCTTTAGGATGTTCAGGATATAAATACGAATATTGTAAAAAGTGGACAAACACAGACTTCTGGAAACCAAGAGGTGGGATCAGATGCCATGGAGGAGTAAGTATCCCCGTTGAACCTGAATTAAAGTCATACATTTATTATTTTGGTACTCTACAACCATAAATATTATGTTATTTCAGTTGAATTAAATATGTGTACGTCGTGTTTTACTGGACTTCATTTTCGATCGATTATCAATGGGTACTTTTGGACATTTTTGAAAACATTAACTATGTAACAAATCTAAACGTCGGCATACGTTTGAAGCCCGTTTAGTGATGTGATAACAATATTGTGTTTAAATTTATACACCTCTATTATTATTATTATTATTATTATTATTATTAGTAGTAGTAGTAGTAGTAGTAGTAGTAGTAGTTGTAGTAGCAGCAGCAGCAGCAGCAGCAGCAGCAGCAGCAGCAGTAGTAGTAGTAGTAGTAATAGTAGTATTTTCTGTATCAATTCAAAATTCTCGTACTTTCCTGCTCCTCACAATCTTTTATATTTCAGAGTCTAAAATTGTTTGAATACATTTCATTTGTCTACAAAATTGCAGAAAATCTATAACTTACTGTAATAATATCTCTGAGGTTTGATTTCTAAAACCTGTATCGGATTGTGAGAAATACTCCTGTCCATAAGAAAAATCTCTGATTTGATGTCAACATCCTCCTCACACAAAAAGTGCACCGATCTGTATTTGTTCTCAATCAAATGCCCTGTAAAATATTTATTCCACAGTCAAACTACATTCATATGATTTTTACATGAAAGCTTATTTTATAATAGTATTATACCTCAAATGTGACATACAATCACTGATTGGTTGAGAGCGGTCACGTGCCGGGGTGACAAAACTTCGAGTCTCCATCTCATGTGTCCCTAATGCAGAACCCCTTTTGGGTTTTATACAGGTTGTCGTCCGAGCTGTTCCAAACACAAACATGAACAAAAATCAGACCACAGCAAACAGCGTTTTTACTTTCCTAAAGCTGATGAATGAATTTATTGTTGCAAAGCTTAGTATTTGCTGTTTCTGCATGTCTGTATAATTGCCCATGCTTCCCCCACGGGAAGTGCTTTGGATAAACAAATTGTCATGTCTCTCTGCAAAATTGTCATGTCTCTCTGCAACCAGGGTAATAAATGTATAATGTCTCCCTACAATCAGGGCAATAAATGTACGTATGTCCCTTTACAGCCAGGGCAATAAATATATAATGTCCCCTACAACCAGGGTAATGAATGTATAATGTCCCCTACAACCAGAACAATAAATCAGGGTAATAAATGTATAATACCAGGGCATATGAACTTTGAATGTATAATGTCCCCTACAAACCAGGGTTGCAATAATGTTCTATCAGATTTGCAAGTGAAAATGTAACCTCAAACTAAAATCTCAATACGCTAGGAAAATAATGTCCCCTTAGGGATGTATTGTCCCCTTAATAAATTATGTTCTATGTTATTAAAAATATGTCCCCTTATAATTTTTTTAACAGGGTAATAAATGTATAATGTCCCCTGAAAGGGTAATAAATGGTAAGAAAATGTTTTACAACCAGGGCAATGAATGACCAGTAATAAATGTTATAATATGTTTTAATGTCACAACACAAGTGTGGTAAGCAATGAATGTATGCAAATAATGATAAGGGGTTGAATTACAAACCAGGGCAATGAATGTAATCAATGAATGCATAGTAAAATATAATGTCCCTTACCAAATATGGATAATTCTCAAGCAATTTTGTCCCTACAACCAAATAGAAAAAACCAGGGCAAATAAATGTTTTATGAAGGGTAATAATGACTTACAACCAGGGTGTAATATGTCCCCTTTTTAAATGTTTTTACAACCAGGGCAATATCAATCTAGGTGGTGAAATAAAAACCAGAATTAAAAAAACACTCCGTTTATGTCCCTTTAATCTAAAATGATAACATTGTACAAAGGTTTGTCACATTGTTACTGTTTCAATAAATGTATAATGTCCCCTACAACCACAACGTTTAATTTTAAACTTTCTGTGTTGCCTACAAGATGACTAAATTGTTGTGATTATTTTGTGGTTATTAAAAATCTTTCTTTTTAAACGTGAAATTTCATCCTCTCCTCCACCATGTCTTTTTGCAATCTGGAAGACAAAACTTAACTTAGTAGTTTTATCTCTATTGTGTATATAGTTTTTGTTTTTGCATATCAACAGTTTGAATACGGGAGATCTGACGTAGAACCTAATGTTGTGATTATTTTGTGGAAAACTATCCTCTGCTCCAATGTCTTTTTATTGACAAAAAATGATAATTGGATATGTATAGTTTAAAAAATTATTAAAAGGATATTGAAGAAAATTTTGTTTGAAATTTTGTTTGAAACATCAACAGGGGTGCATTTCTTATGAACACTAAAACCAGATGTGATATTAGATGTCAAAGAGGAATGTACAAACCCGGGTATCCGCTCAAACCGACTGTGAGCCCATGGTCATTTCAAGTGAACATAAATGCTGAAATGCTCAGAATTTAAATGGCATAGGGGAATGGACAAAACCTGATATCTGATCAAACCGGCTTTGATTCTGCTATCATTTCAAGACCAAATAAATCGTAAAATACTTAAGATACTTAGAATTTAAGTGGCATAGGGGAATGAACAAAACATGGCATGCGGTCAAACCGGATTTGAGTCTGCGGTGATTTTAAGACAAAATAAATGCAATAACATTTTAAAATTCAGATTAGATGAATACGCAAACCCAAGCATCCGGCAAACTTCCTTCGCATCCTTAGTCACTTTAAGACAGAACAAGTGCTAAAACTCGGTTTGTATAGGCAGTATAACACGTTATCAGACAAATTATCTAAAAAGTAAATTTTAGAAAGCAAAAATCATTATATCGGCCATAAAATATGTTAAATCCGTGATTCTCACCCTTGTATATGAAATGATAAAACTTTGACCCATCGTATCAATATAAACAAATATAAATATATCAGACACCAAAATATTAATCTTCAGGATGTTCTGGATACATATACAGGTCTGGTGAACACTGGACAAACACCGACCTCTGGAAATCTATAGGTGAGATCAGGTGTCATGGAGGTGTAAGCATCCCTAGACGCATTAGCATGATATAAACTAAAATGTACCTTTCTCGGTGAGCTTGGTCTGACTGATCTCATCTGAGAATTAAAGTGAAATTGAGAATCTCGACCAGAAGTTCTGAAAACAAAAATGTCCCTGTAAGGTTGGTGGGTTTTTAGAGAAAGATCCGATGATTCTTGAAACATTGTAGAGTTCAACTCCCACATTACAGAACCGTCTTTGCCATCAATGATTATTTTCTAAGATGAAGAATGAAAATAAAATCAAATGTTAATTGAATTAAAAGTTCGTAATAGTAAAGTGGTATTATGATATAACTATGAATGTAGACTAATCTTCACCTAATCCTGAACTATTTTTCCATTTACGCTGCAATATCAGATGGTGGAAAGAAAGGAGTTATTTTATCGCCCGGTATATATACATTGTATATATACGAGTCAAGAATAATTAGAACCATTTGATTGTATCATTTCTTGGTATCACATTACTATTAGAACGTACTGAATCTGACGTCAGCTGACGACAAAAATAATTAATTACAATGAAATAGACTGAAATATATACATTATTAATCAAAATAAGGTTCATGAAAAATAAACAACTCAAGTGAAAATTGGACACTCACGCACCTCAGAGATGGTATCAGGTCCCATGGATGTGTAAGCATCCACTGTCGACAGGTCACACCCGTCCATGAAAATATCCAATTGAATTTACCTTTGTATTTGTATATCTCCCCCATAAACCTGCACTCCAGTGGCACATGAAATCAAGGGTGTCGTCTTCATTGAAATATCCGGGAGCTAGAGAACTACAAGTGCAAGTCAAATGTTCTTAAAACGACTTCCTTTGGTTCTGACAAATAATTTGTGATAATAGTATTTGGTAATATGTTTAACACCATACAAAACAAGTAGATTACTGAAAAGTTCGTCAGATTCAGATTTCTTATTCTCTGTCTCTGTCTCTGTCTTTTTCTCTCTCTCTCTCTGTCTGTCTCTCTTTCTGTCTCTGTCTCTCTCTCTCTATCTCTATCTGTCTGTCTGTCTCTCTCTCTCTCTCTTTCTCTCTCTCTCTCTCTCTCTCTCTCTCTCTCTCTCTCTCTCTCTCTCTCTCTCTCTCTCTCTCTCACAACTGATGAAGTATGGTTGACAGAAATGATCGCTTAAGCATTTGTTTTGATCCTATTTTCAAAACTATTACTTAGGTTTTAGTATTATAATATTTACTGTAAAAAGTATATATCCCCTGATAGACAGTAAGGCAGTATATTACTATAATACTATAATGAACAATAAATCAAACCCTCGTCAGAAAAATCTAGCCTCAAACAGATTCGATTTTGCACTGCCTTTGATGGAATCACATATCGGAACGATTTGTTATTTACTTGATTCACACAGGTATTGATTTATACAAAGTTTCAAACTCGGGATATCAGATCTTACCAGTAGGATTGCATATTTGGAAAATCCCTTCTCCATATATGTTCCATGGTGTGACCATCTATCAGTATTACGGTTCCCTCGAAAACTGATAGCAGAATATCCTCCACGCCATCATGGTTTATATCTACTATGAGCTGTGGAACCATTACGCCTCTTCTTTCACCTCTTAAAAATTATCATGTTCAATTGTAATAATAAGATAATGATATAATTTATAATTGGATTTGAATTTTGAATACAGTTTTTCAGTTATATTGTGGCAACCAGATTTTAATGGTGGAGGAGAAAACCAGGTTACAATGAACCCGGGAAGTGACCAATAGCCTTTAGCAAGTGAAGTGGAAAACTTTCTCACAAAAATAAGCTTAGGTTCTCGAAGACAAGAAGTGAGAGACTTCAATGTTCAGATTTATTATTGATATTATCATTTAATTATCACATGTATCTGTGTAAATTATTTACATGCTGAATTGATTTTTCCCCAGTTTTCACTTTTTTCATTTCAATTCAAAATATTTCATTATTATACAACGAACATATGTTCTGAATTTGTGTATCCTATTTTTGGTTTTTGCATATTCTATTAGATTTACTGTATGTAGGCAAATAATATGATATACCTATATATAACCATTATCCCTGTGTCGTTGGCTCTAGCAATATGTGGCCACTGATTGTAGGAACCTAGGACATTAGGGACTGATGCTGCATGATCAAGTTCCATTACATACCGATAGAAATCAGGCACAGATATCATCATGAAATCACCTGTAAAGATGAAAAAGAAAAAAGAAATCATTGAATATCATTTTAATTTGTGTAAACAAAATGTCGGCGGAATTTGATATAAAAATACAGATGCCACAGTGTTAACCGGTGGGAGGTCCAGATGGCAGAGATCTTATTACATGGCATGCGGTAGGGTGAGTATGTCATCACCAAACCATGAGTATAAAGTCATATCAATATCAAAGAAATGAGGAATAATTCTTTATCGACAATTAAAAAACAACTACGTTCGAGAATATTTCAGTATAAAATGGTGACTGCAAAGGATACCATTAAATCGACCGTAAGATTTGGGAAATGTTGATTTCAAACGCAAGTTTGCATAACAATATGCTTGTTTTGAAAACCGCTTCAAAATTATATCTATATCAGTAGTATTGGAATTATCCTCAACCACCACCACTACTACCAGTACTACTACTATTGTCCGATTCATATAAGATGGAGGGGCGGAGTAACCTTTTGATTATCATACGGATGATTCTACTTACTTTTCAGTTATGACAAACTGCACGGGAAAACATTTTATTCCCAACTGGATACTGTTTTATGTATGGTGACAAGTAGGAACGATTACTCTAGTCGGTGTAATTTTAATGTTATGCTTTATTACCTAAAATTAAGACTCGTCCAGGTCAAGAAAGGGTTCACAAGACTCTGCCCCGCCAGGTTACTACTACTACTACTACTACCACTACTAATACTACTACTACTATTACTACTACTACTACTACCACTACAACTACTACTACTGCTACTACCACTACAACTACTACTACTTCTACTACTACTACTACTACTATTACTACTACTACTACTACTATTACTACTACTACTGCTACTACTACTACAACTACTACTGCTACTACTATTACTACTACTACTACTACTACTATTACTACTACTACTACTACCACTACTACCACCATCACAACTACTACTACTACTACTGCATCATTTAATTTTATCTGATAATTTGTCTTTTAATGAAATGTACTTTATCTTAAAACATACCAGGAATAGTTTCTCCTCCGCTTCCAAACAATATATATTGCGATCCATCTTTACAAACATACGATACTGGGCTCTGATAACTTTCTCTAGAATTTGGCATGCTGAGATATCGACGCCCCATGTTAGTTCCAGTTCTACCATCGAAAAGAATCATTCTCCCAGACGTTCTATTGAAGTCCTACCAGGGAACAAAAATACAAATACGTTACTTGAATTCAATATGCAATTACAAAATTGCAATTTCAAACATTAAATAAAAACACATACCAAAGTATTAACTGTCAGGTGTTCCAACTGACAGTTTACAAATCAAATGAATTTTGAACATGCAACACAAGAAAAATTTAGAGGTGACAACAGGAGTTACGGAGGGGTAATCATCTCTTGTTGACCGGTCACATCAGTTTCGTCACAATCAGTATAAACAATTAAACAACCGCTATCGAACAAGTTGCTCAATATTTTATACATTGAAACATGGTAATTGAAAACATGCTTATTACATCGATAATTTACTTACTTTAAGCTAGGAAGTTTATAGTGCAATTTATTTCTAGTCAACAGACAAGCTCACGGTGACCAAGTCGGTTAAAGTTTTGGTCTTGCAAGCCAGAAGTTACGAATTACCGGTGCCAGATCATGACTTTTTGGTAAAAATGCTAGTAATTGTTCCTCACTAAACGTTCAGCATAAGAAGTTAAAGTCTCAAATGATGACAATATACAGAGGTCACATGTTACATCAGGCGTGACACGATAAAGCTATATGAGCTGTCGTCGGAGTAAAATTTTACATGCAGATTTTATTCAATGTATCTCATATATATCCCAGAGGGAGCACCTGTTGGTTAATAGAAAACAGAAAGAAACACCGAATATAATCTAAACTCAATGTCCATTAGAACACGACAAATCAGATATCAAATGGTCTGAACATGAAAAACAATTGCGAAGCCCAAACGGAATAGGACCAGGTGTCTGGAAGGAGTCAGCATCCTTTGTCAGCATGCCACACCCATCGCAGATGATGCTACATGGTAACATCTCGAGTCTGGTGGAAAGGTCAAGTTCGGTGAAAATGTCATTAGTTATTCTTAATTTTATAAAATACTTTATCATGGTACTTGGCCAAAATTATACATCAATTCCTACAACTTCACCTGGCTAGGGAGTACGAGGATTTTATATGTTTAAATGACCAAATACCAGGACAGAGAGAGAGAGAGAGAGAGAGAGAGACAGAGAGAGACAGAGAGAGAGAGAGGGAGGATTGGGTATTCGAGGAAAAGAAGGAAATCCAAAACCATAACAACAGCAACAACAACAAAAACACATTGTAGAGCTACACAAATCGCCAAGATTAAAATAAAAGGCCCATGACCTGCGGTTTACGCTCAGCAAGGTTGTTAATTTTGTTTAAAATTATAATATGCGTTGGAAACTGGTTATATAATATTATTATCTTCCCATTAATTATATTAATTACGCTTCTAAGTGATTCTCTGTTTTCTAGTAATTTGAGTTTAAAGATCAAAAAATGTTTCTTACTCGTACCGACAATAAATGCAAACGCAGTTGCGAAATATTCAAGGCAACCTCAGATGAATAAGTTCAACATATGGGTTATGGTCATCTCGTACCTAAATGAATTGGTTGACTCGCACACATGTTTTAGCTGACTCATGCCGATCGATTAATTCACTTGTGTCCATCGCCTGTCTGATTGTAGAATTATTGATGAAGGTATACATGTACTTACCAACTAGGTAATTAGCATAACGCCGTTTGGTATTGGCATTTGATTTGTCATACAACTATCAGAATTACTTCACTGACAGACGTATTGTCAGATTCACAAAATGTGGCGGGCGGATTAACTTTTAAGCATCTTGCGGATGATTCTACTCAATTTCCAGTTATGATAATCTTTATGGGAGAATTTTTTTATTCCCAACTGGATACAAGAATATAGGATAACAAGTAAGAACGACTACTCTTGCCAGTGCAACATCTAAAATTGGAACGTGTCCAGGTCAAGAAAGAGTTCGCGAGATTCCAACCCGCCAGGTTATATGGATATAAGGTAAAGGAGCCGTTACAAATTTGCTAGTCTTTGGCAATTTGATTTTGGTTTCGAAAACAAAGAACTCTAGAACAACCGAATGTGACAATAATTGTCAGTGAGCAGTTTACACCTGTATATGAAATGTCCATATGCTGAACACGCGCTGGCATATCATTTGTGAAATGTTAACTCCATATGCGAGTGACTGTGGGATATTACTACTTAAATGTGGAAAATTTACGATGGGAAAGCCGAAATCGTTGCGTTTGTCGTATAGCGTAGTTCTTAATTTCCCGTCTGTGTCTATAGTAAGTAAAATGTCTAAGTATGAAACGTGTTTAATTGATTCAGTTGTATCTTTAATTTCTAGTTCGCTGGGATATGTTGCATTGACATATGTATAAAAATTGTCATTATTGATTGACAAATCGTCGTCGATACTTATCAAAGGACAAGATATCAGAATATGTATATTTAATGTTAATATTACGAAACCGGAAGCGATCTTGCCCGACATTCTGTTGCGGTCACATGATATGAATACTAACTATTCCGACAAAACTGATTGGAATGGAACAATCTGAAAAAGCGTAAAGGTTATTCATTATGCCAACATAGAATAATGATCGAGTCGGTCGGATAGTTTTTTCTGTGTGCTTGAGAACTAATTTTATCAATGTAACCATAATTCCTACGTTATTGTATATGAGTCAGTAAACGATTGGTACGACTCTTCCAAATGTTTTGGTCACGAGTCAGTCAATCGCAGGCATGACTTAGCCAAAGAGACTACGAGTTGAGGTGCGTACGAATTGAGACGGGATCGAGTTTGCCAACATTCTACAAAGAAGTAAATACGTTGCCATACAAGTAGCAAATAAACAAAACACAAAGGACAGAGAAAGAAGAGATATAGAATCGATAAAGAAATTGTGCTGTGTGTTTAGGAACAGAAATAGAGCGTTGAAATGCTTTGAGGAAGGAAATGAAACTAAAAACAAATTAATAATTACCACCCTTCTGTGAATTTTCCCTGAAGCAATCCCAATATGTCAAGGCTAACATTTCTGTTCAAACTGGTCGGTGAATACCAACATTTTTTTTTTAAAATCTTTTTAACTTGAATGTGGTAAAGGTATATTTATAAAAATACAATATTGTTATTATGAAAAATGATAATTGCAGTTTTCGGTGAAATACTTCCAAAAATATGACATACATTCATGTTTTACATACTTTCGGTATCGATGTATCAGCAGTGAACGGTACACGTGCGATCGCTAATTAGGAGTGTTTGTATCAGGGTGTTGTTATCATTTTCTGACTAATTTCAGTGTATGTGTGCACTACTTTTGATTAGTATGTCTTTAAAATGTGTGAATCAGACAACTTTTTACGATACTTCATGTTGGTCGATTTATGCGGTCATTGGCCTTTAAACTAACAATAATCTTGTCACCTGTTTTGAACAAAATTTAAATGTATTGAAAATATTACATTGTATTATTGTATATCTAACTTTTTCGTCCTAAGTAAGTGGAGATGAGGAACTCTGTTTGTCTTTCACAATATAAAAATATGAATATTACTCCATATTTAATTATTGACTTTGGATTCAAAATAAGTGATGAAAAATTAAGTTTAGGTTACAATTACCATTTTAAAAAAAAAAAAATCAAATTGTCAACAAATATAACTGATTCCTTGTTTAAGTATAATTGCATTGAAAATATATTGTTTAAAATTCGACACTCTTTGAAATATCTGTATGTGCATGTAATTTTATAGATTTTTACATTTCATCAGCATAATTTTAAGAACAATAAATATATCAACAATGTTTATTCAGAGTATTCTTTAATATTTCATTAGATACTTGTAATCATAATATTTTTTGGATTTCACCGATATATAAATATTGAGGACAACGAGTTTTGAAAGTATATACAATGTAGTATAGATGAAAAATAGGGGTGTTAGGAAGAATAGGGGTGTTAGGGAATAGGGATTTTGGTAGGGTGATCCTGTTTTTATTGCTGGATTCCAGGATATATAACAGTTTTGGTTTTATTCATAAATGATCAATAGTATTTTAGTACTTTTTCAAAGTTTATTTTTAAAATTTAATTTTTTACATGTAATTTTATAGATTTTTACATTTGGTAGATAATAAATTCTTCTCCATTCTAGGTTATTCTGATTAAATTCATTTTCCAATTTTAATTGGCTGTTTATGATGTACGATTTTGTTTTCACAGGAATATTATATATAGATTAAGAACTTTTATACATGGACCTTGTGTAAGTAGTTTATTGGCAGGTCATTTGACTCTCAGAATGAAATATTCATAAGAGGAACACGTCCTGGCATAATGTACAAGTTGTGAAATAAAAACGTCATAGGCAGGAGAAAAAAGGAATATTACAACTTATGAACGGACATTCGTGATATGGAAATTGAAATCGTTGCGTTTTCATCAAGGGAGGTGTGAAGTTGACCGTCAAAAAACTCATGCATCCACACAATTACGATATGCAACAAACTTGACAAACGTGACCCGTTTTATCCGTTCGTTTGAATCCACATACACTGTGACCATTGCTAATTAACTTTCGGTAAATTTTACGAAGAATACCGAGTGGCAAAGAAGCATATGCGATTTGAAGTTATAATATAATCTATTCTTATAACTGTTTGTATTTGTTTTCGTACATTGCCGATTTCTAGCTTAATCAGGCAATGCTGACTTTCTCCCTTTTTCAAAACATCCATTTCTGATATTGTCCATGTGCTACAGACATTACAAATGCGCATTTGATTTGCCGTAAGAGAGACTGAACAACAGTCTGAGTTTTATGGGTACGGGAAGATAAAAATTCAAATGGAAATTTTAACATATAATGCCAACGTTTTGAAAGTTTATTGAACAAGCTCATGTATTTGAACACACATTTATAAGACTCTCGTTCCTATGAAATGGACAAAAAATGGACAAAAAATCATTTCATCTTTAAAGGACCTTCGCTACATCAGTCTGGGACCCGAACTCACCAAATTTACTCAATACTCAAGCTCAACTTTAATTTCATTATTCCTCACTACAACAGTCTAGGATCTGAATTCACGAAATTTAATCAATACTCAACTTTTATTTCATTATTTCAACTATAAATTCATTTCTAAAACTTCGTGATTTCAGTGAATAGGATACACGTTATTATTTTTCATCAATCACTTAAAAAATAAATACGTTTAGTACGGAGCTCAATATTTGAGTACGTACTCAAACATTTTTAAAAAAATTCTAAAGTTTTTTTTTAAAACGAGATATAACTTCCATCATCTTTTACAATTGTATGCCATTAATATACATACATGTCCATTTACAGAATAAATTTTACGTGTTTTGCCTTTAAATCATGAAAAGCTAGTTAAGCTTCAGTACAGAGAAAATTTGATGACTTCGGACCCTGGGCACAGACGAACATTTTTACTCTTGTGAATGCGTCTTTGTATCAGGGACAACTCGTATCAGGGGCAATTCGTATCAGGGACAATTATCGGCGGGAAGAAAAACAACAATATAACAAACATTGATTTCCATCCGAGGCATAGTGAAAACTCTCTGCAGAGTGGAATATAAAAATCACTGTGTTGAAATATTGTCATTTTCAGTAATTTTCAATGTATTTCTTACGTTGTCAGAAGTATACGGTTTTCCTCCAGAAACAAGAACCATTTCTGCTACTCCATCATGATTAAAATCTGGCAGGGCCATGACTTGGTAAATATTGCACAATTTCTCAAGGAACGTGCTCTCACCCAGCCAAAATGTCTCACCTGGAAAGTCAAAATAAGATCTCATTTTAATCTCATTTGTCAAAATGCACTGAAGGGTAATGAGAGTATTGATGATGATGATGATGATGACGATGACGACGACGACGATGGTAATGATGATGATGTTGTTGTCGATCATCATCATCATAATAGTAATCATTATAATAGTAATCATCATCATCATCATCATTATCATCAATAAATAATAATAATAATGATAATAATAATAGTAATAATAATAACAACAACAACAACAACAACAACAACAACAACAACAACAACAATAATAATAATAATAATAATAATAATAAAAAAAAAATAATAATAATACATGTCAAGTACTGTTGAAAAATGCTTTCGATGTTCAACTTTCAATAATTTAGAATAATGGCAAATTACTATATATACTTGCATAATGAGGACTTTACTACGGAAGTGTATTAGGGCCACCTAAATTTTTTTATTTCTCGTTTTGTCAACTTTAAAGTTGGCTTTTCCAACTTTTTTCTTGGAATTTCCAAAATTTTCTCTCGTTTTGCCAACTTAAAAGTTGATTTTTCCAACTTTTTTCTTGGAATTTCCAACTTTTTTTCTCGTTTTGCCAACTTCAAAGTTGGCTTTTCCAACCTTTTTCTTGGAATTGTCAACTTTTTTCTTGGCTTTTCCAACTTTTTTCTTGGCTTTTCAATATTAATATAAATATGGCCTATATCTATAAAAAAAACACTCGGATAGTTTGAATAAATTTGAACATCTATAACGTAGTTTTCAATTTAAGATACCGTGTGAAATATCACGAAACAGTAAAATTAGTGATTAGCAATCAGGCGATTCTGCGCTAAAATGGTGGAGTTAAAAGGAACATGATGATAGATCTACATCGATACTACCCTGAGAGGCTATGGTAGTGACCTTTTTGCGACAGCATTGCAAATTTTGTCAACTCAGATTATTTATTTTCAATACGTCACAACACAGAATATCTATTTTTTTTCTTCAGCTTTTTCCCTTTGTGATAAAGCCTGTAGTATAACGTAGTGGCAGATCTAGACAAGTTCAAGTGATTAACATAAATATATACCAACTCAAAACTTGGTTACTGCGCATTAGATTAACTAACACGTATCTTTTAGTGGTTTTATCAGCACCCAGAAATTAAACTAAGTTTCCAACAGCTAACATTTCACGTTGATTCTACATTTCAAAAGAAGATTATCTGAGCTAACATAATGCATATGAAATAAATGTTAGGGAGTATTCTCTCCCAGAATCTTTTAGTATGATTTTACAAGGCATAAAAAGGTTATTTTTGACTTGCAGACACTAAATTGTCAAGCTAATTCACTCTGATAACAATGAGAATTTCAGCAGACATAAGCTGAATGCAGCATTGTTTCTTTGATGCAGATACATGTTGTTTTTTTTTTATAGGAATGCCTAAGATTTAATTGGTACAAATTTGGAAATGCCAAGAATAAAGTTGAAAATTCAAAGAAAAAAAGTTGGAAAAGACAAATTTAAAGTTGGCGAAACGAGAAAAAAAGTTGGAAATTCCAAGAAAAAAAAGTTAGAAAAGCCAATATTAAAGTTGGCAAAACGAGACACAAAGTTGGAAATTGCAAGAAAAAAGTTGGAAAAGCCAACTTTAAAGTTGAAAATTCCAAGAAAAAGTTGGAAAGGCCAACTTTAAAGCTGGCAAAACGAGAAATAAAAAGAAAATAAGGTGGCCCTAATACGCTTCCGTACATTACGCAGTAAAAGATTTATTACATGTACTTTTCTTAACTGGTTGTCTCCAACCAGTGTATGCATGTTTCCTTATTGCTGTACGTACCATTTTTACTATTAATGGCCTGGATTGTATCAAGTCTCCCAGTAACTATGCAGTCCATGATTCCATCCAGGTTTATGTCGAAATCGACACAGTTAAACAGTACGGGATTTGAACGTGTTCTAGTTTCCCACAAAACCTTTCCATCTGATCCTCGTAATGCAAAAATCCTGCCCAAACAGGGATATGATGCGTCTAAGAGAAACAATATTGATAATTTTGTTAGAAGGATATATATATATATATATATATATATATATATATATATATATATATATATATATATATATATATATATATATATAAACATATACATAACTTGACTTGCATATATTTGTTTATATATGTATAAGTGGTGTGTATGTGTGTGTGTGTGTGCTTTCTGAGTCATCGGTTTTCATTGATCCATTGACAAAACCGTTTGTCTCTAATCAGGCGGAATATAATTTACCATATGTTATCGCCTGACAAACCTGACCAAAGGGAGCGAACTGTTTGTAGTAATCATTTGCTGCGTAATACAATTTTGTCAAATTATATCGTTGAGGCTGTTAACACAACAATTAATGAGTAAATCTGTTGATAATCTAAGAAATCCTTTGTGACGGAATATGAACTGTTTGGCTTAAATTATTACGAACTGTTATTTTTAGATTATTGTGGATGAATATAGTAACAATATTCTGTTTATTTATAATAATTTATTCAAATATCTGAAATGTTTACTTGGGATTTCGTTGATGCATGCACATTTCTATACGTGTAAAAGATAGGTATAAAAGTTCAAAAGTCAATATCAAAATAATTCAGAGGTTATATCACCTTAGAAGAGAAATGACAACAACAACAACAACTACTACAACAACAACTACAACTACAACAACAACACAACAACAACAACGACAAAATTAAATGACCTGACCATAAAACTTACAAAGACGGTAAACTATAATGGTTCCAGTTCAGAATAATTCACAGAATTTTAGGTATAAATATTTTTTAAAATAGAATACTAGACATTTTAGATACAAATCTTTGTTTATTTTGTAATGAGTATATTGGAACTTTATCTTATTTATTTTATTTATGTGATCACTTTTCTCGTATATGGAACCAGTTAGAAAAATGGATACAAAATATTTTTTACTTCAAATTGTTCAATTTTACTGGGTTATACTGAAAAGAAATATTATGTGCTATATATACTTATTGTTATATGCTGTTTTAAATTTTTAAACAGAGAAAATACTAGCAAAACAACTACCAACCATGGAAGGTGTAAAAGTTATTTTCTAAATTATTCGAAGTTACAAAGATACATTCATAAAAATAATATGACATATAATAAATTCAGATCAACTTATAAAGACCTTTTGAATCAATATTATTTTGTTTATATGACACCCTTTTTGGCATAATAATGTATTTTTCTATGCATTATTGTAAATATCATTTATTTTTTTCTGTTTTTATGTATATGTGTATTTGTTATCATGTATAATGTGTATTGTCGTTTGCTTCTTGTGTCATTGTATATGTGATTCGCTAATAAAAAATAATAATAATAATAATAAAACAACATAGATTA
This sequence comes from Atrina japonica, assembly GCA_030159075.1. Classification (NCBI taxonomy): domain Eukaryota; kingdom Metazoa; phylum Mollusca; class Bivalvia; order Pterioida; family Pinnidae; genus Atrina; species Atrina japonica. The sequence continues at coordinate 713,997 of BROG01000241.1, forward strand.
CAGCAGTAGAAGCAACAATAACAGCAGTAGTAATTATAACAACATTTATATTAGAAACTAATTTACTAGTAAGCCCAATTTCAATGAAAAATTGTTTAGTCAGTGGTAAACTAAAATCAATACTATGTAACATATAACACTTATACAAACTTCTGTGTTCACATAATTTCTCCAAAGTACTCATGTCTGGGTGAAAAAAGGCGCCGATTATCACTTCCTGTATTCCGTCACCATCTATATCAACCAATCGTATGATTGACTCAGTTCCTGTACAAAACAAGCGTCATTGTAAACATGCTAGGCTTACATTTTGTCTTCAGACAATACGTTTGAATTTACATGCTTGCAATATAACCATTTATTACATTTTTACGAGTTCATGTTCCATCAACAGAGTAATGTTATGGTAAGTTGTTTATTGGGATCAGGTCAAAGTACATTTTGCAGTATGGGGTACATATGGGGGTATCATATTGACTGGAAATTACATATGTATGTGCATTTCAGAAACATAAACTCAACTTCAAGATTGAAATTTCCAAATCACACTTTTATTCGTAAATTTTTGCGTTTTAAATTGACGAAAATAAAGTAACAATTCAATGAAAAATATAGGTCTACAAGATTTGTTGAAATATATGCTATTAAAAGTCAGTTCGGCATCCTTTATGAGTTTTAAGATATTATAAATTTGCTTTAGAATGTTACGATATTTAGAAGCTCAGGGATTTATAATTATATCATGGAAAAGTGAGACAAACCAGAGGATTATTTTTGTACCCCATAATTCTCATATCAAACCAAATGTATTGCAATAATTGTATAATATACTAGGCTTTGCCCCACCTTCGTTAATATTTCAGCGTTCTCTTTGTAAAGTTATTTTTTTCGATTCGCATGAAAATATACATGTACTGATAACATTTCTTAAAAATAACTGTAAATAATTCGTACAATTTGCTTAAGATAAATGTGAATAAAATTGAAACACACCATAACCAGTGAATGTTTTCTCCCATTCTGAACCATTGACAACGTGTGATTGAGTATTTATGTTTGATGGATCAACTGCCTCGCTTTCCTGATTTTCATTACGATTCTTGGGTGTGATTATAGCTAGTAATACCACTGTAATGACAGCAATCATAAGCAGGGTACAAACCATTAACTTCCAAATGCTCGTACTCCTAGCCTTTCGCGAGATGAATGTTTGACTTTCGCTGTTTTCGTTCACCTCTGAATCCTCATCCATATTAGTAAGTGGAACGTATGAAAAATCATCATCAGGCTTGCCAACTGGATCCAAAATGGTGGAAATAAAGACAAATATATGTAATAAAAAATCAAGAAGAAAATTAACAGTTTAAGCGTCTTAATAAAAACATAATACAATCGTGTCAATCATATCACAAACATCACTACAACATTGAACATTTATTATTGACCTTAGATCTCGAAAAATGCTATCTGTCTAACAACAAATATAGCCAGCATAAATGCAGATTTTTCAAGGCACTTACTAATTCATCATGTCCTGAAGTCTCGACCTATGGCACCGACCATGCACGACACCCTATATATAAGTGTATCATTCCCGACTGTATATGACATATGTTTATAACTCCATTTAGCAAAAACAGGAAACCTGGACATGGAGATGAAGTTATCCAATATTAATTAACAACCTGTATGAATTGCATATGTAGTAGAAATGTGTTGTCTCTTCGTAATGAATGTTCATTATAGTGGTCAAGCGCATGTTCTGTGTGCACGGCTGGCTTGTCGACAAACAGATATTGTGTTTTGTCTTTTAATGGTTAGTTAAGAAAAATACTGGTGTTTACTTACACCTAGTCAGTTATTCACATGGTCTGGGCATATGCATAAATTACTATTAGTAACAGAGAACCAGAGGCAGACGGCCGTATGCGGGTTTGTCGTTACGTTATATATATATAATATCACCATCATTTAGAACAGAATATTGTTATGCTATTGGATTCGAGGGGAATTAGCTGAGTTTGTGAACTTTCTTTTTGTTTTTACTACTACATTAATTACTGTATATTTAACACCGGAAACAAGAAAATGATCATTTAAGGGTTTAAAGAGATGTAATGACAGCATACCTGAATTGTAGAAATTGATTCATATATCCATGATATAAAAAGGTATTAAGGGCGAATTTATAGACAGAAAATTGGTTTCAGTTTTAGTTTCTGCTTTTAAAATGGTTTAAAAGTAGTCTCATTAAGTTTATAGCTATTCAGTAAATTACAGGATGGCATTTTCAAAATGACCGACATATTATAAATTGCTATGTACTAGTATTAGAATCGGCCTGGTTCAGTCGGTAGCGCGCTCGACTCTGGATCATGAGTTCGAGTCCCGCCGGCGGCAGGTTGGTTTCTTGTCTTTCGGATGAGACAGTAAAAACTGGAGGTCCCGTGTCACAGTAGGTGTCGGCACGAAAACCCTCACTGCTCAATGGCCGTAAGTGCCGAGCATAGGTCTTCACCGACATTTGGTGACGTCTCCATATGAGTGATATATTCTTGAGTGGGACGTTAAATAACAATAAACAAACAAACAAACTAGTATTATTGTATATTTTGTCGGCTTATACAGTATTTAAAACATTATCTAATATTTACTGAAACATAGTTTCAAAATCTTATTAGTAAAACAAGAGTGTCAGACATCTCATTACTGCTGCGTCTCAACACCATGCTTTGGACTGCTGAAACCACCCCCAGATGTAGTTTGGTCAGTTTCCCCAACTGGTTTTGAAACTGTTAGTGATCAATAAGAAAATCGAAACTACTTTCAAACCAGTTTGGTGCAATAAATGAAAGTTTTACCAAACTATTTATAAACCAGGACAAGTTTTATTATGGATGATAAATTCACCCTTAGATATGAAATAGTAATTTCACATCTGTATGAGTAGTGTACTACTAAAATATCTAACATATCAACTACAGTGTCAAACTTACCAAACATGTTCATCATCCTTTTGTGGTATCTATGTTACACCAGGCCGTTCTGATTGAATATCATAATGATCGATAGAAATATCCAAATATTTAAATGATAGGAAAATATCTTTAAACGTAATTAGTTATATTCCCTTTATTCTGGTGTATTGTAAACTATTCAATCATGTAGGTCATGATGGACTGGTATCAATCAATAGAAAAAGAGCATACCACTCCAATACTCGGGGGTGGAAAGGTTAAAGTCTTCTGATGTATTATTTTACCCATCATTACACAAGTAAAATGGGACGAACTAAGTACAGTTTAAATGTCCTGTATTGAATTTTAAATGCTTTAATTCAATAGCTGATCGATAAATGTATCTATATTTAAGTGACGGATATAGCACATCTTACAGATTGTATACAAATCTAGAACTAAACACATTATACTTGACAAACAATAGATTGTACTTTATCAATGATATACCAGGCTTATCTGTGAATTTTGGGAAGACTGGATAATCACGTTATCATTTCAATTTTGTCTTATCGGTGATTTATGACAAACTCAAAAAAATTTCAGTTACATGGTGTCAGCTTATTTTGGCAATTAATATGTTTGTACACATTTAATATCATTTGTGGAATACACCCTGACATATCGGATCATCTGCCAGAAATAAAGGCATATTCAGGCAAAAAACGAAATTACTACTTAAAGAGCATACTGACCGAAAATCGAAAATTTCAGTGTTTATAGAACTTATCTTTATATGAATATTCCCGGTATGAATGTTTCAGTTGGGTCCCATCTGAAAACAGTTTATCACTTTCACACAAAATCTTTAAAATACCTGTTCGTTACGCCACAACATAGCCTGTCTAGTGTTGGAAGTGGAATAAATGCTTTTAAATTTGTTCCATCGAAAGGAGGTAAAATCGTATACTTTGAAGGACAATATGTCTAGAACGTGTTACCTATTGTGATCGGGTTTTCGACGTTGTTCTAAGAATGTTAGTTTCTATATTATCTATGTTCACTGAGGGTGCTCTTTTAATGTAGAAAGTTGACAAAAGGAAAATAAAGTCAACACATTTGTAGAAAAGCTTAGTTGTTTATTTGTGTAGTATAAAAAAAATTGTGGAACATTTGCTGGGTTCTTCTATTTTTCTCTGTTATGTTATAAGGGTTTTATGATGTTTACGTACCCAAAATAAATATGGTAACTCCAAAATCAGTTCATCAAAAGAGTGATATATTCGCACATGATATTTAAAGCTTTGTTAAATGTTTTAATTACATGTATCATTTTATTTTTCCCTAAAGACTCTGGGTATAAATTGTATTCCTGTTTTGTCTGAACCATTGTTTGCAGTATCCTATATGCTATACGTCATTAAACAATAAAATCTGTCTTGTATTTTATGGTGGAGTAGACATTTCGGTTGCAAGACTTTACCAGTAAACGTTTAAACTGGCTAATATCCTCACATTACACAAAATCGAATAAGGGTCCAGAGGGTGGGGCTGGGGACCAATGCTGACCGGAAGAGAGACGCTATATGGTTTAAAGTGCGTCATTACTCTAAAACATAAACATATTTAATTCAGAATAAGTTGTCTTCAACAAATCTACGAGAAATCATCTGAGTAGACCAAAACACATGCATTTTAGTAGTTATAGGCAGCTCCCTGGCGCGCATTTGAATTTTCGCCGCTAGGGGGCGCCACCAGTGGCGCTGTTTGATGACGTCATCAGAATACTGGCTTCTGATTGGTCAATTTGATTTGGCCCGCTATAGAGCTGCCTGTGACGTCATACCGGAAGTGCGTCGTACCGGAAGTGAGGTCATACCGGAAGTGGGGTCATGTTGTCATGGCAATAAGGAGAACGAGCCAATCGTTGAACTTGGAGGCGTGTCTATGACCGGAAGTGGAAGGTTGTGGGGGCGGCCATCTTGGATAAGGAGCCAATGAGAGCCTTCGTTACAAGAGGTCAGGGTCACGAGAGGTCTCGTGAGTTCACGAGAAGTCATCGGTTAGACAGAGAAGTTGGGTTTTTCAAGTTTTGAGCTGAGAGTGAATCTATTTTTAGAACCGAAACTTTGGGTTTTTCCAAGTTTGTGAAACCAGTAGTTGCTGCCGCCACCGTCGGTGAGAGTGCGCATGCGCGAGAAGCGGTAGGCCGAGCTCGTCACTATGAGTTAGTCGGCGAGAGTCCTGTTTTTAGGGCGCAAGCGCGAGAAGCGGTAGGCCGAGCTCGACTCAAGCTTGTACTAAGACTTGTAGAGTAAATGTATAGTGATGGGTTTTTGAGGTCTAGAGTGAATGAACATTGAATAGATGATGGGGTATTTCACTAATAGCATAATTAAGTGATAAGTAATGAAAACCTTATTAACGTTGCTAGTTACCTAATTTTTTTTTCTGAGATATTGTTTGTACATGTTTCATACGGTAAACACTAAGCCTATGGTAATAGAAATTCAAACACTTACAATATGCTGGTAGTGGTTTTCTGACGATGTTGACTCTTCGAGCTCCGGATTGCAAATGAGCTCTCAGAGGTCTAACTGAACCTATACTCTAGTCATGTGACTTTTTTAAAAAAAAATTTCTGAGATATTTCTATTTTTAATGCATGGAAAATAATCTTGTCCTATCAAATAAAAAAATGAAACACTCACCCTATGCTGATAGTAGTGGATTTTTCTTATGATGTTAACACCTCGAGCTTCGGATCTCAAATGAGTTTTCACAGGGTGAACTGAACCTCTCTCTAGTCACATGACTTACTATATTTAGACTTTTATCAAATGAAGTGAATACATCATAACAAAAACACAAATAAAATTTAATGTTGAATATACGCGACTAAATAGTGTGTAGTCACTATTTTTTAAACTCACCGCTACAGAATAACACAAGCCCTGCATACCTTTAGTGAAGGTTTCTTTTCGAATAAGTTGGGTGGCCCTTAAAAGGACCGTTGATTGCTCCAAAAAGCTGAATAAGAGAGAGACTCTAATATCTGTCGAGTAGACGTCGCAAACGACGAAGTTCTCTTTCTTTTTCTATCATCAGTCGATTTATCTCGGCCTTATGTTGTCGAAGATTGGCTAATGCTTCCTGAGCTAGTACGTATTGTACAGGTACTGGAAGTGAAGGGTCAGGTCTAGGTGGTTCCTGGTGTTGTGTAGTCGGTGTCGCAGGGGTCCTACCAGAATTGATCGGGGTGTGTGGCCTTACTACAATACGTGTCCTCTGTGTAAGAATGATTCTCATGTTTCTCTCTTCAGGTTGCATCTCCATGTCGGATGAGTTATCCATGATGATTAAAATAATACCGAGACTCAGGCAGTACTAGCTTATATAGAGTTAATGACGTCACGTATTATTTTTTTCCCATGTCTAGACATCTGGCCACCTGTTTTTGACACTTGGCATCTGGCCACCTTTTTTTGACATTTTTGACACTTGGCATCTGAACACCTGTTTTTGACATCTTTGACACTTGGCATCTAGCCACCTGTTTTTGACACTTGCCATCTGGCCACCTGTTGTTGACGATTTTTCTGTCTAGACATCTACGTCTAGACATTTGGCCACCTGTTTTTGACACTTGCTATCTGGCCACCTGTTGTTGACGATTTTTCTCTAGACATCTACGTCTAGACATTTGGCCACCTGTTTTTGACACTTGCTATCTGGCCACCTGTTGTTGACGATTTTTTCTGTCTAGACATAGGCCACCTGTTTTTGACACTTGCTATCTACCTGTTGTTGACGATTTTTCTGTCTAGACATCACCTGTTTTACTGTCGCTATTATTTCACCAGTGCCTTATTCTGTCTCTGAATCTTTTACTTAGAATCTCTATAGCTCGTACGTCTCATAGAGTTGTGTTACACACACTATTACGCTTAGTATCCTTATTTTCTCTTACTTAGGATCAGTATAGCTCGTACGTCTCATAGAGTTGTGTTACACACACTATTACGCTTAGTATCCTTATTTTCTCTTACTTAGAATCTCTATAGCTCGTGTACGTCTCATAGAGTTGTGTTACACACACTATTACGCTTTGTATCCTTATTTTCTCTTAGTTAGAATCTCTATAGCTCGTGTACGTCTCATAGAGTTGTGTTACACACACTATTACGCTTTATATCCTTATTTTCTCTTACTTAGAATCTCTATAGCTCGTACGTCTCATAGAGTTTGCGATACTAATACTCCTTCTCATAGTTTCTCAATGGTGCTTTTACACCATATAACTCTTGTACCTTTGTGTCTACCGTGTACTAGTACTATGCTTAAACTATAGGTGTACACCTTATACCGAGATAAAATACATGAACATCTTTTTAAAAAAAGCGTTCGATGTCGAATGACAGTTTATTAAGTACACTATTCTGTGCCTTGATGTATTGAAAATGCATCAAGAGTACGCGTTTTTTATCTTTACAAGATCAAAATCTTACCGTGACTGGCATTACAAAATGGCGAGACCTACCATCCTGCAAGACAAGTACAGTCAGCTGACATGCCTAAGCGGATTTCAACTCTAAATCGTTTCAGGCTTATGATCTAAATGAAGTTCGCACCCTAAGTAGTGTTTAGTCGCTACAATATTTTAAACTTGCCGCTACAGAATAACACAACATACGTAAAACCTGCATACTTTTAGCTAAGGTTTCTTTTCTAATAAGATGGGTGACCCTTAAAGGGACCGTTGATTGCTCCGAAAAGCTGAATAAGGGAGACTCTAGTATTTGTCGAGTAGAGGTCGCCAACGGCGAACTTCTCATTCTTTCTCTATCATCAGTCGATTTATCTCTGTCTTGTGTTGTCAAAGATTGACGAATGCTTCCTGAGCTAGTACATATTGTACAGGTGTTAAAAGTGGAGGCTCAGGTCTAGGTGGTCCCTGGTGTTGTGTAGTAGGTGAAGATAGTCTAGTAGGTAATGATGGGGTCCTACCAGAATCTATTGGCCTGTGTCGCCTTACTACAATACGTGTCCGCCGTGTAAGAATGATTTTCATGTTTCTCTCTTCAGGTTGCATATCAATGTCGGATGAGTTATCCATGATGAACTAATACCGAGACTCGGACAGTACTAGCTTATATAGAGTTTATGACGTACCCTGTGTACTCTGTGTTTTCTTGTGATGTGAGCCCCAGATACCAAACAAGTCACATAATCCCTGAATGGCATCTTTCTACTTATTTATAAGTTTTCCGCTTACTGTAAACACGAATATATCTACCTGTTGGTAATTACACATTTTTCTTATGCAAACCATACGCATGATATTTTTGTTCGTGATGTCACACGTGTCTGTGAGCAGTCTAACGTATTCTGCACTGGTTACTTGTGTGTATGACGACAAATAGGAACGGCCGCTCTTACCAGTGTAAATATGATGTATTACCTAAACTTTAAACTCGTTCACGAGACTCCACCCCAACAGTGTAACATTTGTATGTTTTGAGATACACCCCTATTCCTTGTAACGTGTGCAGATTCTGCTGACTGGACAACAATTAAAAATGTTCTACACAGCCATGAGGTAGTTGGTGTTACTGATGTAGGTAACTTGTGCTTAAAAGTGCACATTAATAAATCAGAGATATCACATGGTGTCAGAAGTCGGTACACGGATGCACGATGGACAAATTAGAGCCACCTGCAGGTCTTGTGCTATCGGGAAATGTTGCGGAAAACTGGAAAAAATTCAAACAGCGATTTGATGTATACATGACAGCTTCCGGTGCGGGAGAAAACGAGAACAAACAGAAGGCATGTATACTATTACACGTAATATTAGGTGAAGAGGCCGTACAGGTGTATAACACTTTCCAATTTGAGGAAGGTAAGGAATTTGATTTAGACACTATACTAGAAAAGTTTGAAAGATACTGTACGCCGAAGAAAAATACTACATATGAGCGACATAAATTTTTCACTAGAGTACAGAGATCTGAGGAAACAATTGATCAATATGTAACTGAACTCAGAATAATGGTAAAAAATTGTGAATTTGGTGACCTATCGGATTCGCTTATACGTGATCGTATAATATGTGGAGTACCTGATAACACGTACGCTCCGTGAAAGGTTACTTAGGGTAGAGGACCTAACCCTGGATAAAGCCATAAGTACTTGCCGAGCTGCAGAGTCGACAAAAGAACATATTAAAGTAATGGTTCCTCCATCACAAGATGTACCAGTACATGCAATCGGAAGTAAACAAAAGCATGATAAGAAATATAGACATATAAAACATGTATGTGGTCGTTGTGGATACAACAACTCTCATGACAAGTGTCCAGCTATGGGAAAAATTTGTAAAAAGTGCAATAAACATGATCACTTCGCAAAAATGTGCAGGTCAAAAGTTAGACCCGATAAACGACAACCAAAGAAAACTGTACATGATGTTAAAGAAGAGAGTGAATTTTTTATTGATGCACTTGATTCGAATGATACCAAACCTGAGGAATGGCGTATTACGTTAAAATGTGAACTACAAACTCGACACTGGTAGTCAAGTCAACATTTTACTGGAGAAACAGTACAAAAGTATGCATTACAGGCCGAAACTTCGTAAAACTAACATTAAGCTAACGTCATATAGTAAACACAATATTCCTGTGTTAGGTGCATGTGTACTTGAAGTAGAGCATCATAGGAAAACTGTTAAGGTGTATTTTGTGATTGTAAAAGATGCAGCCACTGCAATACTAGGAATTAAAGCATGTGATAGATTAGGACTAGTCAAACGTGTGTATACTATCAGTCAAGGTGTAAAAGATCCAGATTCAATACAGAATATTGTCAAACAAAACAGTGACCTGTTCGAGGGCCTAGGATGCTTGCCTGGTGAGCATAAGTTAACCATAGACAAATCGGTCACACCAGTGATTAGTCCATGACGCAAAATACCTTTTGCTATATATGAGAAGCTGAAGCATGAACTTGAGCGCATGGCGGAGATGGAAGTAATATGTAAGGAAACTGAGCATACTGAATGGGTGAGTCCTATTGTTATTGTGCCAAAAAAAGATGGCAATATCAGGGTTTGCTTAGATCCAATGCAATTGAACAAAGCAATCAAACGTGAGCATTATAAGCTTCCAACACGTGATGAAATTCATGCGAGATTCAGAGATGGTCGATATTTTAGTAAATTGGATGCACGTACAGGTTTCTGGCAAATGAAACTGGACCATGAATCGTCAAAGCTAACATGTTTCAATACACCATTCGGAAGGTACCGTTTCCTTAGATTGCCTTTTGGTATTTCGTCAGCTGCGGAGATATACCATAGAACAATTCACATGATATTTGAGCATATACCTGGAGGAGGATATAATTGTGTGGGGTTCTTCACTTCAGGAACATAATAAGCGTTTGCAAGAGGTTTTCGCAGCATCACGTAAGGCAAATCTCAAATTAAACCAAGAAAAATGCGTATTTGGATTATCGGAACTTACATTTGTAGGAGATACAATATCTGCTGAAGGCATCAAGCCTGATATAGCTAAAGTTAAGGCTATTCGTAACTTTGCAATACCACAAAGCAAGAAGGATGTTCAACGATTCTTAGGTATGGTTAATTATCAAGCCAGATATGTACCCGACTTATCAACGAAAACACAAATCTTACGCAATCTAACCGAAGATAAAAATGAATTTTATTGGGGTGCTACCGAACAACAAGCATTTAATGACTTGAAGGATGTACTGGAAATTACAAAAATGTTAAAATTCTATGATCCAAACCGTGAGATCAAGATTTCTTCAGATGCGTCAAGCTGTTATACTGCAGAAACATGAGGATAACTGGATGCCAGTAGCATATGCATCTCGAGTTATGTCAGATGCTGAGACAAGATATGCCCAAATAGAAAAAGAAATGTTAGCAATTGCGTTTGCGTGCGAGCATTTTTGGACAAGCGATTGAGGTAGAGACTGATCACAAACCATTAGTTAACATTTTTCAGAAGTCGCTAAACGACTGTCCAATGAGATTACAGAGGCTTATGCTAAGAGTTCAGAAATATGAGCTACATGTATCATATACACCTGGGAAATTCATGCACACTGCTGATGCACTTTCTAGATGCTACAAGGGAGAGTACTAGTTCGCCACAGAGGAACTTAAAGTCTATGTAGACTAGATTTACCCATAGGGAGAGTACTGAAGTTTCGCAACTACAGGGTAAGTGAAGGATTTCCACGCGTAACAAATGTCCAATGTATTAAGGCACGAATTGCTGAAAAGATGTTTCATGAAAAATAACCCATTATTCCTGACGCAAAGAAAGAAAAGTGCAAAATCATTGGAATGAAGAAGACACATGCGGGAATGATTCACAACTACAATTACTAGCATTAAACATCGTCCGAAACAGGCATCAGAGCCACTGAATCCTCATCCCATATCAAACTATCCATGGGAGAAAATAGGAGTGGATTTGTGCGTACATAATGGTGTAAATTATTTGGTCATGTGTGACTATTATTCCAATTATCCAGAAGTCTGTCGTTTAAAATAGTGTGTCAAGTCAGTCTGTTATAAATGCTATGAAATATGTGTTTTCAGGTCAAGGCATACCTAAAATAGTGTATAGTGATAATGGTCCACAATTTTCATCAGTTGAATTCAAGGAGTTTGCAAGATCTTATGATTTCTCACATCACACATCTAGTCCATTATATCCAAAATCAAATGGGCTTGTGGAAAAAGCTGTCGGTATTGTAAAAAACCTTCTCAAGAAATCGGCGGAGGATAGAACAGATTTTAACTTGAGTTTACTGATATATCGCACAACTCCAATTATAGATGGAAAATCACCAGCTGAAATACTCAATAATGGGCGTATTCTACGTTCAAATTTGCCAATTTCTGACAAATATTTGGAAAACAATTCTACAACACCGTTTAAACAAATGAAAACGCAGAACGTAATGTGAAACAGTTGTCCCCCTTAACTCAAGGGCAGACAATACGTCTTCGTGATTCAAAGGATAAACATTGGGGAAATCGTGGTGTTGTACTAGAGCAAGTAGCTCCAAGATCATATTTAGTACAAACTGAAAATGGACATATGTATCGCAGAAATAGAAAAGACATTTTACAATCTAATGAACAGTTCATTCCATTTGATCAGAATATGAATGATAATGATAACTTGTGTATGTTTAAAAATGTTCAAGTTTCAGGTCAGGATTCAAAACAGTCATATGAGCTAGATGTACCTGAGAGATCTGTGGGTAATACTACCAACAGGGTACTTCTGCCTACTGTACAAAATGTATCTGAAGCCACCAGATCTGGTAGAACAATTGTTAAACCAAAAAGATTAATTGAAGAAATCTAAATTATTTGCTAAAAATAACAAAGCTTGTTTATTTGTTTACAAATTTTATTTTGAAATGTGTTAACAAATAGTTACAGATTAATTTGATTCATTTCAATGTGAATTAGAACATAGTAAAATCATATGTGAAAGAAAGACAGTATTCAGTACACACACAGTAAAGTATAGATCATTGAACAGTGAAAGACAATCAGTTTACTTTTACTCTAGACAGAGTGTATGATTGTAAAAAATAATGTATTGTTAATTACCATCACTTCATTGGTGTATGATTATTACTTTCATAAAGGGGAAGATGTAACATTTGTATGTTTTGAGATACACCCCTATTCCTTGTAACGTGTGCAGATTCTGCTGACTGGACAACAATTAAAAATGTTCTACACAGCCATGAGGTAGTTGGTGTTACTGATGTAGGTAACTTGTGCTTAAAAGTGCACATTAATAAATCAGAGATATCACAAACAGATTATATTAATTATTTTATTATAGCAGTATCAGAGACAAGAGTTATAAATAGCAAGGGGATGTAAACATTTTTAACACTGTAAAGAACACTGAGCAAACAAATACGGTCATAACCCTGGATGGGTTCATATTCTGATGGAAAATAAATACTATCTCTGTGCCATTAATTTTTGTAGGTCGCATTTTTATTTGTTGGACATTACACATCTACGAGAGGTCAACTCACGTGACCCCATAGCGGATTGCGTTAGATCCTCTACGTGACACATCAGAAAATGGGAGCGGCGAGAGATCGGTTTTTAATTAGATTGAGTATGATCCCACAGTCTAATCCCTTCTTTTTTCTGTCTTTATTTTATTGATTTTATTATAAAGCTATTGTCATGTGGTCAGAAATATAATATATTGCAGTGGCGGATCTAGAAATTTCTCAATGGGGGAGTTGAGGTTGAGGGGATAACTTAAGTATATACTATTCAAAAGTGTTATAAAATACAAACATCACTGCACACTGGATAATTGTGAGGCAAGGTTGTGATAAGAAACCCATAGAAAGGTGATAGTTTACACGGTATCCCATTTCAATAATTTGGATTGTTTGTTTGTTTATTGCTGTTTAACGTCCCACTCAAAAATCAATAATTTGGAAACCTTAACTTTGAACCAAGAAGTCTCTCACTTCGGATCAGCGCAGGTGCGAGCCCTTCTGGAAACTAAACTGATATTTTTGAGCGTAGCGAGACGGAAAAAAGAAGAATGAAATATGATGAGCGAAGCCAGCCGAAAATTTTTAAGCATTAATTAATTTTCACCACAACTTTAGCATCCCCTTAGTGAAACTGGTCACAGGTGTCAGAAAGGAGTCAGCGTCCCAACAATATCAAATCTGTTAAATATTTACGTGCATCAAAGATAACCTGTTTTGGTTTTAATTCGCCAAAGGCAATCACTCTCAGTAACTTTGATCTATCAACATACGGCAGAATATATGAATATTTGATTATATAGGTAATTCATTACCTATAATATAAAGTTCGGCATCAAGTCTGATATCCAACACTATCCTACAAACTTGTTGAAAACGTACGTGTTTGTAGTATTCAAAATGATATACTGGAAATATTTGCTTATTTTTCTGACAGGATTTCTCTTAATGATAGGTAAGATGATACATAATTATTTTCACCTTTTCTATAAAGTATTAGCATCATTACATTGGTACTACTAAACGGGCATCAACTGTGTTTTTTATTCCTTTTTTTTTACTACTTATAGATTGATATACAATGACAAAAAGCAGATATACTTAATTGGATGACAAAAAGCAGATATACTTAATGGATAAATCGCGAAATGATGTTGATTAGTACAGAGAACATATACCCATTCGACCGCCGAAACTCAACACCACTGAGTGATTTATATAACTTACAAAAATTTACCTTTTACTGTGCCCCAATGCATGATTAGGACATTTATCTAAACAACGTTGAATAGTTGAATAGAATTTTAAAGCTGAACTGCGAAGACAAGAGGCCCATGGGCCACATCGCTCACCTGAAATGTGTTGGTATCTTACAAATATGGGGATCTCAAATTTACAAATTATTTTAACACTCCTTACGAGGAGGAGACTTAAAAATCAATGAAGATGACTTAAACTGGGAAAGATGTCAGAAACATGTTAAAAATTAGTTTTGCAATTTATTAAAAGAAAAAAAACCCACAGGAAATTGAATCAATAAAAAACACTCAGATGCAATTAGTTTTTCAATCCATGCAGCAGTTCCAGAAAAGAGTTTTAAAGAGGGGTACCTCCAAGGCCTCTTTGCCCTACCCTGGATCCACTGCTTGGCTGCTCTGGCCAAATTAACAAGTTTGGTAGAGGTCCATGAGTACTTCCTTCCCGTAAGGTTTCATCAAAATCCCTTCAGCGGTTATGGAGAAGTAGTCGAAAATGTGGAAAATTACCCCACCTCCTCATTTTTGCAGTCTTAAAAAAATCATTAAAAATTCAAAAATTAAATTTCAGCAAAATTCTGTCAAAAGCATTTATCTAGCAAACCACAGGTAAAAACACATAAAAGAAATGCTGTCATAATGAAAATAGGGGAGAAAATCAAAGAAATCACATAAAAATGAATGGAAATAACAAAGTCTAAAAATGTCAAAAACGCATCAAAAATTTATTTTCCGGTTTCAACTTAATAAACGTGAATCATACATCTGTGTAGGTCACTCAGATACTGGGCCAATTCATGCAGAATGACGACAAACTCGGTAGAACGGTACCCCTTGGGCTTCTTTTGCCCCACCCTGGATCACCCCTGGGCCATCGGGCCGAAATGAACAAACTCGGTAGAGGACCTTGAGTACTTTATTCTCACTTCCTGTAAAGTATCATCAAAATCCCTTCAGCGATTTCCGAGAAGAAGTTGAAAATGTGGAAAATTACCCCCACCTTCTCATTTTTGCAGTCTTAAAAAATCATTAAAACTTTATTTTCCGATTTTAACAAACGTTAATCATAAATCTATGTAGGTCACTCAGAAACAGTTAGTTTTTCAATTCATGCAGAGGTTGTGGAGAAACAGATTTTTAATGAACGGTACCCCTTGGGGCTTCTTTTGCCCTACCTTGGATCCACCCTTGGGCCGATCGGATCGAAATGAATATACCCGGTAGAGGACTATGAGTACTTACTTCCTGTAAAGTTTCATCAAAATCCTTTCAGTGGTTTTGGAGAAGCAGTCGAAAACGTGGAAAATTACCACCCCACCTCATTTTTGCAGTCTTAAAAAAGTCATTAAAAAATTCAAAAAAATTAAATTTCAGCAAAATTCTTTCAGTAAGGTATTTATCTAGCAAACCACAAGAAAAACAAATAAAATAAATGCATCATAATGAATAATAGGGGAGAAAATCAAAGAAATCAAAGAAAAATGAATAAAAATTACAAAGTCTAAAAAGACGTCAAAACCACGTCAAAATTTATTTCTGATTTCAACGAAAATTAGCAACTTGAATTATACATTTATGTACATCACTCAGAAACAGTTAGTCTTTCAATTCATTCAGCGGTTCTGGAGGAGAAGATTTTTAAAGAGGGGTATCCCTCGGGATTCTCTTGCCCCACCTTGGATCCACCCCAATACCGATCGGGTCGGAATGAATAAACTCGGTGAAGACCTTGAGCACTTACTACCTGTAAAGTTTCATCAAAATCCCTTCAGCGGTTATGGAGATGTAGTCGAAAATGTGGAAAATTACCCTACCTCCTCATTTTTGCAGTCTTAAAAAAATCATTAAAAATTCAAAAATTAAATTTCAGCAAAATTCTGTCAGAGAAGCATTTATCTAGCAAACCACAGGTAAAACACATAAAAGAAATGCATCATAATGAATAATAGGGGAGAAAATCAAAGAAATCACACAAAAATGAATGAAAATTACAAAGTCTAAAAAGCCGTCAAAAACGCATCAAAAATTTATTTTCCGGTTTCAACGAAATTAATAAACGTGAATCATACATCTGTGTAGGTCACTCAGATACAGTTAGTTTTTCAATTCATGCAGAGGTTCTGGACGAGAAGAATTTTTATGAACGGTACCCCTTGGGGCTTCTTTTGCCCCACCCTGGATCACCCCTGGGCCGATCGGGCCGAAATGAACAAACTCGGTAGAGGACCTTGAGTACTTAATTCTCACTTCCTGTAAAGTATCATCAAAATCCCTTCAGCGATTTCCGAGAAGAAGTTGAAAATGTGGAAAATTACCCCCACCTTCTCATTTTTGCAGTCTTAAAAAATCATTAAAACTTTATTTTCCGATTTTAACAAACGTGAATCATAAATCTATGTAGGTCACTCAGAAACAGTTAGTTTTTCAATTCATGCAGAGGTTGTGGAGAAACAGATTTTTAATGAACGGTACCCCTTGGGGCTTCTTTTGCCCTACCTTGGATCCACCCTTGGGCCGATCGGATCGAAATGAATATACCCGGTTGAGGACTATGAGTACTTACTTCCTGTAAAGTTTCATCAAAATCCTTTCAGTGGTTTTGGAGAAGCAGTCGAAAACGTGGAAAATTACCACCCCCACCTCATTTTTGCAGTCTTATAAAAGTCATTAAAAAATTCAAAAAAATTAAATTTCAGCAAAATTCTTTCAGTAAGGTATTTATCTAGCAAACCACAAGAAAAACAAATAAAATAAATGCATCATAATGAATAATAGGGGAGAAAATCAAAGAAATCAAACAAAAATGAATAAAAATTACAAAGTCTAAAAAGACGTCAAAACCACGTCAAAATTTATTTCTGATTTCAACGAAAATTAGCAACTTGAATTATACATTTATGTACATCACTCAGAAACAGTTAGTCTTTCAATTCATTCAGCGGTTCTGGAGCAGAAGATTTTTAAAGAGGGGTATCCCTCGGGATTCTTTTGCCCCACCTTGGATCCACCCCAATGCCGATCGGGTCGGAATGAACAAACTCGGTAGAGGACCTTGAGTACTTAATTCTCACTTCCTGTAAAGTATCATAAAAATCCCTTCAGCGTTTTCCGAGAAGAAGTTGAAAATGTGGAAAATTACCCCACCTTCTCATTTTTGCAGTCTTAAAAAATCATTAAAAGTTTTTTTCCGTCTGAATAAAAATGTAGGTCACTCAGTTAGTTTTTCAATTCATGCAAGGTTTGGAGAAACAGATTTTTAATGAACGGTACCCCTTGGGGCTTCTTTTGCCCTACCTTGGAATCGGATCGAAATGTCACCCGGTAGAGGACTAGCATACTTACTTCCTGTAAAGTTACATCAAAATCCTTTCAGGTTTTAAAAGCAGGCGAAAACGTGGAAATTATAACCCCCAATTTTTGCAGTCATTAAAAAATTCAAAAAAATAAATTTCAGCAAAATTCTTTCAGTAAGGTATTTATCTAGCAAACCACAAGAAAAACAAATAAAATAAATGCATCATAATGAATAATAGGGGAGAAAATCAAAGAAATCAAACAAAAATGAATGAAAATTACAAAGTCTAAAAAGACGTCAAAACCACGTCAAAATTTATTTCTTATTTCAACGAAAATTAGCAACTTGAATTATACATTTATGTACATCACTCAGAAACAGTTAGTCTTTCAATTCATTCAGCGGTTCTGGAGGAGAAGATTTTTAAAGAGGGGTATCCCTCGGGATTCTTTTGCCCCACCTTGGATCCACCCCAATGCCGATCGGGTCGGAATGAATAAACTCGGTAGAAGACCTTGAGTATTTACTACCTGTAAAGTTTTATCAAAATCCCTTCAGCGGTTATGGAGATGTAGTCGAAAATGTGGAAAATTACCCCACCTCCTCATTTTTGCAGTCTTAAAAAAATCATTAAAAATTCAAAAATTAAATTTCAGCAAAATTCTGTCAGAGAAGCATTTATCTAGCAAACCACAGGTAAAACACATAAAAGAAATGCATCATAATGAATAATAGGGGAGAAAATCAAAGAAATCAAACAAAAATGAATAAAAATTACAAAGTCTAAAAAGACGTCAAAACCACGTCAAAATTTATTTCTGATTTCAACGAAATTTATAAACTTGAATTATACATCTATGTAGGTCACTCAGAAACAGTTAGTCTTTCAATTCATTCAGCGGTTCTGGAGGAGAAGATTTTTAAAGAGGGGTATCCCTTGGGGATTCTTTTGCCCCACCTTGGATCACCCCAATGCCGATCGGGTTGGAATGAATAAACTCGGTAGAGGACCTTGAGTACTTAATTACTACCTGTAAAGTTTCATCAAAATCCCTTCAGCGATTTATGGAGATGTAAGTTGAAAATGTGGAAAATTACCCCACCTTCCTCATTTTTGCAGTCTTAAAAAATCATTAAAAATTCAAAAATTAAATTTCAACAAATTCTGTCAGAGAAGCATTTATGTAGCAAACCACAGGTAAACACACATAAAAGAAATCATGCATAATGAATAATAGGGGAGAAATCAAAGAAATCACACAAAAATGAATGAAAACCCCACAAGCTTAAAAAGCCGTCTAAAACGCATCAAAAATTTATTTTCGGGTTTTAACGAAATTAATAAACGTGAATCATACTTACTCCTGTAAAGTTTCATCTCAATCCTTACAGTGTTTTTTCAATTCATGCAGAGGTTCTGAACGAGAAGGAATTTTTATGAACCACCCCCATCCATTGGGGCTTCTTTTGCCCCACCATGGATCAATTCTGGGCCGATCGGGCCGAAATGAACAAACTCTTTCAGTAGAGGTATTGAGTACTTAATTCTCACTTCCTGTAAAAGTAATAAAAAAATCCCTTCATAGCGATTTCCGAGAAGAAGTTGAAAAATGTGGAATGATTAAAAATTACCTTCTCATTTTTTGCAGTCTTAAAAAGTCATCAAACTTTATTTTCCGATTTTAACAAACGTGAATCATAAATCTATGTAGGTCACTCAGAAAACAGTTAGTTTTTCAATCATTCATTCAGCGGTTGTGGAGAAACAGATTTTTAATGAAGGAGTACCCCTTGGGGCTTCTTTTGCCCTACCTTGGACCGATCGGATCGAAATGAATATACCCGGTAGAGGACTATGAGTACTTACTTCCTGTAAAGTTACATCAAAATCCTTTCAGCGGTTTTGGAGAAGCAGGCGAAAACGTGGAAAATTACCACCCCCACCTCATTTTTGCAGTCATTAAAAAATTCAAAAAAATTAAATTTCAGCAAAATTCTTTCAGTAAGGTATTTATCTAGCAAACCACAAGAAAAACAAATAAAATAAATGCATCATAATGAATAATAGGGGAGAAAATCAAAGAAATCAAACAAAAATGAATAAAAATTACAAAGTCTAAAAAGACGTCAAAACCACGTCAAAATTTATTTCTGATTTCAACGAAAATTAGCAACTTGAATTATACATTTATGTACATCACTCAGAAACAGTTAGTCTTTCAATTCATTCAGCGGTTCTGGAGGAGAAGATTTTTAAAGAGGGGTATCCCTCGGGATTCTTTTGCCCCACCTTGGATCCACCCCAATGCCGATCGGGTTGGAATGAATAAACTCGGTAGAAGACCTTGAGTACTTACTACCTGTAAAGTTTCATCAAAATCCCTTCAGCGGTTATGGAGATGTAGTCGAAAATGTGGAAAATTACCCCACCTCCTCATTTTTGCAGTCTTAAAAACATCATTAAAAATTCAAAAATTAAATTTCAGCAAAATTCTGTTAGAGAAGCATTTATCTAGCAAACCACAGGTAAAAAAACACATAAAAGAAATGCATCATAATGAATAATAGGGGAGAAAATCAAAGAAATCACAGAAAAATGAATGAAAATTACAAAGTCTAAAAAGCCGTCAAAAACGCATCAAAAATTTATTTTCCGGTTTCAACGAAATTAATAAAAGTGAATCATACATCTGTGTAGGTCACTCAGATACAGTTAGTTTTTCAATTCATGCAGAGGTTCTGTACGAGAAGAATTTTTATGAACGGTACCCCTTGGGGCTTCTTTTGCCCCACCCTGGATCACCCCTGGGCCGATCGGGCCGAAATGAACAAACTCGGTAGAGGACCTTGAGTACTTAATTCTCACTTCCTGTAAAGTATCATCAAAATCCCTTCAGCGATTTCCGAGAAGAAGTTGAAAATGTGGAAAATTACCCCCACCTTCTCATTTTTGCAGTCTTAAAAAATCATTAAAACTTTATTTTCCGATTTTAACAAACGTGAATCATAAATCTATGTAGGTCACTCAGAAACAGTTAGCTTTTCAATTCATGCAGAGGTTGTGGAGGAACAGATTTTTAATGAACGGTACCCCTTGGGGCTTCTTTTGCCCTACCTTGGATCCACCCTTGGGTCGATCGGGTCGAAATGAATATACCCGGTAGAGGACTATGAGTACTTACTTCCTGTAAAGTTTCATCAAAATTATTTCAGCGGTTTTGGAGAAGCAGTCGAAAACGTGGAAAATTACCACCCCCACCTCATTTTTGCAGTCTTAAAAAAGTCATTAAAAAATTCAAAAAAATTAAATTTCAGCAAAATTCTTTCAGTAAGGTATTTATCTAGCAAACCACAAGAAAAACAAATAAAATAAATGCATCATAATGAATAATAGGGGAGAAAATCAAAGAAATCAAACAAAAATGAATGAAAATTACAAAGTCTAAAAAGACGTCAAAACCACGTCAAAAATTTATTTCTTATTTCAACGAAAATTAGCAACTTGAATTATACATTTATGTACATCACTCAGAAACAGTTAGTCTTTCAATTCATTCAGCGGTTCTGGAGGAGAAGATTTTTAAAGAGGGGTATCCCTCGGGATTCTTTTGCCCCACATTGGATCCACCCCAATGCCGATCGGGTCGGAATGAATAAACTCGGTAGAAGACCTTGAGTATTTACTACCTGTAAAGTTTCATCAAAATCCCTTCAGCGGTTTTGGAGAAGCAGTCGAAAATGTGGAAAATTAGTCCCCCCCCCTTATTTTTGCAGTCTTAAAAAATTCATAAAGAATTCAAAAAATTAAATTTCAGCAAAATTCTTTCAGGAAAGCATTTATCTACCAAACCGCAAGTAAAACACATAAAAAACCACCTTAGAATGAATAAAAGGGGAGAAAATCAAAGAAATCATACAAAAGTGAATGAAAATTACAAATTCTAAAAAGACGTGAAAAACGCATCAAAGATTTATTTTCCAATTTCAACGAAATCGGAAAATTACTCAGATAAAGTTATTTTTTTCAATTCATGGGGTGGTTCTGGAGCCTCTTTTGCCCCACCTTGGATCCACTCCTGGGCCCATCGGGCCGAAATGAATAAACTTGGCAGAGGACCTTGAGTACTTACTTTCTATAAAGTTTCATCAAAATCCCTTTAGCGGTTTTGGAGGATATGTCGAAAATGTGAAAAGTTTACGGACAGACGGACATATAGACGGACGGACAGACAGACGACGGACAAAAGGCGATCTGAAAAAGCCCACTTGAACCTTCGGTTCAGGTGAGCTAATAAAAAGCTTTTGAACTTTTAATAAAAAAATGTGTTGAAAAAATGTTTTGAAACATTCCCACTTCATATCCCAATACAGCTGACATATTTATAATTGTTTCTCCGGAAAATCAAGTCCCACAACAGGTATAAAAGGCGGATTAGTTATATTGGTCGTCATTGTATATCTGTACTCGCAACGCGAAACGTGCGAAGTCCCAGAGACTGAACAATACTCATCGAATCTTACCTGTACTTTTGTGTGTACCGTGTCTACAGACGTTTCAAGAGAAATATACATCTGTGCATCCAGTGACGTTTTCAGCAACGTACAAACAGCAATAAACAGAGAAATGGTTAGTTCATCCATAGTAAATCCAAAAGTTATTCCATTTTTCCAAAGATCAAGCCCTTTCCAAAACATAAACTAAGCGATCCTCTTCCCGAACAGATCGTTGTTCAGATGCTACACAGAATTACATACATACAAATGTTAACCAGGAATTCAGGCAAGTACAATAACGTGATCCAAGGATCTAAATGAAAACATGATAATGAATTTAAATATGTACCTAAAACTCAACACGGTTTTATTAAAATCGGGAAAGGAGATTTAAGGATTAACATTCCCTTATATAATTCTTGTTGGAAATATTGCAGGAAAAATAAATTAATTTGTTAGGATTGTTAAAATGATTTTGTTCTCTTATTTTTGTCTAGATGACAGCTCGGCAGTGGAATAGCTAAAATCCATTCATCTATTCAACGGCTAGCTGTTGAATAGTTGAATAGGGATAAACTACCTGAAGATACCTGTAGAAGTACCTGTAGAATAGTAAAATTAAACTACCCAAAACACAAAGGATAATGTCGACAAATTTCTTAAACAGACATAAAAAATTATATTCGTATATGTTTTGTGTAAATTGCTTGAAAAACCTAGGTTTGGCACTTTTTCACTTGTTATTGATTAACTCAACCTTTCTTTTTATATATGAATACCACTGAACCTGACCGTATTTTCACAAAATATATTTAAAGATTGTTTTTCATATTTCGAAAAACATGGAATATACATGCAATTGCTCATGGAAAAAAATTCTATGCAGCACGAGCTGCACATTGATGTGTCATTGCATGTATATTCCATGTTTTTCAAAATATGAAAAACATTCTTTATATCTCTATATATTACCATTTTCTGTGAATCTTTAGTCAACTGGATACGAAATTCATTCTATATAATTGACTTTTTGGGGGGAGATTTTTCATAGGACAACAGCTGTGTGTCAAGCATTGAATATAAATGCCAGTGATCTGTATACTTGGAATGAAGGAAATAACAGTCGGTATGTAAATATTGCGGTATAAGATATCATATCCCTGTGTAAAGGTCTTGTTTGTTATTGTACATCGAGTACAAATAGTAAAAGAAAAAAAATATCGAAATGATTTTGTTGGTAAACACACCTAATGCCCCTTTAATATTTAACTGTTATTTTTATGTTGTTGTTATTATTTTTATTCCGTTAAATAGTTGTTAAAACTTTTACGATCTGATAATTGTATTTTTAATTATTGTATTAACTATTTTATGACAAGTTGTCACATAATGATAATTGTAAAAACTAGTTGTCTAATTTTCGACAAATTTTATCAGAAATTGGTCTCAGTGATTTGTGTACAACCATTGGAGTCTAAATGACAAACTTATTATATTAAGAGAAAAACAAAGACTTGTTGATATTCATAAACAAAAGTTTTTAGTAGACTTACACTATTCGTCAAATGCTTTTTTTTAATTTAATTTTTTTTAATTTAATTTTTTTCATTTAATTTAATTAATCAAATAACGTTAGTTATACTTGTTAAAACCTATTTACAACAATAGGAAACTTCTAAGCAGATTGAGTCTCCCGTCTCATTGTTTAGCTATAAAAACAGGTCGTTTTATAGGATATCCCTTTTCTGAGACGGAAATGCCCATTTGCAAAACAGAGATTGAAGATGGATTTATTTTTATTCTGAAATGTCCCGCATATTCAGATTTGAGAATTAAATATCCAAAGTCTTATTATTGTAGAAGATCCTCTGTCTATAGTATATTCGTATTATATGATAAATATTCCAGGGTTAAATTATTTCTTATTTACTGTAAATCCAGACATTTTCGCGGGAATTTGTTCGCGATACACAAGTTCTAAATTGATTCGCGAGATGATGTATTACTATATCATACTTCTTTACGTGATAATTTTATTTTCGCGAGCATGAGCACTCTCGAAATTACGCCTAAAACTTCTTGCGAATAAAATCGGATTTACTGTAGGTGATTTACATTTTTGCACTCGATCCTGTTACAATTGTCATTGTAAATTATTTCATTGTATAATTATAATCATTATAATCGATACAACGCTTGATCAATAAACAATACAATACTGCTGTAAATCCGGAAAGTTTTGCGGGACTTTATGTACAAGATACAAAAGATCTAATTTTATTCGCGAGATGATATTTTCGCAATTTCGAATGCCCATTTCGTCATAATTACTTCCATCATAATTCATTACGCGTTAATTTTATTTTCGCGAGCATGAGCTCTCGCGAAATTACGTCTAAAATTCTTGCGAATAGTAGTAAGAGTAGTATTACATTAGAATTCAGAAAAATAATGGACTGATTATTATATTATTATGGGAGTGTGGCAATGTGTATTTCACATAATTATGTTGAGTATACGTGTATATTTTTACTGTATTTTTTGGTTTTGTGATTTATGTAAAATATGTATTTTTTCAACAGGTGACGTCAAATTAGAAAGTAAGTGTTTCTCGTTTCAAATCTGCTTTAACTTTACAATACATGTAATACTTAGGTCATTCCAAGTTTTTTCTCTGTTTTGAATGCGCGGGCGGATTGGTTTTGAGATCATTAAACAGAAAAAAATACACAAACATCCAAGGAAAAAATATGGAATACATGTAATGTCAATGTAAAAATACAAATTCCACAGGTTATTTATTAGTATGTGCCAAAGATATGGTTTTTATAAGTGTAATTTTGTTTTCCTTTGTTAACACATGAGGAAATACATGTACTTAAATGTTCATAAAATTGCATTTGTACTTATTAAAATATCTTGTGTTTTTTCTGTTATTTTGTGGGTTTTTTCCTGATAGAAAGATAGGTTTTTTACTTCAGGGTGGACGCTAAACATAAAAAACTTTATGACCTTATTATAACAAAATCGTATATATATTAAAACATTACTGAAATATCTATTAAGATAACTGATGCATAAATGTTTTCATCAGAATAATTTCAAAAAATAACTATATAAGTATTTATATATTCTCAAATTACTCTGCTTAGCCAATCAGATTTCGAGATTAGTAAGACTTCAGTAAAATGTTAGGCTTTAGTAATTTTTAAGTTTTATGGTGTCAAGTCCTGGATCTGATTATTTACTGCTTTACTTTTTTAGATGCTTCTGGAAAAGATAGGACATTCCCATGTTAGATCAATTAATTATGGCTACTTGAACGTTCAGTACCAAAACATGTTTACCCAAAGGAGATAAAGCAAACAATTTCTAAAAAAAAATCTAGCGATCACTCTCACTGTAAAATACTATCTTCTTAGTATTGGGCATTATCTCCAATAGAAGAACCAATATCCCTGGATCATTGGAACATATTGACTTTGAAAAAAGCAGTTGATACCATGTCATGGAAATTCATTCATTAATGGATTAGAAGATTTCATTTTGAAGAATCAAATTGATTAATTGGATAACACCTTTTCAAAATACTCGAATTTTATTCAGTACTGTGTATTGTCTGATAAAATATATACATTAAACGTTGATGCTCTCAAAGGGAGGAGGGTATTGCTTCTCAAATTTACATTGTACATGCTGAAATACTTTAACTAAAAATAAAAAATAACAAGAACATTTATGGTATAGACATAAATAGAAATGAGATTAAATCATCACACTTTGCTGAACACACTACTCTTATATTAGATTGTTTCAGCTGCTTTGTCAAATATATGTTTAGACATATTTCTGGTCTCAACATGAACCTTGCTAAGACACAGGTAACTTTGATTGGATAGGAATAAAGTACAGATAAACTATGTCAAGAATATGATTTAAAATGGGTTTTACTACACTCCGCATTTTAATAGTAAAATCATTCGAGTCTGACACAGGGCTATTTATTTTTCACCCCTCGTGGCCTTACTCCTTTAATCTTCTAGGAATAGACTTTGTTATAAATGTAGCAGAGACAAATACTGCCTTTGCTTGGAATCAAACCTAGGACCCCTGGTTTACGAGTCTGGTTTACGAATGTGACGCTCTACCGGGAAAACCCCACTAGCTCAAGCTAGCAGAGGCACCATATAACTAACACTGCCACATGATCCTCCTCCAAGTTTTCAAGATTTTTTTATTTTCTCATTTGTGGTATTTCACAACATGGAGAATATACAGTTACAATAATTAAAGTTACAAGATTTGCACATGTGTAGGCCAATTTAAATACAATTAAGTATAGAAAAAGGAAAAGCATTGACATTAATAATTTTAAACATTTTAACCTGGAGAGCTGACTCTCTCGTTAATAATTTGTATGAATTTACATAATTTCAATAGTGTGACTTCATTTCCTGTTGCAAATAGAATTTTAAAAAATTTGGTCTAAAGAGGAATTTGTAATCTATAAATTTTGATATACAATCCTTCATTCCTTTACAAATAAAAATATAATGCATTCGTCTCCAATATCTAAATTACATATCCTACATTTTCTTTCATTACGCTCTTGACTAAACCACCTTCCAGTTTCAACGGGGAGTTTGTGATTAGTTGTCCTAAACCTGGCTAAAATACGCTTTTTACATGTTGATAGATTAGATAGTATATATCCTGGACATTTAGAAGTCAAATTTGTAAGTATTCTATATGTTAAACCTTTAGGTGATGTGTTACATTTAGCTGCCCATTCTTGAATAAACTGATCTTCTAAAGTTTGTTTTACGTAGCTAATAATCCAGTCAGTATTCAGTTGTTGAACATCATATAAAACATGAGATATTCCACATTCATCTAATATTCTTTTGAGGTTTATAAACCATTTAGATTCATAGCCATTACCAAATTTATGTAAAATAAAATTGTACGAGATATAACAGTATTTTTCATGTTTGCTGTGCAACAGTCTAGACCTAAAAGAAACAATTCTTGTCTTAATTAGTAGATATACTGGTGACCTTCCTAACTCACCGTAAACCATGTAGTTAGGTGTAGATGATTTAAGGTTTAAGTAATAATTTGCAGAATTTTTAGTGCACCTCTTCGATAGTCTCATTATTCCCATACTTCGCATCCATACAGCAAGATGGGAACAACGATCTTGTCGAACAAGTGCAAATGATCCTCTATGGATAAATTGAGGTCACGACCTCTTCTTAATATGGAGAACACCGCCTTTATGGCTTTATTAGTTACTTGTTTCTGTAAAAGAACCTGATTTTGAAAAATATACACCTAGATATTTAAAATGATCAACAATATGTATTTTTCCCCCATCAAAATAAAAGTTTTCATTTTTTAATCGAGCCTTTGGAAATATCATTATTTTGGTTTTGTCAATATTGACTTGGAGTTTCCAAGTATTACAATACAATTAGAACTTATCAAGATATGTTTGAAGGTCATTTCTTGATTCTGCATATAGTATAAGTAAAATTTTCATGTATACATGCAGTTCAGTTTCCATTTTATTTGTAATGGATTGAAGCCCATTAACATCATGTGATAAAAGGAATTTTTCCAAATCATTTAAAAACAATGCAAAAATAAGAGGTGAGAGGTTTTCACCTTGCGTCACTCCGATATAACAGGAGAAGAGGTTTGAACATTCGTTATTAGATCTAACTCTAGATTTACTCTTGTTGTACATATTAAAGATTACCTTAAAACACTTTCCAGAAATTTCATAATTCAACATTTTTTTCTGCAATCCTACTCGCCAAACATTATCAAATGCGGCCACAAATGCACAATCAAGCTTTTTCTTACTCTTACTCATTTGGTATAGGTCTATTAAAGAGTACAGTGTAAATATGTGGTCAATGATCGAGTAGTTTGCCCTAAAGCCAGCTTGGTTTTCACAAAGAATTTCAAACATGTCGACATATGCATACATTCGCTTAGAAATAATTGAAGTAAATAACTTGCCTAAGCAGCCCAACAGGCCTATAGTTGGATGGACATGTATCAGAACCTTTATTTTTATATATCGGAATAATAGTGCCTATAACCCATGCCTCGGGAAGTTTTCCTGTATCAAGTACAATATCAAATAATTTGATATATAGTGGGATCATATATTCCACAGATGATTTGATATATTCATTAACTATGTTGTCTACACCAGCAGATTTGTCATTTTTAAAGTTACTAATACCTTTCCTTATTTCTTCCTCAGTAATACGTGAGTCTAATATTTCATGACTTATTTTACGTACATTATTTATTTCTAAATCAACATCATTTTCATTATCAATTGCAGTGTTCATATCTTTAAAATATCACCTATTTGGACAGGACAATGCTTTATACTCTTTTTCTTATTTACAATCTTCCAATATTCTTTTGGGTCCGAGGTTTTTAAGGTTCCTTATTTTTAACATCATTTTATGCCTATAAGTTTTTAGAGATTTATCTAGATTGTTTATATATATATATATTTTCAGCTGCACAAAGCTCACCTTAAAAAATTACAGATCTATTGTATATTGCTATATAACCGCTTTGGGCGACGGAATGCTCTACGAGCAGTGCTACAGTCGGAGTTAGACCAAACTTTATTATTGAATTCATTGTTTTTATATATTATATTAACATTACTTTGCTCACCAAATGTTAGTTTAAACATATTTTATTTATGTCAAATATACATACAATAATAGCAATACAGTAACAATACATTTGACAAAAAGGGATCAGAAAAAAAAGCTTAGAGCTTATGTAAATTCTTTTCCCAGGTGTTTTAGTAAGCTAAATTTGTAGACAAAGTCAACCATATTGTGAGTAGACTGCAGAGTTAAATATGAAAAGAATACATTTAGTTTGTAAGAACGAAGAAACAGAAGAAAAAAACAGAATCTTACATAAAAGTGGTAATGTAATGGAATTTTTGTGCTTAGAAGTAAGCAGATGGATAGATGAACAGGTCAAAATTAATTAATTAACAATGCAGAGATTTGAAAGTTTTGTATTGTAGATTGTAGATCTAAAGGAAAATCGATTTACAAATTTGAGAGAGAGACAGAGACAGAGAGAGAGAGTATACTACGCTAAAGAGACTAAGTTGAATTATAGAAATTGAAATTAAAATTAAAAATGGGAAATGGTGAATTCAGATAAATGGGTATTACAACTGGACAGGGTGTTAGAAAATGGTTAAATCTCGTAAAAACAAGGCAAGAATTTGCTATATCAACAGAATCTCTTACTTTTAATTATGAATTCTTGAACTGATAAGAATATATTTTTATTAAAGTCAAATGGGTTTGATTCGTCACCGAAAAGAAGAAGGTCACACGTAATAGGTACATTTATTGAACTTGACAAGCAAATGCGTAATTCTGTGTATAATGGACAATGTATAAGATAATGTGACGTGGATTCAATTTCTCCACACGTGCAGGATGGATCAGTTATACATAAACCTAGTACCTGGTATTTCGGTACCAGCTGATAATTTTATACTAAAGTAATATTGGGCACTGACAGCACCATTTAAAATTCTTCTAAAACTAAGATAGTCACCTTTTTACAGTGGTTACTCTTAGACGGATTTTGGCTGTATGTTTAGATTTATCATTTGGAATTGTCTGATACCACTTTCTCTTTAGATAATTTTATTAAAATTGGAACTCAACTGATGAAGTCTAATTGACAGAAACGATCGTCTTGAGCATTATAACTATGGTATTATGTTTTTAATATTTACAAGATTTCGTAAGTAAAGATGTTGATTTAGGGAACTACATCGCATTGTAAGTCGTGCGTGGAGAATTTGTCCACGACGACTGCCAACGAAAAAGTACAATGGAATTGCTATACGACTGTAATGTTTATCAAGTCCTTGCTTAAAAGAGGTAAGTGAGATAGAGTTTTTTATTGTTGGTGGCTGTTCATTCCAAAGACGGATACAAGAAGGGGAAAAGCTATTAAGGTGGTTGGTTGTTCTACTATGTTGGTGTACGAAGTTTTGAGAGTTCCTATTGTTATATGCGTGAAGTTCATTTTGAAGAGGCGGGATTAATTGGGTCAGGTATTCTGGGACAAGGCCGTTTTAAAACTGGGTAAGTTTATGTTTTTCACGTCTTGTTTTTAGTTTCTCCCACCCACATTCGTTGTATAACGGAGAAATACTGGTGAGTTTAGTTGCACCAGTTACGATACGCGCGGCTTCTAAATTGATACATTATAATTTTTCGCTG
Organism: Atrina japonica; assembly: GCA_030159075.1. Lineage (NCBI taxonomy): Eukaryota > Metazoa > Mollusca > Bivalvia > Pterioida > Pinnidae > Atrina > Atrina japonica. The sequence continues at coordinate 744,388 of BROG01000241.1, forward strand.
TAATAAATTGGACAATTATCAAAAATGATATCGGCATATTCTAGAACAGGTCTAATAAAATACATTGTTTGAAGAGTTTTGCGATCAAGGTCAAATATAAGACTTCTGAGGATATTAAATTTTTTATTAGCTTTCTGTATTATATTGTCAATGTGATCATCCCACTGGCACGTACTATTGAAATATTATAAACATAATACCAAAGTTATAATGCTCAAGACGATATCGTTTCTGTCAATTAGACTTCATCAGTTGAGCTCCAATTTGAAAAGTATGTGTATTTTCTAAAGATAAAGTGGTATCATACAAGGCCAAATAATATCTCTAAAAGTATAGCCGAAATCCGTCTAAGAGTAACCACTGTAAAAAAAATGACTATCTTAGCTTCAGAAATTTTTCGAATTTAAATGGCGTTAATAGTGCCAAATATTCCTTAAATAAGACCGAGATGTTTAGGAGTGGCAACTTCTTAGACGGGTAACTCATTGACGAATAAAGTAGGATGAGGGGCTTGTTGGGTTTTCCTTGATATTAACATCGTTTCAGTTTTATTAGGGTTAAAATTGACTAACCATTGTGTAGACCATGCATGAATGTAATGGGATTATCAATGATAAAATATATGCATGTATCATCCGCACATAATTTGATATAACAACCTATGTCATTTACTATGTCATTGATAAAACTTAGAAAGAACAGGGGGCCTAGAATAGAACCTTGGGGGAGACCTTCATTAATTTCAATTAAATCAGATTATTTCCTTTAATAATGACTCTTTGTCCAGTTAAATAACTTTTAATCCACAGGAGTAGCCCACCCGTAATTCCAAGTTTTTCAAGTTTGAAAAGTAGCTCATAATGCCACACTCTATCGAAGGTTTTACTAATATAAAAAAATATAACTTTAATTTCTTTACCATTATCTAAAGCATTGGAAAACTCATCAGATATATATAATAGTTGGTTAATTGTTGAATCACCTTTACGGAAGCCCGATTGGTGTTGAGATAACAAATTGTTGTCATTAATGAAATTATTTGAATATTTGTATACACATTTTTCAAATACTTTACTTATTATGGAAAGCAATGAAATTGGTCTACAATTATTAACTAACTTAGAATCACATTTTTTGAAGACTGGTACTACATTTGCTAATTTCCAACTTTCGGGATATATTTTAAGCAGTAAAGATAAGTTAAATAATTTGCTAAGAGGTAAAGATAGTTCTTTTGAGGCTTCCTTAAGTAACATGGAACTAAGTTTATCAGAAACCACAGCTTTATTTGTATCTAAAATGTTTAAAATGTCTGCCATGTTTTGGGGGGTAATTTCTATTTTGTCAAGCGTTTCTGTGGGTGAAATACTAAAATTTTGAAGAGACTGCAAATCTAAGTCTATATCATCTACGGTATGATAGATTGGGATACAAAAAATTTATTCAAGAGATTTGCCTTTACTTGGTCATCTGTGACAGTATTCCCATTCTCAGAAAGCAAAACATTTATTCCTGTATTTTGGGTTGATATTTTAGAAATTTCTTTTACTAGTTTCCACCAATCTTAACTCCCGAATTTGTTATTTATTTATTTTATCACACAAGGATTTGTGGTATTTTGCTTGTGCATTTCTTAGTAAATCTACAACTCTATTACGGATTTAAAAAATATTTTGTGCCAAATGGAATTATTATTTGTTTTCTTAGCTTTTATTCTTAACCTATTTCTTTTCCTCATTATTTTTTTTTATTTCATTGGTTATCCAGGGTAGATCATCAATTCTAATAGCTATGGTACGATTTGGTATTGAATCTGACGCGATATCTAAATTTTTTTCTGTAATGTTTATTGTTATTTCATTTATATTAAAAGATGAATGAATTATTGAATCCCAACCAGTATTTTCTAGTTGACCTCTATACTTAACATAATCACCTTGTTGATACAGCCAAATTTTTCTATATGACATACGGGGTTTTGGTTTTTCAGAGTTGATAAGGGAAACAATAGGTCGATGGTATCGGATATTTACATCTAGAAAGGCTTCACAAACTGCACTGTATAGAATGTTATTAGGATTATTAGTTATCAGGAGGCCTATAAGAGTTGATGTAGTTTCCGAGATACAAGTAGGTTCAGAAATTGTTTGATATAAATTAAAGTTGCTGGTTATATTTTTAATTTTGGTTTCTTTTTTACACAATTGATTTTCATTAAAATCACCTGTTATGATAACATTCTTAATTTTAGTATCTATTGCCAATTTTTATCCATACACATTCAATACCAGTAAGTTCAAAGTTCGTCCGTCTCTTAGCTGTTAAGTGTTCTTTACAGTAAACAATGACTCCCCCACCAGGTCGGTCAGGTCTAAAAGGGGCCTCAAATCCTGTCAATTTTATGTCATTTGTAGCAACAGATCGGGTAAGCCAGCTTTCAGTAAAACAGAGAATATCAAATTCATTTAGATTTGCTTCTATGATATCAATTTTAGGTTTCAAACTCTGTATATTTAAATGCAGAAGTGATATGAAAGAATTTTTGTTTAGCGAGAAGAAACTAGATAAGTTAGAATTTTCAGTAGTATAATCTGACGAACGTGTATCGAAGGAGGGTCCGGGATGTTTCAATATCACCACATATAATCAAAATCATTATGAAAAATATATAAGATATATTACATGCGAAAACAAATGCTCCAGAAATATCAAGACAAATACATATCTTTGTGCAACACACCCTGTTATTGAAATTACCAATCTTAGCTCTATACACTGAAATTGAGACGTTCATTATGCAATTGAAGAGTCTTGGATATCATAATAGTGAGCCAGGATAGGTAAAATAATTGGGAAGTTTATAGACAGAACAAAAGTTGATATAATAAGCCATAGAAAACAACAAAAAGTAACACAATGATTGTTAACCCCCCCAAAAAGTAAACATCAAACATATGTACAAGAGTGGATACATAAGTGTACACAAGTACAAGTGTACGTACAATCGACATTGCTTACAGTTTCAATACGCTAAAATTTCGTACGGATATAACATTTGCATTATTGGTGTTATAACTAGACAAATTGCTGAAGTAAGGTGAAATTTGTTGGATTAACAAACGTTCATTGGATAATAATAACGAATGGTTAATAACGAAGTAAAGGTGTAATCACACCTGAAATTATTTACAGTTTCAACATGATGCGTTATAAACAAACGAAACAAATTATACTAAGTTGGTAATAGAGCAACGTACCCTACGGAAGAAAAGTGGAAATTATTGGCTTGCTAAACTTCATTGGATACTAATAATAAATTGTATAATCACAATGAGAATGTTTACAGTTTAAACAAGATATACTGTAAACAAACTGGAACATTTTATTCTAAGTTGGTAATTTAGGCAACATAGCCTACTGAAGTATAGTGAAAATTTGTTGTCTTCGTAAATGTTCATTGGACAATAACAGCGATGCGTAAAGCCTGATAGCTTAGGCCTCATATATCGCTGATAATAATAATACTATGGAGCCAGCACAACTGTAATGATTTACAGTTTAAACAAGAAACATTCATGCAAATGAAACATTTTAATAATAAAGTGATTAATAGGTCACTTACTCAAGGGGATTGGGGTATTATTAGGATGGCAAACATATATTGAGTTATAATGATGGATGTCAGGTCATGTCGATAACACGTGATAAGCGGGTTGTGCAGGTCGAAAAGTCTTAGGCAGAACCAATAGAATAATGTGACACTGTGTTTATAAATATATACACTTGGTCAACAGAATTTATATTAGGATAATCATGTATCGCAATCAAGGGCTTTATTGACCTTCAGAGGATGGTCTAAGTTTTGACAAGGTGTTTCTTGTCAGAATTGTCCACAACAAATATTTTGCCGTCCCACACGAACGAACTCTTTGCCTTCTTTTTCCTAACGAGTTCTCTGCACTGATAGGCCAACTTTGCACTGGTTTTGGTGAGTTCTTGGTTGACAGAGACGATTCTCATGCCTGAAACATTACTGCTGTCGCGGATCAGTTGATGGCGAACATAAGCAAATGTTATTCTGGCAAAGTCTAACATCACTTCTGCCGTTCGAGTAAAAAGGCTTTCAGTGTCAACTTCAGTCACATTATTCAAATCTAAGTTCGCTAATTCATCTTTTAGCAAATTAAGAAAACGTTTATCTAAGTTATTACAATACATTTCACAATATTCCCATGGTTTAATTTTTGTTGTTTGAGTTATGCAATCAGTAGGCTTAATCTGTTCAAAATTAGTTTTGGGATTTAAAGTACATGAAATTGGCTTATGAATATCAGAAATATAAGCTGCTAAATTCTGAAACATGAAAATTTTCAACAAGTTTGATAAAATCAATAGTTCCAAAGAAATAATCTATTACACTTGATTTCGTTCTTGTAAATTTACTTTCATCAAGTCTTCCATTTAAAATTTAGAAGTCATTTGATTTACACATATTAAATAACACACCACCGCAGTGGTTTTTATGACTATTTTCTGACATTCTTTTTACATTTATATCATCTAACTTACATAATATGTTAATATAATGTTAATAAAATATCGTGGTCACCCAGATGCATTTTATGATTAGTAGTTTCAAGAGGATCATTAAAATCATTACAGTCTGAAGTTGTTGCATATATGGCGCCAATGAGACAGACATTTATATAATTGCATATCTCGAAGTTTGAGATATTCAATTTTTATCTCATGAAATTCATCTGTTGAACTGTTTATAGAATCTTCAGGTGGAATATAAACTGCACCAAAAAGAATGAAATCATTTATATTGATACATTTACAATCCAACTTAAACCACTGAACAAATTTGGACTGGGTTTTAATCATAGATACCTATGGAGATAATTTACACTTAATGCAACCAGTATACAACCTGCCACATCATATATATTTTTCATAAACGTCTCAAAATTTTCTAAATTAATAATGTCAATGTTATCGGTTTTAGTTTCAGTAAAACAAAGTAAATCATAATTATTTATAAACATTTCAAATTCTGGGTAGTTCACCCGTCTCTTGATACCACATACATTTATAGACAGTATATTTAACTGAGTAATCTCATCCACTACGTTGAGAGAGTCATCATGTGTTTGTTTGTCGTCAATAGTTTCGGAACTATTTAACTCTCCAAGGTTATCCTAGCGACCCCTTCTTCCTGCACGCCCCACTGGATTGACTCCTTCGCCATTGAATCGACCTTGCCTATTTCTCATATTGCTGATTCCGTTACTTGATACAAACTCTGCTGCAGAAGGCGACAAGGCGGATAACCGGTTTGAAGTGTTACTTTCTGGAATCAATCGTCGGCTATTGATCTCGTGACAATGTGACTTTCTCTCCCTGGCTCTTTTCAGTTTTGTAATAAGGATATAACATTTTCCTTCTATAATTTTTTTCGATGGGAAATTTTTCATTGACACCGTATTTTTGTTACTTTCGTCTCTAAGCGCTTGCGGTGCTGCCTGGCGAATCTTCCCTCTGTCCTGGTAGCGGACAAACTTTGCTATTATGGGTCTGCATTTGCCTGTGATTTTTTTACCCTTTCTTTGCACTCTGTGGTAGCCTGACAAAGTAGTAGGATCTATATGTAATTTATTCGCAATAAAACTTTTAAGAAGATCTTCTGTTGTCGTGACATTGTCCCCTCGTTGTTCTTGTGTTTCATCCTCAGATACTCCAGTGGATATGAGGTTGTCGCGCACCGTGCGCTATTGCAGTTCAATGTGATTTTCTTTCAAATGTAGAAATTCATTTTGAAGTTTTCGCAGATCCTGTACTGATTTAGCATTTTGCGACACGTCTTTACTTACATCTTGTAATTTTTTATTTCATATCTGTTGTAACTTTGTCAAACATATCACTTACCACCTGTACGTTCTCGTCAATCGTTTCGTGGTTTCTTTTTAAATCGGGTACGTCTTGTGTCACTCTACTGAGAGATGAGATTGTTCATACTTTCTAAATCTATCGTTAATCTCGTTTGTTTAGCTTACTACAAACTTGGTTCAACTTAGCATTCAACTTTTCAAATTTTGGATCATATTCCGATGGATCAACATAACCCACATGCTGTACGGTAGAGGGATTTTGACGCTGCTACCTGAGTCGCGATGTGGTAAAATTAAGCGGTGCTGTTTGTATTTGAAAGGTTCCGTTAGGCGTCGAACAGTGTTGCATGCTTATAAATTGACCTGGGTTTACGAAGTTTAAATGTCCAGGTGTTAGTACCTGTTGAATAGTGTTCTGTTCGATTCGATTTACCTTACAGTGATTACTACTCGATTTGTTTTCTTCACTACTGCTATCAATGTTTCTTACCCGTTTTTCTCGTTTTTTGGTGGTTCTTCACATTTCTCCATACTCCTATGAATACTCTAAAACACTTGATTCTGTCTCTCCCGTGGAATTTATCTTAATAGCTCAAATTTCTACTATATTAAAGACATTTTTAATCAAAAGTCCGACTTCCTAGCCCACGCATGCGCATCACCATTATATCCAAGGATAATCACCTTCACTTTACCAGGAAGAACCTAGGTCACAACGTGGGCGCCATTGTAACTAGTCAAATAGTGCCTCTGTTTGGAAACGAACGCAGGACCCCTTGTTTACATGTCCGATACTCTACGGATCGAGCTAAAAAGAAAGACCTCACTAGCAATAGGTAGTATGGACACCATATAGTAAACACTGCCACATTAATCTTTACAACATACCTGAAAATTAATTTGGAAAAATAAGCTACAGATGGTACATATTTACTAGAAGAAAATAATAATAATAATAATAATAATAATAATAATAATAATGATACAATAACAATAATAATAAACATAAACCTTTACAATAACAATTGCTCTTATTTAGCAAGGTATTGGTGACAACTTTGTAACTTACTAATTTTACTAACCACCTCTCCGATCAGTCCGCCAATAGACATTAAATCAGTTTCGGAACTATTTAACTCTCCAAGGTTATCCTAGCGACCCCTTCTTCCTATGGATTGAGCATTGAAAGGTCATATTCCGTTGACAACTCTTGTAACTAACCGGTTTGAAGTGTTACTGGAATCAACCACCTCTCGTGATCATGTGTCTCCCGCTTTTCAATGGACATTAAATCAGATGGGAAATTTTTCATTCCTGTACTTTCGAAGGCCCAACGATGGTAGCTGGATGCTATTTCAGTGCCCTGTGAAACTCTGTGGGCGCTTGTGAATGACATTATGACAAATGGTTAATTGTCCCCTCGTTGTTCGCATACTCCATTATTATACATGCGCTCATTGCATCAACATGACATGTACAGTTTTAATTATGATTTAGCATTTTACGATAATTTTTTAATAGTGACTTTGTGATCACTTAACCTGTACGTTCTGTCAACATGTACGTCTTGTGTCACACGGGATTGCATATAAGGTACTCGAAAAATGTCCAAAAGGCGCTTTGAAGACGACATGGTTAACGCATTTATTTGCTCATCTGGCCTGATAATGGGCCATAGGTGTTAGAGACTATTTGCATATGAAGGCCAAAGGTCTAGGCGTCTGGCGTCCGTCGTCCGTCGTCGTCCGTCTGTTAACTTTTGCATTTAAATAGCTTCTTCTCAAGAACAAATGGGACAACTGTAAGCAAACTTGCCATATATCATCCCCATGTGAAGCCGCATAAAGTTGCGAATGAATAAGAGATAGGACCAATAGGGGCCCTAAAAGGGGCCTAAAAGGACCCAAACTTGGTACATTTTTAAAAATCTTCTTCTCATGAACAAATAATCAGACGAGTTTCAAATTTTGTATGCATGACTGTTAAGTCAATATCTACAAGGTTTGCGAACGAAAATGAAATCTGTCTATAAACCAGCCACTAGGGGGCGCTTCAGTAGCACAGGGTACATTTGTATAACATATTGTTTAATAACTCAAAACGGTATACAAAGATATATGAGAAAGTTGTTAGGAACAATCTGAGGATCATTAAAAAAAAATTTCAAGGTCATGGGGTTAAAGGTGATGGTCGCAGGCACCTAAGTAAATGGAAAATATATATTTTTTGGTGAAATTTTCAACATTTTTGACTACTTCTTCAGAACCATTGGGCCAATTTAAACCAAACTTGACAGGAAGTATAACCATGTAAATCCGCATAAAGGTTGCAGATGAAAAGGGGCTTGAACCAAACATGGCTAACATGACTAAATATAGAACGAATGAGTTAGCAGATATTTTTTATTTAATAAATGTTTCTCCAAAATTATTGAAGCTAGATAAAAATCCTTACCTTAAAATGAGCGACATTCAAAAATCTACAAATATTTCATTTTGGTGGAAATTATCGGGTCGACTCTTATGTGAGTTATTTCCACCTTTGTGAATTTTTCATGGTTTTGGATGTTTTTTGACATTATTTTGAAAAGTATAGTAGGTAGGGTAAAATGTTCAGCATGCCAAGATCTACAAAAAGGTCAAAGGGCCGGAATTGTCAGTTTGCCCTTATGGGAGTTATTTCTCCTTTTAAGTGGATTTTTCATGTTTTTGGATTTGTTTGACATTATATTGAAAAGTATAATAGATGAGTAAAAGTGAAATAAGCAAAAATGTTCAACATGCAAAGAGCTACATGAATGTCAATAGGGCCGAAATTGTCAGGTTGACCCTTATGGACGTTTTTCCCCTTTTAAGAGGATTTTTCATGGTTTTGGATGTATTTTGACATTATCTTGAAAAGTATAATAGGATGAGTAGAAATGAAAGAAGCAAAAATGTCCGGTATGCAAAGATCTACAAAAAAGACAATATGGCCGAAATTATCAGGTCACCCCTTTTGGGAGTTATTTCCCCTTTTATTGGATTTTTCATGTTTTTGTCAATTTTGTCCTATAATCTTGAAAAGTATAATATATAGAGAGAAAGTGAAATAAACAAAAATGTTCAGCATGCAAAGATCTACAAAAAAATCGATAGGGCCGAAATTGTCAGGTTGCCCCTTATGGGAGATTTTTCCCCTTTTAAGTGTAATTTTCGCTTTTTGGATGTTTTTAACATTATCTTGAAAAGTATAATACATAGAGTGAAAGAAGCAAACATGTTCAACATGAAAAAATCTACAAAAAGTCAATAGGGCCGGAATTGTCAGGTTGTCCCCTTTTAAGTGGAATTTTCATTTTTTTCGATGTTTTTGACATTATCTTGAAAAGTTTAATAGATAGAGAGAAAGTGAAAGAAGCAAAAATGTTCAGCACGCAAAGATCTACAAAAAGGTCAAGGGGACGAAATTGTCAGGTCGACTTTTATGGGAGTTATTTTTCCTTTAAGTATAGTTTTGTCCTATTGTCTTGAAAAGTATAATAGAGAGAAAGAGAAAGAAGCAAAAATGTTCAGTATGCCCCTTTTAGATTTTCTACGAAAAGTAAAAAGTAACAGGAATTAAATTGTCAGGTTAACCCTTGTAAGAGTGAACCTTGTGAAAGTTAGTTCCCCTCTTAAATGAATTTCGCATTTTTTCTACCGTTGTCGCACATTATCTTGAAAGATCTATAAAAATATCGACAAGGTAAGTCTACCCTTATGCAAGTTAATTATCCATTTCAATGGATTTTTTAAGCTTTTGGTTGCTTTCCAGTATATTATCAGTAAAATACATTTCATTCACTGCAGATGATTATTACGGCTCCCAATGAGCCTACTGTTTTTCATGTTTATTAGCCATTTTAACTTTTACACATTTTTAAATGTATTCTGCAATGTTGACCAATTTTGCCAGGTGAGCTACTTAAGACCCTTACACACACACACACACACACACACACACACACACACACACACACTCACACTCTCTCTCTCTCTCTCTCTCTCTCTCTCTCTCTCTCTCTCTCTCTCTCTCTCACACACAGACACACACAGACACACACGCGCTTGACCGTTCACTTACTTAATGTTTATTCCTGGTATTTTTCAGGTGAAATTGTTTGTGAAAGTAGTACCTTCAAAATCGATTGTGGAGACAAATTTGTAGAAATAGTTAGTGCAAATTATGGACGAACGAGTTTAACAGAATGCCCTCATCAGTCCATTAAAACGAATACTTGTTATGCCGCCTCGTCCTTCGATGTCGTTTCGAATATATGCAATAATAAAACATCCTGCAGCTTCCAAGTAACAGCAGCTGTATTTGGAGGTGATCCCTGTCATGGTACCTATAAGTATTTGGAAGCAGAGTACACTTGTCAAGGTTTGTCTTATTTGTAATTAATTATTTTTAAGTTTTATTGCCATAGGTTACCATCCGTCGTGCAATGTGCATCATGTAAGTCTGTGCCATGCTTTAACTTTTTAACATGTTTCTTGTTCTCAAGGACCACTCCTCTGGATGCATTATTTTCAAAATTAATACATAGCATTTCATATCATAACCTAATGGTACAGTTGATTAGGTGAACTTTAGGACCATCAACCCAATACCTTTATATTTATTATACCTTTAACTGGTTTTACGTATATAAAAGTTAATAATTAAAGCTAGCCTTTTCCCTGACCTTCGCTGTAAATACTTTAACACCGTAAAAGGGTGCAATGATTAAGAGACTATTACCCTGCACGTAGGGCGCTATGTGCCAGTCAATCAGAGCATTCCAAACTCCGACTTCTGGACAGACACCACAAAATAATTCCCCTTAGGCCTCAATGCTACTTTACAAATGGCCTCATTTTCAGAAAATATATAGGAACATGAAATTTGTATGCCTGTATATAGCTATTATTTGTTACTATGCATAGCAAATGGTTTTAATCATACCTGAATGACTTCATGTAAGAAAACTGTAGTCATCTTCCTTTGTCTGTTCTGCGTTATCAACTCTGAGACACTCCAGACCTCTTCTCAAGAAGAAATGGCCCAGTTTTATCCAAACTTGACAGGAACTACTGCCATGGAAAGTCACATATATTTTGCGAATGAAAAGGGGTAAAGATACACAATGGCTTTAAAAGGGGTCAAATGGGCAAAATTGTTAAATATCTTAACATCTCTTGAAGCAATAGTCATTTTCTTTCAAATGCGGTATTCATGATTGTTAAATCAATATCTACTGAGTTAATGAATAATAGCAAAATCTGTTCATAAACAAGTCAACCATTTCAATAGCAACATTTTACTGGAACTGTTGCCACCTGAAGCTACACTAATGTTGCAAGTGGAAAGGGTCAAATACACATAGGGTTCCAAAAAATAGTCAGAAATTGGTAAATCAGTAAATAATCCTTCTCTCATGAACATATATTTTAACTGTAATTTTACATTTGGCTCAGTTGACTGTTAAGGCCCTATGGGCCTCTTGTTATATGTATCGCACACATTTTAAACCAACAATAATTTATATCAATATTCGGATTTTCTTTATAGCTATTTGTGGTGACCCACCAGAAATTGAAAATGCCGTGGTCGTGAGTTATAATACCCCACAATATTTTTATGCATACTTGTGCGTCAATGACACTATTCCCTCAGGCGACCCAAGGCTCACATGTCTTGAAACTGGAGAGTGGCAAGAGAGAGAATTTGCCTGTGTAGATAAAGGTATGTGAAAACTTAATAAATTTCATTTCCAGGAAGACTTGGAAGTCACTTTTCTTATTATTCTATGAATGTTATATCTAAAATCCAGAGCATGAATATATTTATCTCTCAATTCATTTATTTATCTTTTTCTAAGATATTATTAACTCGGCATAATAATTATGTAAATGACTTGCACGATGGTAAATGCATTGTCACTATTTTTCTTTCATAAATTTTGAATGAATCACATTTCTGTTTATGAATATATATATATATATATAACTTGGCAATGCATTTATGATTTGTTTTCCTGATTTTTGTTGACCTGATGATTGAGATATTTACATCAAAACTTTGGCACTGTTTTATTGTGAAATGTTCACTTTTAACAGAAAACTTGGGACTTTTTGTATCAACATTTTATGTGCTAATACAAACATAACGTCTACTACATTTGTATTCCTTTATCATACAGGCATGGTTTATTTTAAATTTCTAAACAAATTATGAGTAAAACCTATTCAAAATTTCAAAAAAGACGTTAAACTAAGATAAGATAAGAGTTTCAAGTGCAGGTTGTAAATGACAGTTGTACGCCATTTCATATTTACTTTTAATATTTGTTTTCTTTTTCAGATGACCATTTCAAAATGTTGTTTTTCATTACATTCACTGCGTTGACTTTCCTCTCTGCGTTTGGATAAAGAGAAAGATTTGTACAGTGTATGTTATATATCTGTTTAATATGTATATGTTTAAAAACAAGTTGATATCTAATTCAAATTGGATGATTGCCTGATAATTGATTTGAATTTTCTCAATTTTTGGAGAGTTGGAAGTAAGAATTGTGTTGCATCATATTGTCTTGTCATACGTTATGCCACATCGCATTGTTTCTGTGTATCAATTGTGTTTTGGTTGGTACTTCTGAACAAAAAGCCGTTCTTTGTTCAGTCGTGGCTCTGTTGTTAAATAGTTAAATTAATAAAGTGGAATAAATTTCTATACATTTGTTCTTTCTGACGCGTCAATTTGTTTAGTTTATTGTACTTGCTTGGTTTTGGGGTCCTTGATGATTTGTTGACAATGTAAACCTACATCGATTATTGTGGTCTCCGGTTCATGTCCTTTCCGTGTATAAATTGTTCGTACTTCTTAACGAAACGCCTTCCATTGATTATCCGTTGTTGTGTAGTGGGATCGTTAAATTGATAAAGTGGAAAAACAATAGATATAGTCTGTATATTTGTTCTAGCACAAGTGTCGATGTGTTTACTTCATTCTATATGACTTGTTTGGGGGTCCAGGATATTTTGTTGGCATTGTATTGTTCTGGTTAGGAGAGTTTTGCTTGTTTGTCCGACATATATTTCCTGGCAACCCGGACATATGAACAGCACCAATTGAATTTCCTGAACAACAAGACAATATTGATTTTTTAAATTTATTTTGAAAATTAGTCGCATATTCCACTGTGTTTTCCCGTATTTTCTTACCGTAATATGACCTTGTTTGTGATTACTGTGTTTTAGCAAACGAAATGTTTAGTTAACTGTTCGATAGTGGTTGTTAAATTGTTATAATACCAATCTTACGAGGTTTAATTCTCACTTTATTTCATTTAAATTTGACGTTGGACTCGCGGTGGGTGTGGCCGGTAAACAAGGGGTGCTTACTTCTTAAGTTCTGTGTCCGTCCATAGTTTACTAGATTTGTATATAGTCTCAAGAGATTCCTCTCGATAATACATTGGTATCTATATTGATAATTTTGTATAGAGCTTTGCATTGGTTAGTGTTTTTAATTGTATAGACTGTCTCTTGCTTTTAATAACTTCTTGTTCTAATAAATAATTTTTTTCGTCTCTTTTTCAATATTTATAGGTTATGGTAAATGTGTATGTTGATGAATATGGTGTCCTTTTGTTGTTGTATTTTGAGTTTGTTTGTATTCGCCTTTCAATTCCATTACCTTAAATTAAGTATATTTTTCAATGCATTTAATCTATTTTCTTTTGTTTAGGGATTTGAAACTATTGCATTAATTTTTCTCTCTATGTTGTATGGAATATTAATGCATGTATTTTTGGGTTGGCATGATGAAAAGGGCAAACGCTGCTTCGAATCTACTGATTTCCCGATTTGTTTTGTTATTAGAATATCTAGAAATGGTAGCTTCTCTAGACTGTATTTCATGATGAACTGGGAATTTGGATTTATACTGTTTATTAAAATTCTGAATTCATTTATATGTATTATTGTTTTATTTCCATTTAATGAGGCAGTCATCCAGAAATATTTTCCAGTTTTGCTTCAAATGACTGTGTATCTTTAAATCAGGTAATAACTCACTACTGGTCAAGTACAAGTACATTGGCGAGTTACAAAATTCATTTTCACAATAAATTCTTAGTAAATTCTTGCTTTTTTAAAATAACTCCTCTAAAATAGTCGTGTATCCAATTTTGACAAACCTTGATTCACAAGATGGTGACGTTTTGGTACTCATATCTAAAAACTTTCAGTGCAATCTATTCGTCATTTTAGGAGGGATACACCATTCTCCCAGGGAGTTGGGGATGTCATTTCGATGTTTATAACAAAGCCAATGAATGGCTCTATGGCGTAATTCATAAACACCAAAATAAAAACTATCGATTTAAACTCACGAAAAAATGATCAAAATTAGGCCCAGACTTCCGGGGTAAAAAGTTTCATTTTTCATTTACTTTTGGTATCCCTTTGTTGCCGGTTTTCGACCTAATAGCACTTTTTACTGCTTACCGTGTCCACTGCCGATTTTTCTGTGATTTAAGTACTGGAATATAAAAAGAATGTCCTTTCCAGTGATTTTATGTTTCTAGATTTACTTGTCACGGGTTTCTGTGTCTTTTATGTTTCTGATAAATTTGCGATTTTCTGTTGTCATCAGAATGGCCGGACCTGTTTTCTGACCTAAGTAAACTTTGGCCCAAAACATGGACAGGAGATGGCTATAAAATACGGAAATTAATGTTTTCAAAGATCGTGGTTTTTGGTGATTTCATAAATATTTAATAGTTTCCAGTATAGAAATAAGAATCTTACAGCATTGGTGAATGTTTATGTGCCTAAATTGTGAGTATTGTCGATATCTTAGCATTCTAGCTCTGGGATTAAAAAAAATACAAATAGAATTTTGATTTTAGATTTAATTTTAAAATTGAGATAAACTATAATTAGCTCCCATATACCAAATATTTTCAGTAGTTCATTGAAAAAAAAAATATCCTAGTCGCTAACTTTACATAAGAATCGTGTTAAATTCAACTTGCTTGTTTGGAATAACTGCACCAATAACGAAATGAAAGTCATGTGACCTGACGATTCTGAGTCTGAGAAGCAGATGACATAGCTGTATTCCATGTTACCCTTCAGTAAACAAACATTAAAGTTAAACATATTTATGACGTTAAAAATATGGCTGAACAGGTGTATTTGATAAAAAAAAATACATACATCTTTTAAAGACACTTTAAACATGTCCAAGTCTACAAAGTGTGTAGATTTGGTGTTAGTCTAATGATAAAAGCTGCAACATACATCACAAAAACCTGTGCACGGTCGAAATGGGGAAAATATAAATATGTCGAAAATAGCTGACGGTAGAAAACAGGGTATCTTATTCGTTGACCTGTTTTTTTATTCATACGAAGCAGACTTCATTCAGAAACTGCTGAATCAAAAGAAGAAAAAGCTAGCGGTGTCCTTTATTTTTACATTTAGATATATCGACGACGTTTTGTCAATTAAAAATGACAGTTTTCACACATTTGTCAATGCAACTAGAACTAGAAATTAAAGATACAACAGAATCAAGCGCATACGCTTAATAAATATTTAGATATTTTACTTACTAAAGACACAGACGGGAAATTAACAACTAAGCAATACGCCAAACGCGGATTTTGGCTTTCCCATCGTAAATTTTTCACATTTAAGTAGTAATATCCCACAATCACCCGCATATGGAGTTTATATTTCACAAATGATCCGATATGCCTGAGCATGTTCAGCATATGAACATTTCACATACAGTGGTACCAATCGTGACGAAGATTCGGTCCTCACGTATTTCATTTTGATTTCACTGTGGACTGTGACCGGTCGACAGGAGATGCTAACTCCTCCATGGCACCTGATCGCCTTTCTTGATTTCCAAAGGTCCTTGTTTGTCCATTTTTACCAGATTTGCCATTGACAGTCTTTAATTCTTCTGGAATATAAAATAATAAGATTTTGTCAAGTTTTGGAATCACTGACTTCACTGATGTTGAGTGTATGAACTCTGTGACTGGGAATCTAAAATGAATCTTAATTATTTATTCCTGGGAACCAAACCTTTTTTTCTTAGCAATTGTTTAGTTTTCACTAAACCTTGCTGACCTACATGAGCAAGGTTTACAACTAGTTGCTGAAACAATACAAGTATTAAATAATAAAATGCTACCTTCTTGAACTGCTGTTCTTTAACATGTAAGTTTCACTTATTGAGTCAACAGAAGTCCAATTTCCTGTTGCAATGTGGTTCATTACATTTTATAGTGTTCAGTCTTGTTTTGTAGCAACAGGTATTTCTGACAGTTTCATAGCTTTTGGTAGTGCTTGTTACAATATAAAACTTAGGTACTCTTCAGCGACTTTTAAATGCCGTTGACTTACGTTGCCTTCTGGGTCTCTCTATTGTTTAGACAAAAAGTCAGCAGATTATCGCTGCAAATGCAAATTATTCTATTACATCCTCTATCAGACTGTGTTTGAGCTGAATGAATGCCTCATTTTCATCCTTCCCCCCATCTCCATTTCTTATTTTTGTGTGTTAAGATATGTAGTGGGGCAACTATATTTGCAAAGTTTGGTATGAAACGTGATATGTAATTCTCTAAACCAAAAAAACTTCGTAATTCACTGACATTTCCATTAGTTTTTGCAATCAGTATTTCAATTCATGCAACGGTTCTGGAGAAGATTTTCGAAAAGGAGTACCCTCTGGCACTTATTTTGTCCAACCCTGGATCTGGCTGAAAAATACAAACTTGGAAAAGAGAACTTTAAGTACTTGCTTCCTGTAATGTCTTTCCAGAATCCCATCAAGCAGAAGTTGAAAATGTGAAAAGTTAATGGACGGACAACAGATGTGATCACAATAGCTCACTTGAGCCTTTGGAACTGACAAAAAAAAAAAAAAATGATTAAAAAAGAAACAACAACTAAAATATAAAATTCTTAAATCTTTATTTATTTTCTTTTTTTAGATTTATGGCGTAAACAGTATTTAAACTGCACACAGACGTTGGTAATAATATGAAATCTGACACATCTACCACATAAATAATGGTATATAATGTTCATATCAAAAGTATATATAACAAAACCTTAATGCAACAAATCATTTATATATATATATATATATATATATATATATATATATATATATATATATATATATATATATATATATATATATAAATCAGACATCTCTAACCAAACCTAACTGAATCAACATAGACTCTAGACTCAATATGATATATGATTCCGGAAATGTTAAATTTCTTACACATCTTTTTCAAAAAAACAAAATGGGTCTACATATAACAGAACTGCAGATTTTAAATGCAGACTTCCAAATAACCACGGTGCAGGATACAGTGTTTACAAACATACTACAATGCAAGAAAAAATGAAATGGATTCCGATGACACAAGTCAAGCATAAATTTGTATTGTTTGTAAGTCTGCAAAGATGTTTGTAAGCACTAGTCATTCACATTATGTGGTTCTGAAAGCTATGATGGTGGTGACATGTTTGGTGGCATCATCCCAGGAAACATTCCTTGCTGACCAGAAACTGCAGCATGTGGTCCTAATAGTATCTACAATAAAATAAAATCAATGAGATTTTTAAAAGTTCAATTTTAAACTTCATCAATTGAAATGCAATGTCGATTCAACTCTGATTGAAGTTATGTTATGTTTGTTTGCATATTTCACCACATTCAACAATTTTCAGTTATATGGATTTGTTTGTTTGTTTATTGTTGTTTAACGTCCCACTCGAGAATATTTCACTCATATGGAGACGTCACCAAATGCCGGTGAAGGGCTACAAATTTTGGCCTATGCTCGGCACTTACGGCCATTGAGCAGTAGGGTTCTCTAACGTGCCAACACCTACTGTGACACGGGACCTCCAGCTTTTACTGTCTCATCCGAAAGACAGGAAACCAACCTGTCGCCGGCGGGACTCGAACTCACGACCTCACGATCCAGAGTCGAGCGCGCTACCGACTGAGCCAGGCCGGCTCCAGTTATATGGAGACAAACAGTTTCAATGTACCTGCAAAGAGGTTGTCAGCTGGCCACTGACCTTCTTACAAGTAAACTGGCAAAACTTCCTCACAAAATCAGCTTAGGTTCCAGTTGGCACTGACTAAAGGTGAGAGACTTCATGGTTTAAAGTGTAATAACTAATTGGCCATGGAGGCTCATTCAAAGTTATGTAAAATACATGTACATTTGTAGTTCTGAGTTAAAATAATGCTAACATTCTAAATATACAATTAATGGTGGTTATTGATGGGACACAAATAACAAAATAAAAACAAGAGGTCTGAGAGGTCCTCAATCGCTCACCTCAGAACCATCTACAAATGTGTAAAGAAGACCAAGAAGAATATGTACATATAGGCTGATCTGGCCAAGAAACATAAATATTGTTGTTTTAAGAAATTCATAAAAAATTCTATAAATCAAATTTTGGCAAAATGTTTGTACAAAAACATTTCTTCACCTATAAACCACTTTAATGCATTAATGTGAATGCAAGGGGAGATAATTGAGGAAAACATGCAAAAATGAATGAAAATGAAAAACGTGTCAAAATTTACTATTTCGATTTCTATGAAAAATACAAACTTGAATCATACATCCATGTAGATATCACTCAGAAACAAATTGATTTTCAAATCACGTACCAGTTCTGGAAAAGATGATTTTCAAAGAAGGGTACCTTTTAGCCATTGACAATTTTTTCCCAGATTGGCTAAAAATATAATTGTCTCATTTTCTGGCATTTTTTGGTCATATTAGGTGCATGTTTCTTTTTTTTCATACAATCTTTCATAGGAGAAAAATATTGAACAGTATTGTACAACTTTTGAGTTTGACAATACACACAGCATGAGTAAGGGCATGGTAACATCAGAATACTCTAGTAAATTCTCTGAATCAAGTAACTCTCCAGACTTACAAATGGTGTGCCACAAGACTTGTGCCACAAGACTTGTTCCACATGTCTAGCACATGTACATGTATGTAAAGTTTGTACTTGCCATCATGTTGCATAATTACATAACATATTTCATATCAATATTCATTTAGCTGGATAATCAAAAGTTCATTTGGCAAAAGAAATCTTGGTTGTATAAATTGGCTCATAGTTTTCTGAGTCCAGCATTAGCCCTGCCATACCTGTCTTTCTTGTTGCTTTTGTAGTTCCATCATTTGTGCTCTCTCATTCTCAAATATCATTGGCAATACTAAAATGGTGGCACCTGATGAGATCACCCATAATGCGCTTTTTGAAAAACCAAATCCTGCTTTCACAGCTCGACCAGCAAATGAAACAAGTGATGATCCTGCATTTCGGACAGGTTCTGGAAACATCTCAGTCAGTCCAACTAATCGTTCTACTAATGTTTCATCAATGTCCTACAAGAATTGAAAAAATATGTCATTGTTCAATGAATAAGGCAAAATCATATAAAATTTATCAACTGTCCAAAAATTGAATTATCTGCTTTTGAAAGTGTCCAAGATTTCTATCAAATTAGTTCCTTATTATGTCCCTCTGACCTCTGAAAAATATGGCATGTATCCAACTATCCATACACACTACTGTATTTGCACTACTACACACATGTACATGTAAACTATACACTGTAAGATTGTAAGTGAACCTCAACTTATCTCAATGAAGATACAGGCATGAAGTCTAGGTCACAGGGCAGAATTCAATATCAGCCCCATTCCCAATGCAAATTGTTTTCCCAATTTGGTGAAAAAAATTCCCAATTTGGTGTATGGACCATGACTGAAATGATATAAATTAAAGCAGTGAAAATGCATAATAAGCAAGTTCTTTATGCTAAGGAGGTAGAAAATGAGATATGCATACAATCTAAAAACCTTTGTCAAAAAGCACATTTTGATAAAAACAACATTCATTACAGAGGGCAAAAGACCTAACATATGTACAGAAGGTAACTTTTTTCTTATTACATTTATGTACATATGGGTACCCAGGACTATTACATGTAGCCAGTGTTCTCAATAAAAGCCAGCAGCTGGCAAAGTCATCTGCCTATTGTAAAGATTTTGCTGGCTACACTATATACATGTATATCTGAATCAATGTATGCCTTTGACTGTCCCAGATCCATAACCATCATTTCTGTTTCCCCAAATTTCAGTTTTTTCCCCTATTAAAATTCTTATTGAGAAAACTAGTACTGGTAGCAGTAAAAACTTGCTCATGTTGGGTATTTGCATAAGACAGTTTAGTTTAGTTTTCGATTGCCATTATGCAACAATTACCAAGCTGTGCTCACTTCATGTTAAAACTAATGCCTTCCCTTACTTGATATTAAAAGATGTTCTATTTACATGTAGTGATGTAGTACATTTAGATTTACCTGTGCACACTATATCCCAAAATTCCCAATTGTGTTTCCAAAGACATTTCCCCAAAATTTGTAATTTCTGTTGAACATACATGCCAAAATTTTTGTAGGTCGTTCTGGGATTTTTTTGGAACAAATGACATTTTTCTGGGACAAATATTGCAAAATTCTGGGACACTTTTGGGATTACTTTTCAGGTGTTAAATAAATACAAAATTGCTTTCAATTCTTTATTTTACATGTGGCAAGCTTTTTTGCAGTGACGATTACACTGTATGCCTTTTTGATATATATTGTATGAATTTTGGAAGTTTATACATGTACAACGTACCAGTTGAATAATAGACAACTTAGTTTACAATTAAAAAACAAAAGTCACATGGGCCACATCACTCACCCGAACTCCTTGGAGGGGAGGAGACTTAAAAATGAATGAAAGTGACAAAGCCAGGAAAGATGTCAAAAACATCATCATGTCAAAAAATTATTTTCCAATTTATTCCATAAACAGGAAATTAAATCATGCATCCATGTAAATCACTCAGATGCAATTAGTTTTTCAATCCATGCAGCAGTTCTGGAGATTATCAAAAAGGGTACCCAGTGAGACCTATTTTGAGCACCTCTGAGTCAATCTGGTCAAAAAACATAAACTTGGTAGGTACCAGGTACTTGCTTCCTATATCCTTCAGCGGTTTTAAAGAACAAACGTGTGAAAAAACATCCCCTCCTTCTTTTGCAGTTTAAAAAATTCATTACAAAAATAAAAAAATTAATGTTCAGCAAAATTCTTTCAGAAATCCATTTCTCTACATGTACCTAACTACTTGTAAAACACATAAAAAGTATAAGAAATTATACAAAAATGAGTGAAAATGACAATGTGTAAAAAGATGCCAAAAAAGCTTCAAACATTATTTTCTAATTTCTACGAAATTAACAAACTTGAAACATACATCTATGTAGATAACTCAGATACAATTAATTTTTCAATCCATGCAGTGGTTCTGGAGAAGATTTCTAAACAGGGGTACCCTCAGGGGTCTCTTTTGCCCCGTCCTAAACCAATCTGGCCGAAATGTATAAACTTGGTAAAGGACCTTGATTACTTGCTTCCTATAAAGTTTCATCAAAATCCCTTCAGCGATTTTGGAGAAGTCAAAAATGTGAAAAATGACATCCCCCTCATTTTTTCAGTCTTAAAAAGTTAAATTTCAGCAAAACTCTTCCAGGAAAGCATTTACCTACTAATTATACTAAACCACAGGTAAAACACGTAAAATGAATGCATTATAATGAATAAGAGGGGAGAAAATCAAAGAAATCATACAAAAATGAATGAAAATTTCAAAGACTAAAAATATGTCAAAAATTAATTTTCTGATTTCTATGAAATTAACAAACTTGAATCATACATCTATGCAGATCACTCAGCTACTATTAGTTTTTCAATCCATGCAGCAGTTCTGGATGAGAAAATTTCTAAAGAGGGGTACCCCTAGGGCATTTTACAGGAAAATTGGTGTCCCAGTGGGACACATTTTAGGAGGTCGATTTTTTGGGACATTAGCCATCCCTCTGAGATGTTTAGCATGTATGGTTGAAATGTCGAGGTCGGAAGTATGACCTCGACGTTTCAATAGAACTTACACAACTTGCAGAATACTCACTCAGTCACTGAAATGGGCCTGGCAAGTCACAAGGTCATCATTAGACTATTCACAAATAAACACAATGTCAATGATACAAAACTACACTGAAAAACAATTGCAAATGTAAAACCAATTGATGTAAAACAGGTATGTCTCTACTACTGTTTATTGTTTTATGGTGGAGAGTAAGGCTTGCGTCGATGGCCCATTCAGTTCGTCATTATAGCCAGTATAGGCTATACTAAATTGTCATTGACTGAGTGATGTCACATTCGGCATTGTAGTTAATGCGTTTATTTGGGGTTTACCTCGTCATCATCGTCTTCTCCGTGTTGCATTATTTCCCTCGTGGCATTCGGCGTTAATTCGATTATCTTTGGATCTGGAAGGTCCATGATGACTTATTCAAATGTGACTTAATCTTCAAACACACCACTAATCATTTACAAACAACGTGCAGCTAATATTCATTGTCAAATAAGTGTTTGTAATCATCGTATTTTATATATTATAATAATAAGCGTTCTCTTGATTTAGATTAATTCCGTTCGATGTTTAGCATAGCTTCCCAAGTGAATATGGTAAATTCTAGGGGAATTCCGAAATCAATACCATGAGGAAAAGATGCAGCAACCTCGGAATAGTCTTATGCTATATGTTAGGAAGACTTCCTGGAACAGCAGTTAAAAATTTACACAATATCTAACATCTATACCCTATTTCAGATAGAACTTTTTCGATTTTGTGTACAAAATGGTAGGTATGATGTGAAATCTTCACGTGAAATATGATTTGGGGTGGTATGGTGCATATGGGTCTGTCAAAATGCAATCGGATACAAATCCGTATCTCTGACTCTGTAGTCTGTACACGTAGCTCGTTGAATATGGATGCCAATCAGCTAAATCACAATCTATAGAGTATTTCTTAGACAAAATGTTAAGAATTTTATGAAACATTTTTATCATTACCACCGATACATAAAGTTTATGTTAGTTATGACAGGGTGAGGCTTGTAAATGTAATGTAAACTAGGTAACTTTCTATTAACTAATTAAGGCATTGACCATTGCCTTAAACTTAAACTTAAAGCGAGCATAGCTCAGTCATTGTTGTATTTTTACATAACATTGAATGCATTGAAATAGGATGACCACATGCAATCTTATGAACAAATTTCAGGATCTAGTTTTTTATGCTTTAGGAGTTTATTTGTCATAATTATACCTTTCTTAGTGAGTGAGAAGTGACCAATCTTTGTTTTGATTTGTGTAGCTTGCCTTCTTTGTGCATTACACAACTGATATCTGTAACTTCTTTTTATATAACGATAGCTTCTGGGTACTCAATCTTAACACAAAAATATAGAGAGTCCAACTGTCTGTATGACTATTTATGAAATATGCATATGTGAACAAACATGTGTAGACACTAAACTTATCGCTTGGAATGGCATACACAAACTGACTAACCTACCTAGAATGAGCATTCTATATTTAGACTTTAAATGTCCCTCTGTAAGAAGGGGTACCACATTATGTTACAATAGTATGATACAGTTTCTTTAAGTAATCTAAGATAAATAACAATATAAAACTAAAGAAAACTAGAATGAGTGCTTAAGATCTACAAATTGCCATGTATGATGTAATTAAAATACTGATAATAAAGATAACAAATTATTAACCTATATATTGTTCATTACATCTCTCCCACCTTAAAGCTTTGACTCCGTTTAAAATATAAAATACAGCTTAGAGAAAAAATTAAAATACAGTTTAAAATTAGAGTCTATTAAATTTTTATACTTTAAATTCACTTCCTGGATACATGGAAATTAACACTAACAGTTCATAAACAAGTTTTCACAGCAGAAATTTGGTTTCAACTGCTCCTCTATTTTTAACCTGATAAAATAATAATTACTGCTACAAGAAGAAAATCCTACGGCACTAATATAAATAAGTAGTTTCTGTAGTAATACGCATTATTATTATATATTTTTGACTTAATCTATGAATCAATCATATTGTTTATGAAGTGTCCATGTTTAGTTCTCAGTAAATTTTGATCCTCAAGTTTTTGAATTTATGTATCTAAAATCTCTCTTTTGAAAATTGGAACCTGTCTCACTGGTTCCTTGAATGGCATTTAGTCACTTAATTTTATACAAATCTTCTCTTATGTATGCACATTCTGGGAGTTTCTCGGGATTGACAAATGCATCTTTGTTACAAATTAAAAATCATTTAAATTTGGCTGCGTGTTACTTTGACAGGCTTTTACATCCTTCATGATACATGTCCCTTACATGTAAATATCGTGGAAGTTCTTGCACATTTACATTCCACACCTGTAATACATTATCTTGAGGTAAAGATTTACAGGTAAAATTCACTGGTGAAAGTAATCCAACTTCTGAGTCAATTTTGACACAAATTTCTTCATCACTGGGATTGAAAGCATGTACATAGATAATGTCTTCTTCTGCATTAACAAGCACTTAAGAAGATCTGTCCATACTTTTTTTTTTCCACAGGAGCAATGCTAGTGTCCCCTTTTCTTTGAATACCCTGTTGATCCAAATTTCTAGCTGAAACATTGTGCAACCATGTGACCAATAGAATGAGATAAATGTCAATTTTGGAAAAAGTGTACAAGATAGTTTTATTGTAATATTTTTGCCTAGAATTATTCTCCCAGTTAAAAAAGAGCAGATTGAAAAAGAAAATAAATGAAACATTTAAAAGATCAATTTGTTGATATTGTGATGAAAGCAATCCTAGTCTTTCAACAAGTTACATGTACATGACGTATATTACTAGTACAATGTATATGTTTATTTTTTTATTTCTTATGTGTATATTGTATGTTGCTTAACTACAGGTATGATTATAGTACATGTACAATGACATCTGGATAATGTCTTCATTACTTCAACAGGCTTCAGATCAGGCATCGCTGAGAACACTGGAAGGCCTCATGACAGAATTTTTTGATGGAAGAACATCAAATGAGAGGAAAAGAGAAATTGGTATGCTTTTGAAACTTTGAAGTTTTAGCAGTTTCAAAAGTTGCATTTCATGATATCAAATTGTTCAACTTTATAACACAAGTTTAATGCCTTGTAACAACATTACATGTTGGTGTTGCTTTGAATGAAGAAAGTGTAGTGTCTAAAAATTGTCAATTACAAAATTTTGTAATCAATATATTGATTTATTTGTTTATTTTGTTGTTGTTTTAAATATGTAAAGAATTTTTTACTTAAACGGAGATGTCACCAGTTTTGGTGAAGTGCCACAGATTTTGACCTGTGCTATGGACTGACACCAATGTGTTGAGGGTTCTTCTATGTTCCATGCCATGGCATGGGACCTCACTTTTATGTCTTATCCGAAAGACCTGGGATTTTCACTTTATATGTCAATCGCTTGATGAGGGAACAGTCTCTACCATTTTTAAAATCTTTGGTGTCACTGCATTTGAGCACTGGTCCTTCCATAATCCAAAGAAAGGCCTGATATATGACTAACATGAATATGATTTCTTTTATGTTGGTAATTTCGATAATTCTTTGGTTCATTTACTGGTAACTCAAACAGTTAAATTAAAACATTGCATTTTCTAATTTACCACATATTAGCTTAAATGTATTTTAATCTTTCAAATGACAAATTTTAGATTTTAAAACTGTAATTTGCAACACAGACAAAACCTTGCACAAGTCCATGTGACTACATGTACATTCTGTACAGACTGCTAAATGCTGGACTTAAAATACTTACTTTGTTTTATTGCGAATAATGGCCTCATATTCAGATATACATTGTACCAATGGATACATTGTACCAATGGCAAGCCTTAAGTCTGTCTTAAAGGGTGAATGAGTTCATCGTGGTCAGCCATACTCTTAACTCTATCGATTTGCTACCAAATGCAAGTTTACATTTGAATTGGACAAAAATCTGGAATTGCCAATTAAGTAGCAGGCAATTAGCAATTTTTTTTTGTGTTAGTGATTTTTAAGTGAAAGTTAGAGCACAGATTATGAGTTATAAATTATGCATGTTATAATTGATAGTTTGACAGTGACTAAAAATTTTCCATGTTTATTTTGAAGAGCAAATTTTGGACAACTTCAGCCATACCAGAGATGCCTGGCAGCATTGCTTGTACTATCTGGCAAATACTTGTAATGAATATGTTATGATGTTTTGTATGACTGCAGTTGAGGTAAGTCAGCAGAGCTGAAGATTTACATGTACAGTAAAATCTTATGTATCCCTTGTGTGTCCTAGTAAAATAAATATACAGTACCTAAATGAATTCTCCCCAGTGTTTAGTTTTCCTTATAGATTAGTGACATTTTTCTCAAGTGACTGTTAGGGCTGTCTTTGCCTCTTGGTTTAGATTGTCTTTGTCTTTACGTAACGCCAGTGAGAGTCTGAAAGAAACGACTCAAATCATCAAAGTAAGTCATTTAGTGTATTATAGACTAAAATCATCAAAGTGAATCATTTAGTGTATTATAGACTAAAATCATCAAAGTGAATTATTTAGTGTATTATAGACTAAAATCATCAAAGTGAATCATTTAGTGTATTATAGACTAAAATCATCAAAGTGAATTATTTAGTGTATTATAGACTAAAATTATCAAAGTGAATAATTTTGTGTATTATAGACTAAAATCATCAAAGTGAATCATTTGGTGTAATATAGACTAAAATCATCAAAGTGAATTATTTAGTGTATTATAGACTAAAATTATCAAAGACTATTATAACTAAAATCATCAAAGTGAATCATTTGGTGTAATATAGACTAAAATCATCAAAGTGAATCATTTGGTGTAATATAGACTAAAATCATCAAAGTAAATCATTTTGTGTATTATAGACTAAAATCATCAAAGTGAATCATTTGGTGTAATATAGACTAAAATCATCAAAGTAAATTGTTGAGTGTATTATAGACTGAAATCATCAAAATAAGTCAATGAGTGTATTAAAGATGAAAATTTGGTGTATTATAGACTAAAATC
This sequence comes from Atrina japonica, assembly GCA_030159075.1. NCBI lineage: Eukaryota > Metazoa > Mollusca > Bivalvia > Pterioida > Pinnidae > Atrina > Atrina japonica. The sequence continues at coordinate 771,426 of BROG01000241.1, forward strand.
ATCAAAGTGAATCATTTAGTGTATTATAGACTGAAATCATGACAGTAAATCGTAGAGTGTATTATAATTACAGACCTTGATCAACAAACAATGGATTGGTTTCAACGGACAAGACAAGCTGGAGATTAGGTCTACACTTAATCGATTCTTGCTAGAACATCACACAAATGTTCCAACATATATACGCAACAAATTAGTCAAATTGGTCGTTGATATTGGAAGAATTGACTGGCCACACTTTTATCCTGATTTTTTTCCAAGTATCCTACAGGTAAATCAATTGTATAAAATCATTTTTATATAAATTTATTCATACATAACTTTTTTTTTTATAAATATATACATGTATTAAATAATTGACCTAGTTGTGGTTCACTCAACGTAAAAGTCTACCAAGGTAAATTGGCCTATGTTTACAAACACAACCAGTCTAAATCAAATCATAACAGGAGTGACAAGCCACTTCTGGTCACAAAAGTAGTAAAGATTCAGTAATGCATATAGTCCATGCAAGGCAATTATGTTTTACCTGTATAACCGTGGTACACCTATACCAAAATATAACACTATAAACATGGTAACCTTAGTGAGTAGTCATGACCTTTGACTCTGATTAAAGTTTGATGTATTTGAAGATTTGTCCATTTCTTTTTAGGAAAGCAATGCAAATGCATTGCTAGTTCAATATATAGAATTTTTTCAGAGTCAAAGGTCATGACTAATTACAAGGGTTACCAAAATCATAGTGTTATGCTTAAGTATATTGATTGCATCACAATTGGGTCATTGGTTTGGAATATAGGTCAATTTGTTTGTGATGCAACTTTAGAGGAGGCCATGGCCATTCCTAAGTCCAGTACTCACAATAAGTAATGATTCAAGGTCATTCATTTGATACATAAAACTGAAATTATCTATCATTGTTATTGAAATTGTTCATTACATAGATCTCAACTTTTGTGTGACACTTGGGTTTGCTTCATGTATCAAAACTAGTCCCATGTTAGGAATTTAGAAGGCTAGGTTAACACTTCACAGAAGTTATTTTGAACTTGAAAATAGAAAGAAAAAATTTGGACTTTTTCAATGTGATTGATATCAGGAAGTGATCGGTTTATAAAAAGAAAATGTTCAGATGTTTCACTGTATAACATATTGTTTTGGTGTATTTCAGCTGGTCCAACAGCCAGAGACTTGTGTTTTAGGAGTCATACTGTTACAGACATCATCAGAGGAACTAGCTCTACCAAGAGAGGATCTCAGTATGGCTAGGAAGGAGGAGCTTCATAGACTTTTGTTGGCTCAAGTTCCCACCATACTTAGTGTACTTAACAGTATGTAGATAAAAAACTCATTTTCTATATATATCACATCAAAACTGATACAAGTGACCTTGTGTTTTCTCTCACTTCTGGTCTGCACAGGTTCGAGTTCCGCTGATGTTTTTGAGAAAGTTTGGCAGTTTATTTGGGAAGGCTGGTGATCTCTCCCTGGGTACATCGTAACCAGGTTCCCCCCTCCACCATTAAAAACTGGCTGCCACCATATAAATGAAATACAGTAAAACTCGATTATAACGAATTTCAAGAGACCTTATTTTTCAATTCGTTATAAGGACAATATGTTATAAAATTATAGTGAGGTGGGCTGAATGGTTACAATGCAATTTGTTAAGAAAAAAAATCAATCTAAATTCAGGCTAAACAGGAATTTTCCAAGGAAGTGAAAGGAAAACAGTAGGGGTGAAAAGATACACTTCTTTTTACAACGATACGTATCATGATATTTGGCTCTCGATACAATATGTATCGCAATACGTAATATTTTAGTAGACTGTTCTGAAATCCAAAGAAAAATGATAAAAAAAAGAAACAAATTCTGCCATTGGGAAAATTTATTAATCCAGAAAAGGAAAACACGGCCCTGAAAACAAAACAAGAAAATGCATTTATGCAACACTTATATATCACTGTACGAAATGCACCAGATTCTACTTGAGAAAATCGTCTCATATCAAGCACATAAAGTTTGTAGTTGATCTTGAAATATCTTTTGAACGAGGGAAATTAATTTGCATTTAAGTTTTAAAGGCCCTCTGTAAACTTATTTGTCCCCTACCTCGTTGTCTGGTACCCATTAGAGCGTGTACTGGGGCCTGTTTCTCCTTTTGAGCGCAGTCAGTTATCGAGTTAAGCCTATGGCTAGGCTATGACTACATGACATCGTTTTAAGTGAGTGACCATGTTCGATGTGTTGCCCGATTTATTTGTCAATTTTAACATAACAACAGTACAGACAAACAGTTCGATTTTAATTATAACATTTTACCATCTTTTTCTTCCATTCTTAAAGCAACAATGCTTTCAATTTATGGACTTAAACATTGAAGGAGGACCACGCTTGAGAGGGGCAGCTATTTTTGTTTTGAGTCAAACTCTAAGTTAAGAAACAGATATCGGACAGTTAATCTGGAATACAACAAAATCTGAAATCGTTAGCACATCGTGAACATGAAAAAAAAGAACCGTAAACCAAACCGTGCCAAATATACCGTGATATTCCGTCAAACGGTATATCGTTGCAGCAATAGAAAACAGAAATTGTTTAGTAACTAGTAATTCACACAAAACTTCTTTAATCAGAAAGTAGGCCTCATTCAGCTTGGCAAAAATGTCTAGAAATGACTTTTGTTTTGATGATGATCATCACTTCGTTATAATACTATAAAATATGTTGATTGGGGCATCTAGGGATATAGACATTGCTTTGTTAATGGCAAAAATTCCATATAAAATTGTTTTTCAACTAAGAATATATGGTGGTGCAGTCTGGGATTATTTAAAGCCACATTCTGGGGACATTATTGTAATTTTCTGGAATTATTGTAACTTTTGACATTTTCATTAGAAAACCACTCCTAACTGACGAAAATGAAAAACGTTTTTAAAAAATACGATGAATTAATGGAGTTATTCGGGAATTCCCTTGGAATTCTTAAATTTACCATGGTAAATGAGTGTTATAAAGGGTGTGCTCAAATCACCCCGAGAGTACTGTTCCAGCACAGTCTCAGAACATGTTACAATTGAATGTACCAGGGCAGGAAGTAGTTATTTCAAAGATGTCGACACATAATTCACTGAAGTTTATGGCTAAATTGCTTGCAATGGACATTTGATTGGTATTCCACTTGTCTTAATTGTTCTAAACATTGAAATGAACATGCTCAGTAGAGAGTGCCACATGACTGGCAACACCTTACAAATTATAAATAGATCAATGTGTTAGGTGTTTTTCACGATTATTTAACTAATTTGTTGGAATAGGACTTTGAAAAAATACGACGAAAGTTCTTACGAATACACATTAAGAGAGTACAGAAAAGTTTATTTGTGAACATTACTCCCCGGAATATGACTTTAATGATTCGTTATATGCATGAATGCATACAAACCGAGTTCATTATATTCAAGTTTTAGTATTGAGTGTGGCATTCAACACAATTCAAAACAATTCAAAACTTTTTTGTTTCCATGTCCATATGTGTTTATATATCTATATTTTTTTCAATATCTAAAATTTCCATGTCCCATATCTGCTAGTGTTTATATTTTTGTATGATATCTACTCTAAATTATATATTTTTGTATTTTATTTTTTGTTTATGATTATCTATCTACTCTTAAATATCAGTTTCCATGTCCATATCTGGTGTTTGTATATATCTATTTATATTTTTGTTTATGATTATCTATCTACTCTTAAATATCAGTTTCCATGTCCATATCTGGTGTTTGTATATATCTATTTATATTTTTGTTCACACCATTTCTGACACATAAAAACGTCCATCTGTTTAGTATGTTGTTACATGTCTATGTCACTCTCTGTATCATATTCTCTTTTTTGCCACAGTTTAATTTTCAGTCTATGCCTGCCCCTTCTATCAATCAATTTGCTCAGCAATTGGAGAAATGTTATCTGTATTGATTATGCAAATTTGTAATCTTGAGTTTTGACAGAGTCAAATGTTATTCATAGCCAGGAAAGCAGAAAGAGAGATAGAAGTAGCTCATTTATTCAGTTAATTGATCCCTCATTTAAACCACACTCTTCTCCATTAACAATCAAATGTCAGCTCCCTTTCCATTTTTGTTCTGTGGCTAAGCTTGTAGTGATGTTGAAATTTTTAAAAAGATTATCTTAAATTGTTTTTATATCATTTTCAATATCTTTAAAGTTTTGTTTCATTTTGACTTTTCATTTCATTTTGATGCACTTTGTTTTGATATCATATCACTGTGTAGGTACATCGTTTGACAATAGCATAGATTTTGTTTTATATTATGTGTTTGAATTCATTGTAGATACTCTAGAATCGGTCCTGGAAAAGCATCAACATCTTGTTACGGCAACACCTCCACCCTCACCTACCTCCGGTGAAGGAAGGTCAACAAGGAGAAGATCATCTGTTATGTTATTTTCCTCATCGCCTCAATCAGGTAATTGATTATGACGGAATTCTGTCATTTTGTTTACATGCTCCTGATTTTCCTTTCCTCGATGTTTCAGTGTTTGTGCTGTAAACTCCCTCAATATTGAAACTTGGTGAAAAAAATTGATTAATAAAAATCTTGAGCTCAAGTATTCTTTGTCACTTTGCATTTGTTTCAACTTCATTAGCAGCTCATATTCAGGCATTGCCTTTGTTTTCATTCTGTCTATGTTTTTATTTCATTGGCAGCTCATATTCAGGCATTGCCTTTTTTTCATTCTGTCTATGTTTGTGGTTATTGATCTAGTACATGTCTTGTTTCACGTGTTGACTTAAGTGACCTGCTTTTAACCTTTAGTTTGTCTCTTCAAGACAAAATTCTTTTTTCCATAATCTCAAAAAATTATAATTCTTTTTTTCTGCCATGGTCTCCATGGCCGAGTGGTTAGAGCATCACACGTTGAACCATGAAGTCTCACTTTTTGTCAGTGCAAGTTAGAGTCCTGCTGGAACCTAAGCTGATTTTTGTGAGAAGGTTTGCCCATTTACGTGCAGAAGGCCAGTGGTCTCTTCACAGATACATTTTAACTGGGTTCTCGCCTCCATCATTAAAAACTGGTTGCCTCCATGTACAGGGATTTTCCTACCTCCTAAATTTGGGGTCCAGGGTCCAAATAATTGGCAAAATGTACAACATTTTAACAGATAAACTTAATTTGTGAAATTTATTTGAAAATACAACTTTTTAAAATTTTTTGAAATTGGGAATTTTTACATATTTTTTTGGAAAATACAAGCCATTTTTGCAAAAATGACCAAGAATATAACTAAAATATTGTTGATTGTGGCATAAAACACTATTCAAAGTAAAATCAAATCTTTTTCTGCCACAGATTGCATAGATTGACTGCTAGCATAAGACATCACTATGGCATCAGAGTTGATAATCATTGCACACAACTCATTTTGCCTGATGATCTTACAGAAATTAAAGCTAGTTTATTCTGCTATGTTTGGCAGTTTAACCACTGGACAAAGTAGAATTTTATCTGAAAGCCTATAGATAGATAGACTGGATGAATGATTGGAATGATGGATGGAATTGATAGAATTGGGATCTTCATTTTCATTTGTAAACACTTATAATGAACAAAAAATTAAACATACAAATTTTGATTCGCATTAAGATAAAAACTTGTTTCACTTAGTATAAGAATCGATCAAGATCAATATTTAACAGTAGTATGGATTTAACATTTTGGGTTCAAATTCTATAAATCTGGTATTATGTTTTATGCTGAGATTTGTAGATCATTTATCTTTACTTCATAAATCTAGTTTTAGATTTATGCATTCTTAGGTTTTTAAATAATACATGTCTTAATTTTTATTGCAGACAGCATACTGAGTAATATGTTCAAGTCCCCTGGTAGCCGAATTCCTCTTGAAGCATTGCCTCCCTTGGATAGTGATTCTCAGCTGCTTTGTAATCATGTGTTGAACTGTTTGGCCCAGTATTTCAGCTGGATACCGTTGTCGTCAACTATTACACCAACACTTTTGAGTACTATATTTCACTTTGCTGGTTTTGGTTGTGAAGTTCGCAAAAGTCCAAATTCCAATTCCACAAATAACTTAAGTGTAGATAATTCATCTCTAGGGATTTTAGCAATGAACTGTATAAATGAGTTATTGGCCAAAAATTGTGTTCCCGTGGAGTTTGAGGATTATCTGTTACAAATGTTTCAACAAACGTTTTATTTATTACAAAAACTGACAAAGGATAGTAATACAAATTCTACAGGAAATAGATTATCAGAAATCAATGAAAAGTAAGTATTATTCATAAGAGTTTTTACCTTTATTTGGTACAAGTAGAAATTTGTAATTGTTCATGATTTCTTAATTTGGTGAAATTCTAGATTTCTTTAATTTAATATTTTATGCCCCCTGCCACTAGGCGAAAAGGGGCATTACGGTAAGTGTCACTCTTGACTGTCCATCCAATTTTTGTTTCCCCCTCTAACTTTGATTTGCCTCAATGAAATTTTCTGAAATTTCTACACAATGGTAAGAACAACATACAGAGTTCAAATTTTAGCTGTGGATCAATTGCCGTTCTATAGTTATGATCCATTACAACTTGAAAAATTGACAATATTTTTGTTTCCACACTCTAACTTGAGTTTGCCTCATCCAGATTTTATGAAACTCATACACAATGATAAGAATCATAACATGCAGACAGAGTTCAAATTTTGACTGTTAGCCATTTCTTTTTCTAGATTTATGCCCCTTAATAACTTGGAAAATTGCAAATATTTTCATATCTGCACTCTAACTTAAGTTTGCCTCATCCAAATTTTATTAAACTCATACATTATGCTAAGAAACACAACACTCAAACAGAATCTAAATATGTTAGTTGATATATTGTTCTGTTTGTTAACTAATCTTTTCATTATAGAAATACAAAGATAATTATATCAGTTGCACATTTAATGACTTGTTTTTACTGATAGCTTTTTTTCTATTATAGTTATCTCGAAAAGTTCACAGATTTCCTGAAACTGTTTGTTAGTATACACCTCCGTAGATTTGAGTCCAACCCACATTTTCCTGTGTTGGAGTTTTTATCTTTACTTCTTAAATATACCTTCAGACAGGTAAGATAAAATGTATGAAAGGTTATTTTAATGTTCTGAGGGGTCGCCATGGCTGAATGGGTAGAGCATCACGCTATAAATCATAAATATCTCACCTCTAGGTAGTGCAGGTTTAATTCCTACTGGAATCCAAACTGATTTTATGAGAAAGTTTGCCAGTTTACTTGCGGAAGGCTGATGGTCTCTTCCTGGGTATTTTGTACCTGGGTTCTTTCCTCTGCCACTAAAAATTGGCAACCATCATATGACTGATAAATTGTTGAGTGTGGCATAAAACAACCTTTAAATAAAAGTTTTGAACAATTGCATAAATTTGAGACCTCTAAGGTCAAAGACCGAGAGGCTTATTATTAGATCTGTCAGTAATGTCCTCCAGTCTGTCCAAAACATTATATTCCTCATGATTTTTATATCCAAAGAAATAGACTTCTTATTTGTCAAAATTTGTATAAATCTTAAGTCAGAGCTTTGTCTAATGGCAAAGTGAGACTAACAAATCTTAAACTATGAATTAAATTGTGTGTAGGTCTGGAGGAACATTTTTTAATTTTCAATTCATCAATAAAAATTGGTATTTTAGTAACAAAAGCACATGGTCTTGATTTGCCATTAGATAAGTTCCTGAAAATGTAATAATTATTAATATTTAGATGCAGGCATGTGTTTTTTTATCTCAAACATTATCAGATCATCTGACCAGTCAGATTGGGGGTCTCCATGGCTGAGTGGTTAGAGCATTGCGCTTTAAACATGAATTTTTTTTTGTCAGTGCCCCACTTGAACCTAAACTGATTTTTGTTAGAAATTTGCCAGTTTACTTGTGGAAGGCCCACGATATCTTCCCGGGTACATTGGGTTCTCTCCTCCACCAATAAAAACCGGCCACCACCATATAACTGAAAAATTGTTGAGTGTGCGAAAACAATTATTCATAATCAAATCAAAGCGATCAGATTGTAATTTCCGTCAGTTATTTGGTCTACATAACAAAGGTTGGGCTTCATTTTGTTTGTCTGCTAGAAACAATTTTGTTTTTGTTTTACAGCCAACCAATGAAGGATTTTATAACTGTTTAGATACCTGGAATACATTTCTGGATTACCTACATACGAAACTTAAAGAACGAGCGACAGATAATAGTGCCATGGTGCTCAGGTTTGTCAGTAAAGATTTTTTAAGATTTTGTCAAGGACATATTGATCATATTAAGTGCAGCTTTTTGTATAATTCAGGCAGATACTACAGAAAGGGTGATTCATTGCATGTCATGAAAAATGATTGTTATGTTTTTAATATATAAGAATGGGATGAAAAAAACATCTGGTTAGAAGGATATTTGTTGATTTAACCTGTTTTCAAAAATACAGGCAAAATAAATAATACTACATACTATGCTTTTTTCCTATAAATCCTATAGTAAATTTGCTTATTTAAAAAAAAAAATATTTATAATTTGCAACACTCTACACAAAAGTTCTTTTTTGCTTTGGACAAAATGATATTTAATACATTGGTTTGTCCTTCAACATTTTTGGGATTCATCTAAGTTTAATTACTGTATGTGTTTTTAAAAAGGCAAATTTATAAAGAAAATGTGGGCATAAGAGTTATCTACATTGTTACTTATCATCTTTTGTAGGTATCAGGAGGGTCTTCTATCACTTGTGTCACACATGCTACAAAAGTTGCAGTTTAGATACAACCAGTCACAGTTAGAGGAGCTGGATGATGACATTTTAGACGATGATGTGAGGTTTTCTTCTTTGTCTTTTAAGTTCAAAATTGAAAATGTAGTAATTAATTATTGATTTGCACCCAAATTTCCAAACTATTTCATTAGTAAAGTATCTGTTTGGACCAGTAAATTTTAGCCAGTTCGTCAGTATTGTAAATTTCTCCAATGGTTCACAGATTTTTCATTGTCTTTTATGGGGAATGTATTATTTGTCAATCCCTAGGATATTGACAAGCTACATGTCTTATGACTTCACAATACAATTCATGTATAGAGATTCCTTTGTGATACCCTCAAGGTACAGGTAGATTCTATTAATCTCTAAACATAAAGGTATGATCACAACTGGAAGGTATATGTCTAAATATAAAGGTATGATCACTACTGGAAGGTATATGTCTAAACTTAAAGGTATGGTCATTACTGGAAGGTATATGTATGGTCACTACTGGAAGGTATATGTCTAAACACAAAGGCATGATCACTACTGGAAAGTGTATGTCTAAACATACAGGTATTATCACTTCTAGAAGATATGTCTAAACATAAAGGCATGATCACTACTTGAAGGTATATGTCTAAACATAAAGGTATGATCACTACTGGAAAGTGTATGTCTAAACATAAAGGTGTGATCACTACTGGAAGGTATATGTCAATCACTGTTGACTGTCACCAGGTCATGATGATCAATATTTGGGTGTTTTAATGCTTTGTCTGAGTTATAAATGATTTGTTATACAGGGTCTTATCAAAGATTGATATTATATAAATATTACATTCATGACAGGGTAATATTGCATATTTTCACCCCGAGGAAGCATTGTAGCCTCGGTCAACAATGCTTTTTGAGGGGTGAAAATATTCAATATCACCCTGTCATGAATATAATACAGTAAACCTTGTATATAGGGGCCACCCAAGGGATCGGCAAATATTGGCCTTTATGTGCAGGTGACCCTTATACACAGGTTTAATTTAGTTAAAGTATGCAGTCGTGGTACTTTTCAAAACTGGCCTTTATAAACAGGCAATCCTTATATAGAGGTGGCTGCCATAGCAGGTTTTACTGTATTTATTTTATTATACCAAGTGTCATATTTGTTTGCTTTAACATATTACCATAGATCTTTTACATCAACTATTATCCAGCTAGCAAAAAAATACAAAATAAATAGCCTACAAATGTTTACTTTTGACTATGATGAAAAGCTCTTACTGGGACAAACTGTACATGCATAGCTGGCGCATGTGACAGTTTTTTGGAATGTCACCCTGGCTCACTGGGACGAACTGTAGGTGCATAACGTTGGCGCATGTGATATGTTTTGGAATGTCACCCTGGCTTCTTTATCTTTGTTAACTGAGCGGGTGACATTGAAAATTTTCACATTTCTCTCAACCAATCAGATTACGAGATTTTAACAGAAGGTATAATAAAAATTGATTATACTATTTTTGAATTTTGAATTTAAATGTTTTGCACCACGTCCAACAATTTTTGAGTTACATGGTGGCAGCAACTTTTTAGCGGTGGAGGAGAGAACCTAGTTACAATGTACCTAGGAAGAGACCATCGGCCTTCTGCAAGTAAACTGACAAACTTTCTCACAAAATCAGCTTAGGATCCAGCGGGAAATGAACCTTTGCTGACTAGCATTATAATATTAGAAGCGTTTATAATTTCTATTATTTTCTTTATAGTCTGAAACAGAGTGGCAACAGTTTCTTAGGCAGAGTTTGGAAGTAGTAGCCAAGGTAGCAGAGATATACACAGCAGAAACCTTCAGACTTTTGGTAGGTTTTGATTTTAATTTTATTGTTATACACCTGGTTGAAGGTGTAGAGAAATAGTTTTAACTCAGGTGACTTGATGAGGCCAAAAGAATTCTGGAAAAGAGGTGCAAAGATTATCCTAGTTTTCTTTAAATACCTATTTATCATTTAACAATTTGTAGATGTCTGTTTTAGGAATAACTTGATATTCTTTAACTTACCTGGGTATTTTTATAACATTTTTGTCAATATGGAAGTTGTGCATTGAAACTTAAAATGCATTTTAGCTAAGGCTTGGTGAATTTTCAATGTGGTCACAATTTCCATCTGATAATAGTCTATTTGGCTCTACTGGTCAGCGAGCAATTCTCACCAACTGTAACTGGCGTGGAACGTGCAAATTCATTAATAATTTCACAAATTTTTTTGTGTTTTCTAGACAAGAGACTTCTGATTGCCGAACTAAAAAAAAACCCAGAAAATTTGTAAAATTAAAGGAGTTGGCGAGAATTGGTACATGACGAAAATTGATTGCTAACCAGTACTGTTTTGTAATTTATTATATTTGCATCACTATATGAGATACAAGTGGGATCCACATTTATCACTGTGATATAATTAACCATAAGTCTGATTTTCTTTTAATGTTTTGTGATTCATTTCAGTACCAGCCATTCAGTGAACATCTGGAAATTTATCTTGGATTACAACAATTTGTTCATAACAATACGGAAGGAAGACACTTAACTATTACAGCAGAAAATGAATGTCGGAAATTGCACTGTTCACTGCGGGACTTGTCTTCACTCCTTCAAGCCCTAGGTAGGCTGGCTGAACATTTCATAGGGGAGAAATTTTTAGAAAGATTTGCGGATGGCACCATGCTTTTAGAAAGGTAAATTTACAGAAATAAATCTGGAGAGTGAGTACAGTGCGTGCATCTACAGGTATTCTTCCATCCGACTATCACTTGTAACAAATATTTAGGTTAATTATATAGTTTATCATTTGTTGTGAGGATAAAATCATCAACATGGCTTTTGAGGAATGTACACTACCGTCTATTTTATTATAAATTAATATTGAAAATGTATCAGCCCCTCATCATGACTTGAGTGTTTAGAACATTCAGCTTACTAACCGGTGACCCCAGGTTTGACACCCCAGAGGTTGGAAGGAGAGGACATTCTGAGACTCCATTGAAACAGGAATTGACTGTCTTTTCCCAAGAAAAGTGAAATCCATTCGTCTATTAGTTGAGGCTTAATACCGAGATCCTGGGTCACAGAAGGCATGGCACGTTAAAAAACTCCTTACCTCTGGCATCATTCCATAGCACAAGTTGCCCTTTAATATACTACATATTCTCCCTGTAAACACAGTTTCATGTTCATGTAACAATAGTTACTTAATTTACAGAGTTACTTACTAAGATGTAGTACCTGTTTCTTACTTACTTGAATTTTGGGGGGAAATGAAATTATATTGTCAGAAAATAGGATAAAATTGCCCTTCGGTGTACCTCATGCATATCTAATTGTCATAGGTGAAAGTGATGGTCATATGTGCTGTGTTGACCAATGACATTTTGCAAAAAGTGATAGACTAGGGAAAATTATTACACTGGAATGGACTTTGACTAATGTGTTGTGAGTGTGTAGACATATATACCAATTGTATGAGAAAACAAGTTAATCTAACATGTCTAACTGTTATACAGTTTGGTCAATGATGGACCTCCACTCAATCAGATAACTCAATCAGTTGAAACAGATATGTATATGCTATATCTTCCAAACCTTTATCTAGACACTGATACAGTGGAACCTCACTATTGAGACCACTTACACGGGATAAAAGTAATGGAATGCTGTCATTTTTACTATAATAGTGGAATGCTGTCATTTTTATAGTAATGGAATGCTGTCATTTTTACTATAATAGTGGAATTCTGTCATTTTTATAGTAATGGAATGCTGTCATTTTTACTATAGTAATGGAATGCTGCCATTTTTACTATAGTAATGGAATGCTGTCATTTTTACTATAGTAATGGAATGCTGTCATTTTTACTATAGTAAAGGAATGCTGTCATTTTTACTATAATAATGGAATGCTGTCATTTTTACTATAGTAATGGAATGCTGTCATTTTTACTATATATTTCATGTAAAATTAGTTTTTCAAAAAAATATTTTGAAGCCATTATACTTACCCATATAGGGAGTTTTCATCACAAAACTTCAACTTTCTGTTTGAATAGATAAATTTTTTAATTTCTAATTTAGAATAAAAAATCTAAATATATATCAGAAATGGCTTTGCAAAAGAAAAAATGTGTTTTTTTTATGAAATATATAGTAAAAAATTCTATTACTTTTGTCCCATGTCTGTACCTGACTGACTCAAGTGGTCTGATTTGGGAGGTGGTCTCGTAAGTGAGGTTCTGTACTTATTAGATATTTATCAAAAGACTGAAAATTCATGGTCTGAGATGTGAGGTGGTCTCCTAAGCGAGGTGGTCTTTATGTGAGGTTCCATTGTATATGACACATAATCACAAACATGTTTTCTTTTTGTCTTACAGACTTGTACAGACAGTTATGTATGGATCTAAATCCCGGCTGTTTGAAGTAACATCAACAGTACAGAATGTTTTACGAGCAGACTTTGTAGGAGTGTAAGTAGGCAGACCTTTGCAATTTGTTGTTTATGTCATAATTCCAGCAGATATTGAGCTTGTACTTTGTGTCATATTCAGAATCCAGATTTTTGAAAAGGAAACAAAAAATTGTCAAAACTGCTGCAAAAATAATGAGATGCTGAGATGCGATGTTTTTTAGGTGGTTTGGTCAAATCACATCAAACAAGTCCACCTTTATTTTTGGCTGGTGTAGATAAAGCTTCACTTGCCCTTGTCAGAGGATAATGTCATTTCTCTATCCACACAGTCTTATACATACTACAGAATCCAAAAGTTTCCTTTGTGGTATTAATTTCGTTTATTTCCTTGTTTTCATTTGTTAATGAAATTTACATAAATTTTCCCAAGTTATATGTTCCTTTACAAACATGTTTTTTATTTCAACGAAATTTAATGTCAATGAGTTTGTTAACCCCACAAACTTTTCTGATTCTAATGTAATTACACTACTGTTTTGTCCAGTATGTTTTGGTTTTCATAGTAGTTATACAGTAAAACTTGAATATAACGAACTCGGTTTGTATGAATTTATGCATGTAACGAATCAATAAATATTCCCTGACTGCACCTCTATATATTCTTAATTGAAAAACAATTTTACTACGAATTTTACTACGAATTTTATATAATGAATTTTTGCTTATAACAAACCAATTTCTATGCCTTAACTAACATTTATTATAGAATTATAATGAAGTGATCAATATCATTTAAACGAAAGTCAGTTTCTAACTTTTCGCCAAGCAAAAATTAAAGTTAAATTAAAGTTATATGAATAAAAAGCAACAAAAACCTTTCTGTTTTCTTTTGACTTCCTGGAAAGTTCCCGTTTAGCCTAGAATTAGAGTTATTTTTTTCTTAAAGAAGATTATTTTAACCCTTCAGCCCTTTTCGCTTAAACTGTATAACAAACTGTCCTTATAACGAATTGAACAGTGAGGTCCCTTGAAATTCATTATAGGCGAGTTTTACTGTATATACTTTGTTATTTCAGAAAAGTAATGCTACAATTTTTAAATATGTTGCAAATTTTCAAAAATGCTTATATTTTTGAAATTCTTCTGCTATGCAGAACATTTTAGAGAATTCATGAGTTTTAGAAGTGTGATTCTTTGATTTTCTTTTACACTCATATTCTGGGTTTGAATGACGAACTAGATCTCTTGTTTTTTTGTTTCAGACATGCTCAGGCTATTGCGTCTATTAAAGCTTTTGCACACTGGTTGGCTCAGTATTGTAATGAAGTGCAACGAGTGGTTCAGGAAAAAGAGAAATTCATGTCCCTGATATCAACCCTGCTAGACACAGTGGCACCATTGTTCTCCAAACAGGTCTCTAAATTTACTCTTTGTAATTTATTAATTTCATCAAGATGATTAAGTTCATTTATATTACCGTATTTGAAGCAATAAGTGCCCATGTCCCTCTATGTGCCACTCCCTCATAGTTAAGATTTATTCACCTATTTTTTTACACAGGATTGAATATCTTTTCCAGTCGGTTGATGAGGAGATGTGGATTAGAAAAAAATCTCTAGCCCTCCAGCAACAGAAGAATGTCAATGTGTGTCCTACAACAACTTTACCACCGTGCTTTATAAAGAATAAGAGGGGCATTAGCTGTGTTTACCAAATAAGTTATTTTGATTTTTTCTACTTTTACTACTTGTACTTCATGTACAATAACAAATAAGAGCTATGCACAGGCCTAAAAATCTGATATTGCTATATATTTTGTGAAAGTAAGGTCAGGCCCAGTGTGGTAGTCATATATATTATAGTTTTAAAGGTTGAGTTAAGCAGTTGTAAGTGATAAAGTACAAAACTAGGTTTCTCAAGCAATTTTTACAAAATATACAGGAATTCAAGAATTTTTATGCCCAAGTATATCACTTTTTTGTTATTGTATGTCAATATAAGTAGTGAAAAAAGGACAGAAACACAGCTAATGCCCCTTTAACTGTTTTACATCAATTTGATGGGTTTAATACAGTGTACTCCTCTTAGTGTCTCAATGAGAGAACATTCTCTTTGCAAGCAGAGGGATATGTTGAGGCAGGAATGTAGGAACTCTCCATATTGAAGGTTTAAATAGTACACAGTGTTGATCATGTGATATATATGAAATTCTAGGCACATTTCATTGTGGTAAGCCTTACAACAATAGAACATTTTCATAGAACACTGCAAATACAAATTAGCATAAAGAGTGTTCTTGATTCACCACGAGAGTACTGTTCCAGCACAGTCTCAGAACATGTTACAATTGAATGTACCAGGGCAGGAAGTAGTTATTTCAAAGATATCAATAAAATATACATAATTCACGTAAGTTTATGGTTAAATTTGCTTGCCCAGGACAGTGTTCCAGAGCATTTGATTGGTATTCCTCTGTTTGAGTTGTTCTGGACAGTAAAACGAACATGTTCTGTAGAGCGTCATCATGTGACTGACAATGCCTTACCGGTTATTAATAGATCAATGTGCTCGGTGTTTCTCACGATGAATTTACTAATAAGTCGAAATAAGACTTTAAAAATACAACGAAAGTTCATGCGAATATAGAAAAGTTTATTTATGGATATTACTCCCCGAAATGTGGCTTTAATATTTTTGACATGTCACCTATATGCTAACCACATTTTTCAGATGTTAGTGAAATGAAATATTAAAGGCATACAAGCTGTCATTTTGACAAAAAATAGTATCCTGCAACATAACCGAAACTTTGATTAAAAAGGCTAAAGACATATATTGCCATAGAATTTTTAATATAGTATGCATATGTTGCCTAGAATGAATGAAGTTTTTTAACCTTGGAGTTTTAAACACAAATTATTTATATAAAATGTCAAATATTTGAAAGTTTTAATACAAACAAATATCTATTTTGACAGCTTGTATGCATTTGAAAAAAATTATAATGTTTGAAGTGAGTGAAGTAAATAATGTCATATTGTTGTAATAAAAAAATCAAAAACATGGTTTTAGATGGAACAGGACTTTAACTAATGAAGTAAAATACATGTATGTCTAAGTGCTGGCAGTAAATAAAATAGTTGTTTGCATCATATTGAAATTGTAGAAACATGATCTGTTGGTGAATATTACAAAAATAAACATGAACAGATTAAAATGAAGACATGTTTATGGAATTTTCTTCACAGTCATTAATATATTATTCTATACAGTTCTGAAGCAACTACATGCATTTCCTGTCATTTAGATTCCAGATAGAATTGTTCATTCAGCAGCACATCTTTTGGTTTCCATAACAACCACAATTCGACCATCATTCCTGTTACAATTATCCAGTATACAGATGCTCTTCAGTGGTGCTAGTCAAGGCCATTTTAGTCAGCTTTCAACAGAGGTATTATTTTAGCTTCTGTTTCTTTGTTTTTCATATTTGCATATATATTGATTTTCTGTGGTCTGTAAATTTGTGTTCCAATATAAGGAGATGCAATATGGACACATGATATTAAAACTGTTGTAAGAGGAAAACTTTCAGACTTAGAAAGATACAGTTCTTGGCTGGAATGTGGAGAGAATACTAGTGTATGACATGATGTTTGTCTGTCCATCTGCCGTCTGTCTGACCATCTGTCTGTCTGTCTGATCATTTGTCCATCTGCCTGTCTGTCTAACCATCTGTCCATTTGCCTGCCCGTCTGTCCATCTGCCTATCCATCTGACCATCTGTCTGTCTGCTTGTCTGTCTGCATCAACAATTTGGTTTAGGTATTGCCTGTAGCTTTGTTTTGAGTTGACCTGTAAATTGCAGTTCCAGAAGTATTATTTTGCAATTTAGCCATACCATCTTGTTTTGAAATCTTTTTGTCATTTGAATTTTTGAAAATAATTCAAAAGATAGATTCAAAGAAGCTTGGACCTTAAAGTTACTATTTTTGTAGGTGGTCTCATATCTCTGTTCAGCTTACCTGAGCAGAATGATAAAGTAAGCTACTGGTATCCTTATTCAAAATCATCTGACAATGTTGGCATCGGTTGCTAACTTTTTATATATGTTCCTTCTTCTCATTAATCCTTCTAGTGTCTCTATGCAGTCAAGATTCAGTTTTGTTCTAGGGTCATTCTTAGCCCCATCCAATGGGTTTTCAGTTTACAATTAGCTACTGCAGATTTGTAAATTTCTCCAGACTTACTGTAAACTTGAAAATGTAAGCGTGGGCGTAACGTTAACTAAATACGCAGGGAAGAGTAAATTACCCCCGCGCACCAGTCCCACTGTTGAGCTAAGAATTACCATTTACTACATAGATAAAACTAAAAACTACAATCTGATTTCAAGGAGAGCGTAGCTTGAGTTGAATCCATCTACTACAACGATCAATTGCAGTCTGATGATGCAGATAGAAACATTTGTGTAGTTTTGTATTTATTACATTCCACTTCTCGTTTATATTTGCACATAAATTTAAAAATAATTTCTCTTTTAAAGATGCCATCAAATATTTTGTATGATTTGAATCCCATTCAGGAAAGTAGCTACAGTGGAAACCATCCAACTGCAGTGCTAGACTGTGTTGTGTATTGCATACATGCCATACATCCCGGTGGGATGCCTAATGTCCGGAAAATGGACCTTCTAAAGTGTGTCCTGCCTGAATCCCGATTTTCCTGTAAAATTTGCTTCTATTCCAAGATTCCAACTTTTCCGCAATTTTGTCCACATGATCTCAAACTCCTCAGAATTACTAATTAGCAAATGTCCACATATCAACCAGTTGACACTTTTACAGGTAAAAAGTCTATGGGCATATTAAATATTGAGGGTATTAATGATTATGTAACATTGTCTCGTTCACTGATTGGCAGTTAATTGGCGATAAGACTAGGCTAAGTCTATTAGAGTGTGTGTATGTCATGTGACATACGCATGCATCATCGATGATTAGAAGCATACATGATACTAGCTATCAGAAATAGTTATTACAACATCTTATGGTCTCAAAAGTTATTTGTAACATACTTCAACAAAAAAAATAACCAAAAATAAAAAAAAAAAATTATTTTATGTATATTCAAATATGCAAGATATTTACCTCAAGGTTTCAATTGTCACAAAACACATGTAATGGCAGACGTACTTCCGGAAATAGTATAAACGGAACCAGACCGGACTGGACTGGTATTTAAATTATGGAAACTTAAATATTTTTTTTAATCATAAACAAAGTTGTTATGTATTATTGAACAGGTAAGTGTATAAACTTGCAAAATTCATAGAATATATACTAAAAGGCATGCAGTTGGCTAAGTAATCAAACAAAACAAGGAAAACATTCAGAAGTTATAATAACTTTGATTAAAAATCTCCAGCTAAAAAATTAAAAATCTCCAGTTGTGGCATAGCAGTTGTACTGATTTCTGTCATATGTATGCCTTAATACACATGTAAAAAGGCTGGCTTGGAAGACTCAACATTGATAGTATTATACATGGCATAATGTCATGTAAATTTAACATTTCAGGATCATGCTACCAGTTCATGTTCCAAAAAGTGTAATATTCACTGCAAAAAAGCTTGTAACATAAAGAATTGAAAACAATTTTGTATTTATTTAACACCTGAAAAGTTAACCCAGAAAGTGTCCCAGAAAAAATCCCAGAATGACCTCCGAAAAATATTTCATGTATGGTATTGCATGGGTGTATTGAGCTCTACATTATATCCATATGATTACACATGCATGTAATAAAGAACTGCTCATAGTAAGTTTGGACATCATGTAAAAAAAAACCTTGTGTATAGTTTGAATAATAAAGTCGTGTAATTGACAACATGGAGAAATATCCATGTTTGCAGGATTCTTATAACACTTGATGTTATAAATCAGAGATCATCGATATTATCATCTTGATTTTAACTGTACTAATACCATCTCTCTGGGTCAAATATCATAGACCCTTGACATGATCAATTTTCATGTATTTGCCTCTCCTTTCACTTTTTTACTCAGATGAGTGTCTCAAGGTAATGTTCAAGAGGCATTCTTTCAATTAAAATTTCAATTAGAGACTGATATTTTATTGACTGTATCATGTATTGTTTGTTCTCATTAGGTACAGCTTTTATTATACCGGTCACTGTCACACTGTTTGATTTTGCCGTGGCCTAATTTATCCGAGGAAGAACAAGACTGGGTATCGCGGGCAGCGGCTCATCAGAAATTTGTGCAACAGTTAGCAAGAACTTTTCTGCAGCTCAAAGATACTAACAGTTGGAAAGAAAATAAGGCTATACAGGAGGAAGGTAATGTGATTTTATTTTGTACAAATATTTTTGAATGTTTGAATGAACAAAAAAGCTTCAGTTGAGGAAGATGTTCTGAAATTGTATATATAGTACAAATTATGTCTTGCCCCATGGGGTGGGAAGACATATTGGTTTTGCCATGGTTGTCTGTCTGTCTGTCTGATGTTCATCTGTCTGTCACAAATTTTCCTGGGGCTATAACTTTCTAAACCTTACTCGGAATGAATCAAAGTTTAATATGTTATTAGTCATGATCTAAAGGTGTGTCATGGCCTTGACCCTGGGTCATATCTTTGAGAACTTCAAGGTCAAAGTGGCTAGAATTTGTGAACTTAGGTTAGAACTTTTCAATTCATACTTGGAATACGTTCAGACATTGATATGTTATTGGTTATGAGGTATGTGTGCCATGGCCTTAAAGCTGAGACATAACCCCAAGGTTAAGGTCACAGAGCACCCATGGACAGATTTTGGCTATTACTTTTCAATCCTTGCTTGGAATGTATTCAGTATTTTCATGTTTACTGTATTATTGGTCATTGCATAGAAGTGTGTCATGATCTTGAGCCTGGGTCATATCTCCAAGGTCAAGGTCACAGTGCACACATGGACAAAGTGTGGAGACATGTTTTTGTTACAAAAACAGCATCATGTTCATTTTGTTTTGGGAACTGAAAGAATAAAAAAGAAATCAAAAGTTAGTGTACAATCTTTGCAGGACATTTAATCTATAAAAAGACAAAATTATGTGAATAAGAAAAAAATGTATTGTGAGCTATTTTGTTTAAGAACTTTGAGACCAAATGGCCACAATGTCCCATATGATAATCAAAGTTTTACAAATGTTTATTAAATCAAATAATAAAAAACAGAAGTTGTGATATTCATATAAGTTGATGGTGTTATATTCATTCTGAAATTTCAAATATTTGACATATAGTGTAATTACAGAATAATTTTCTGTAGTAGATCGTGCATTTTAGCTAATTACAATGTATTTATTTTTGTCATTTATAGTAAAATCAACCATAAAGAAAACACTGCACGTGTTTGAGGATTGGATAGAGAATATTTCGGGAGAGGTAGTGAAAAGTAAACAGATATGTTATCAGTCACTACAGGAGACCATACAGGTGGCGCTAGTTGTATTTCCTATTTATTTACATCAACCAGGTACAAAACATTTAATCCAGTGTTTTCAGGTCATTAGTTTGTAGCATTTCCATTCATATTCATTTTTATGATTCCTTGATATGTATAAATATGTTTTGTTAAAAAATCCAAATAAGCAAGTTTTTTGAAAATGCAGATTTTTTATACTGTTGTAAATATTTGTGTTGTTTGCATCACACAGTGACTAGTTTGTAATTAATCTATATTTCCTGCTAATAGGAGCTTATGCGAGTTGTTAGAGCATAGTGCTTTGAAATGAAGTCTCTCACTTCTGGTCAGCATAGGTTTGAGTTCCGCTGGAACCTAAGCTGATTTTTGTGAGAAAGTTTGTCAGTTTATTTGCAGAAGGCCGGTGGTCTCTTCCCAGATACATTGTAACCAGGTTCTCTCCTCCATTTTTACAAAAACTGGACCCTAACATATAACTGAAAAATTGTTGAGTGTGGGGTAAAACACTTTTCTGAAATTCCTGGTAACAATTAGTGTTAGTATTTCTCTCAATATCCATCATTGGTTAATGCCCTCTGTCATACAAGATAGCCAACGGCCAAATTTTGATCAGCAATTTTGATGCCCCAGAGATCTAAGCCTCAGAAGACTTACTGCACACAGATGCATCACAAGATTCTAGTCTTATTGTTGCAGTACAATAGAAATACAGTCAAACTTGTCTATAAAGGCCACTCAAGAGAACAGGCAAAAGTAGCCATTATAGACAGGTGGCCTTTATAAAGAGGTTTATTCATTATCAAATATTAAATGTTTTGTTTGAATGCCCTGTATAGTCATGTACCCTTTATACAGAGAAGGCCTTTAAAGCAAGTTTAACTGTATGTAATTAGTCCAATCAATGTACAATCATAGTTTGGGGCTGAAAGAGATATTATATACTGATACATAATAATGGTAGTCTTTGATATATGGCTATGCATGCTGTGGAATCACCAGTTATCATTACAAGTCCACAACTGTTGAAACTATGGGATTTACATTTTGTCTGTGTCTGTCAGTCTGTCTGGCCAAGGTTTTTGTTATAGCCTTTATTAATATAACTGCTCAACAATCACTTAATAAGGGTTTCACAGGTATGGGACATGTATTGATTCATCAATACTTTCAGAACGTTTGTTTATTTAATTCATCAATCCCTGAATAGCAATGGACTCTTCTGTAATCAATGACTTAGACCAGTCCAAATGTGTCTTTAGGGGTGAATGAGTTAAAAATTCTTTTCTTTTGTATGATTCAGGTGTGGTGGATGTTATGATGAGCTTTTTCCTGTCCCTATTTCAAGGACTCAGAATTCAGATGGGTGTACCATTTACTGAGCAAACAGTTCAGACATTTATGAGTCTTTTTACACAGTAAGCAAGAAAACAATTAACATAGATATGTTATCAGATAAAATTTAATAATATGAATATTAGGCCATGTAAAAAAAATATTCTGGTTCTCAAACAATTAGCCTTCCAAAATGGGCAAGGTAGGTAGGTATTTTATTTTTATTTTTTATTTCCAAATTATTGTTTATATACCTTGAACGCAAGAAAATAATAAGACTTTATGTAACAAAAAATGTGTTTGATTGAGACCTTCAATAAATTGTAACAAAAAGTTGTGTGATTGTCTTGTTCTCTTGGTGTTTTAAAACTGAAATATCCACAAAAATATAAAATAGCTAAAAGATTATATATTTATCAAAACATAGAAATGTTTTGAAACTACAAGAAAATTAATTGTAAATGCGTCATTATAATTATCATCAATCATTATCATTACTATTTTAAAAAGCTGTACAAAAGGTAACTACTATGTGTCTAAAAATCAATGCAAATTCCAAAGTTTCATTTTTTAAAACAATAATTATCCATTTTTATGTATTTCATTAAAAATTTTATTTACAGTAATTAATTTTACTTTTATCATTCACCTATATTTAATTCAGATTTTAAAACTTTTATACACTATGTAGTGTTATATGTGTCATCATTTTAACACATCCTGAAATTCAGTTCCATTCGATATTGGTTCTTTCTTTTAAAATCCAACTTCCACCTCCTCCATAAACTGCAAGCAACTGCAGAAAACACACAATGTGTTCTGTGACATTTTCGGGCATGAGGTAAAGATTTACATGTTGAATTGTCCATAAAATAATTATTTTAGTTTCTAATTGGGTTTTAGAAATGCATTTTGAACTACAAATAGAAGGAAATGGATCATTTTTTAAACTTAAGGCTTTTGAAATGACTGACATTTTTAGTTGCCGCACAGCGGTGTTTTTTTTTATGAAATGTTAATAAAATGGTTTCATTGGTGATTTCTTTTTGTGCACGGCGGTGTCTGAGAACCAGACGTACTTTTTTTACTTGGCCTTACTGTAAAACATAATCTAATTGTATAATTTATATTTTGTAATTATTTACATTTTATCTATTAGTTTTTTTTCTAGTTTTCAATGGGACTAATTCATGTACCACGTGATACCTGATAACGTTTGTGCGGGACTATTGTTTCTTTGAGTGATGGATTGTTGCTAGAAGACCATATCCCATGCTAACGTCATATTAAGCGGGAAGATTACATAGAGTTATGTCCCATCTCCATTGGAGATACTAGTACTGCACAAATGTTATGGGTTATCACATGGTACATGAATCAGTCCCGTTGTTTATGTCTGCTTTTACACTTAACATGCTTAATACAAGTAAATATTTAGTGATATTGGTAATAAATTTAATTTTTATCATTTTATTTTTAGGGAGCAATTAGTAGAGAGTATATATCATGAAAATAGTGCAGCACACAGTGTTGTGGAAAAGTGAGTGTCCTTCTCATTATTTCATTTACAGCTCATTCTTATTATTTTGTGTTATTTAAAGTCTATTTTGTATTGATTATCAGGACATGAGTTGTCCTTGTATTTACTGTAAATTGCTGACCATAAATTATTTATTGTAAAGGAAATGGGATCATTTTGCATTCTTTTTTCCTTCAGATTTTTAAAGATTTTGGAACTTATTGTACAAGAACCTGGTTCTGCCTTTAAAGCATTCCTGCCAAATGTGATAGGTATATGTATGGAGCAGATATATCCCATTATTGCACAGGTACTGTCTGTTTATTAAACAGTTACTGTACAGCTTTAGTAACAGCTAGAGTAACTTTATTAAGAGCTAGAGTAACAGCTTTATTAAGAGCTCGAGTAACAGCTTTAGTAACAGCTTTATTAAGAGGTAGAGTAACAGCTTTATTAAGAGCTAGAGTAACAGTTTTAGTAACAGCTTTAGTAACAGCTAGTGTAACAGTTAGAGTAATAGTTAGAGTAACAGCTTTATTAAGAGCTCGAGTAACAGCTTTAGTAACAGCTTTATTAAGAGCTAGAGTAACAGTTAGAGTAACAGCTTTATCAAGAGCTAGAGTAACAGCTTTCGTAACAGCTTTATTAAGAGCTAGAGTAACAGCTTTAGTAATAGCTAGAGTAACAGTTAGAGTAACAGCTTTATCAAGAGCTAGAGTAACAGCTTTCGTAACAGCTTTATTAAGAGCTAGAGTAACAGCTTTAGTAATAGCTTTATTAAGAGCTAGAGTAACAGTTAGAGTAACAGCTTTATCAAGAGCTAGAGTAACAGCTCTAGTAATAGCTTTAGTAACAGCTAGAGTAACAGAGTAACAGCTTTATTAAGAGCTAGAGTAACAGCTTTATTACGAGCTAGAGTAACAGCTTTCGTAACAGCTTTATTAAGAGCTAGAGTAACAGCTTTAGTAATAGCTAGAGTAACCCCCACTAACAGCTTTATTAAGAGCTAGAGTAACAGCTCTAGTTATAGCTTTAGTAACAGCTAGAGTAACAGAGTAACAGCTTTATTAAGAGCTAGAGTAACAGCTTTATTACGAGCTAGAGTAACAGCTTTAGTAATAGCTTTAGTAACAGCTAGAGTAACAGTTAGAGTAACAGCTTTATTAAGAGCTAGAGTAACAGCTTTGGTAACAGCTAAAGTAACAGCTTTAGTATAATATTTGACTTTGTTTTGTTGTTTTACATTCTGCCAAGTAATTTATTTAAATAATATGAAGACAGGGCTCAAAATTAGCACTGGTCTGCTGATCTTTGACCTGTAAATAAAAGGTCAACCCAGTAGATTTCTCATCTGTACTGGCCCCACAGACCATGAAGGGAAAAAAAATTGCTAGTACTCTTTTCAATAATTGTTAAATGTATGTAAAACTTACAAAATAGTCTATCTCATCTTTTACACAAAAGAAAAATATCCTGTCTTGTCCTCATGTGTTATAGTTGGTTATTATTTACCTAGATACAGAACGAAATTATTTCTTTTAAGTTAATTGTGTGCCAGTAGAAGTTTGATGGAGCAAGTAGATTTGTTATGCTACTAGCCCTGTGGGTCACTTGGGAAAACTTAAAATTCAAGCCTTGTGAAGGTATCACAAGGTACAGATGAAATATTCCAAATTTTTTGCTCACCTCTACAAAGTTGTTGAGAGGGGAGGTTAAATGCTATGAAGTTTCGTAAAGAAGTAGGTGGATAGTGTTACACAATCAGAAAATTTTAATTATCCATTACTGTATACAGGGAAATTTTTTGCCTTCATCATCAGTGGGCAAATTCAAAACTGGGCAAATTCAAAACGGTAAGTTTGTATATTTTAATAATTGTAGATGGCATCTATTTCATTTTAAACACCACACATTGTTTAAAAAAAGACTAAATTGAGATCATGCAGAAAGTAGACATGGATACGAATTAATTGTTAAATAAAATAATAATAAAAGTCATATAATTTAATTTTGGTTTTAAACAGCAACTGTGGTTGGCCGTAGTATTTACTTTATTTGTATTTCTTGATAAAATGGTTAGGTTCCTTAGATATGCCCACTTATGGAAATGCTCTTCCGCTTTCATTGTTATGTTCAGTTGACATTTCTAGTTAAAAATTAAGACGTGAAGCCAATTTATTCTTGTCTTGAATTAAATTATAAGGATTAACTTTAACAATTTTGCAATGTATTGAGAAATAATATGGTTTGAGGCAGTGCACACTTTTTTATAATTTGCTTCACAGATTATAAAGTGTGTACCGCCTCAGACCATATTAATTCTCAATACATTGCAAAATTGTTTAAGTTAATCTTTAAATAAATTAGAATTGTAACGGTTAAATTTAAAACGGGGCGAAACAGTTTGCAAGTTTAGAAGGGCAAAAAATATCCCTGTATACAGTATCAATTAAAATTGGAAACATATAAATGATTGATGATTGATTAAATAATCTGTGATGAGCAGGTTTCATGAGTTTATATAAGTAAATTTTTATTTATTCATGTTTGAGTTTTGACTGTTGTAGATCTATATGTGCTTAAACGGGCATTAGCTGTGCCCCCCCCCCCCAAGAAAAATAATTATCACGTTTTTTACTACTTAGATTGATATATATAACAAAAGATATACGCTAGCATCAAAATTATTTCATTAAGAATATTCTACTGAGTTTTGTTTTGATTTTTTTTTTATTAGAGACCTTCTCCAGACATCAAGCGTGTGTTATATGAGCTAATACACGAGTTATTGATGAACAACTGGAGATATTTCTTTAAGGGGTCAGTGTTGAAAAAACTCCAGAATCAGACACCACCGATGGAACATTCAGAACAGTTTACAGCAATGATGCAGGTGAGACCAAGTCTAAGTCTCATGAGTATAAAGTCTGTATATTGATGTAGTAGTTTTGTTTGATATGTCAACTTTATAGATATATTTTAAGCCAGGTATACAATGCCCTGTCTTTAAAGCTGTCATTGTAACTTTTAAACAAGTTTTGAATTCAAAAAAAAAATTAAGTGACCATGTTAAGAAGATTTGATTTGGGCATAATCTGAGAAAGTAATAGCACTAGACAGACCAAACTTGTATGGATGATGCAACTGGTGATAGCTTGCAGTGATGATGTGTCTGGTGATGCCCATTAGCTTGTAGTTTGCAGATTTGGCATCTGACCTACATTTCACGGTTGAATGACCACGTTAAGAAGATTTGATTTGGGCATTATCTCGAAAAGTAGAAAGGCTAGACTTGCCAATCTTACACAGATGATACATCTGGTGATGCCCATTAACTTGCAGTTTGCAGATTTGGCATCTGACCTACATTTCAAGGTTTAGTGGCCACGTTAAGAAGATTTTATTTTGGTATTATCTCAGAAAGTAGTAGCACTAGACAGACCAAACTTGTTTGAATGATGTGTCTGATGATGGATATCAGCTTGAGTTTGTGGATTTGGCATCTTCCCTACATTTCATGGTTGAGTGACTGCATAAAGAAGAATTGATTCCAGTATTATGTCCAATCGTAGAAAGCTTAGATTTGCCAAACTTGCATACATGACGGGTCTGTTGATATGCATCATTTTGCAGTTGCGGATGTCTTCTCGGATAGAAAATAAGATCTGACACCGCTGTATTGTCTTTGGTCATGTGAGCGACTTGTAATTTTAGTGCACCACAGAAATACCATGGTTTCCATTATGTAATTTTTCACTGGTGAAAAATAACACTGAAAAATAATAATAATAAACAATTCACAAATCCTTATATTTCATTTCCAAAACGAAATGAAAATTAATTATCAGTATAGAGGCAAAGTTGCCATGTGAGGTGAGCTTGATAATCTTTGATTACTCTATGTTTTGGTTATGACCGGCTTCACAGAAATTGTGTTTTATAACCAACTTGATAACCATATGGTAACAAGTAGAAACAATTATACCTACCAGTGTACTTTTAATGTTTTACCTCAAATTTAAATTTGTCCAGGTCACAACAGGGTTCACTCTTAAATGAAAAAAAAAACAGTATTGTTTAATGTTACATTCATGAGGACCTCGGCACCGACCTGGTAATTTTTGCTCTTGTACAAGTAACTTCAGAACCTATCTTTTCACCTTCAGGTATATTCGGCACTTGAACAGGTAATATCGGCAGCTAATATTGATTAAGATAAATCAATTAATATCTCATAATAAATTTAAATTTAAACATGTAATTCAATTAATATTTCATGATGAATTTAAATATAGAAATCAATTAGTATCTCATGATGAATTTAAATTTATAAAAACCAAATTTTAAAACATTATTGGAAGTGCCAAAAATGTAGTTTTATTGCCAGAATTGGTAAATGGGAGTAAAAAAATATTCCTAAAAAAAATCTTAACATTTTTGTAGTCATTTAAGGCATCAGGAAATGACAAGAATGCAGGATTTTGCCCCATTTTAACCAGAGCTTCTGGGGGCCTACGCATCCCCCACACCACTGGCGATAAGGTTTTGCAACCCATGTTTTCCTACTTTTTTCTTTAACCCAAAATCATGTCTGTGAGGTAAATGGTACATTATTTTCATTTGCATAAAATTGGTCAAAAGTATCGAAATCACGTCTTTTTGACAGTTGTGTATGGGAAAAGAAGATGCTGATCATGTTTTTAGTTAGATTATTGCAAGTCCTATGTCATTTTTTACAACCAAGATGTGTTCAGCTGATCTCATGTTTTTATAGTAAGGTAATTGGTAACATACATGTAATCGGACGTGTATAGAGATCCGGTCACATAGATCTCGAAGAAAAAAGGATTTATATCGTTGACTTTTTTCCACGGCCATATCTTTTATTATTATTTTATAAGTTTCAGAAAATATTTTCAAAATTCACAGATCGGTCAGTAAATATTTTTTACAACCAGATATTTGGATGTGATTTGAAATTCAGAAATATCACAAAATCTGTCTTTGAAATCACTCCTAGAAAAGTGGTGAATGTTATAATGGAAAACATTTATAGTAATCGGGTAAAATTGAACTCTATTAGCGGAGAGTAACGTGGACGTACTGCAAGTATTACAGATTTTCAGTTGGACAGGATTATTTGGGGTGCTATAAACCTTGGTGTCACACCTTTTTCATACAATTTAAAATATTCTAGGTTAATTGGCATGTTCCATAACTTTGTCACTGTGTAAGAGAGTTACTACCTTTTGTACGAAATGTGGACATTCCTCCATAGGGCAAAACACCAGAAAACATTGTTTGTATAGTATATCGCATACTGTACCCTACAATCTCCCATTACTATTTGTAAATCGTCTTACCACAAAAGGCTATTTTTTAATAACAAAATGCTTGTGACAAAGAGATGAGTCTCTTACATTTTTAGCTCACTGGAACAAAAGTCCAGCTAATGTCATTTATTGAAACACCAGGCGTCGCCGATTACGAAAAAACTTTGTCTTCAATGTCTGTAGTACAAAACTGTTAAATTCCTGGCACCCCCCTATATCAAATTTTTTGCGGATTAACGGCAACGGGGACAGGATTCTTTTCCATATTTCTACAACATATTGATCTTTGTCACTTTATTATAGGGGACCAGAATCTTTACATTTGTGTACCTTAAGGCTTAATTTGTGATCAAAGATGACTTCAGCTATATCTTGTTAGATGTTGATCAGGGCTTTTGATATTTCACAGGATGTATTTCACATATTGATTTACCATGACCAGAGCTTTTCATTTGGTACTTTTGATCAAGTGACTTCAGCTTGACAAAATACTTTCAACCAGAGCTGAACTTGAATCTGAAGGAATCAAAATATTTACCATACCTTGACCTTAAAACCTGTCAGTTTTGGGTCTAAAAACTATTTTGAAAATTTACACCCATCTACAGCAAGCTTTGTTGGCTTCTGACACTCTTGACAAGGTTTGTGCCATATACTTAGGATGTTGCCTTTAAGACTGTAAATATTCGGGTTCTTGGGAAATTTTTAATAGATATTGGATAAGTCCAGACCCTCACTGAAGAGACCACCTCACCATTCAGACCACTTAACTGTAAGTCAGTCAGATAGACGGTCTTGATATTGAGGTTCTTGATATCTTTTTTATCCCATAGATTGAATGGCTATCATTATTTCGTCAACATTAATAATCATTGGCATTTGTAATTAATTAGTATTCCGTCTTACATAATACTCTATAATACTGTATACATGGAAAGTTTTGCTCCTTTTTAATTTTCTTCATTTTCATCCTTAGATGAGAGGGAGAATTTAAAATGAAAGTGAAATTTTCAAGATGAAAAAATTGAAACACAGATGTATATACCATCAATGAGACTGTGGTGACTTATGGTGAATCTAAGACTGGGTGAATATGTTTTCTGTCGTAAAAAGGCAAAAATATCTAAGGGGCAGGGGGAATCTCAGGTATACAGTAAATATATCTACACAAATATTATGAAAGATTAATGTTTCTTTTTTATGTTTCAGCCCATCTTCAAGGAAGTTATGTTATCACAGTTTCTCAGTGTGCTTATACAAGTGTTAGTACACAAGTCACATGACCTGTTACAGGAAGACATTGTAGTAACTGTATACAACATGGCGGCTGTAGATTTTGACCAGTTTTATGCTCAATTTCTGCCACAGTTTCTGAGTGATTGTGAGGGATTAGATCCCAACCAAAAGACAATACTAGGACAAAATTTTAAGTTAGATAAGGTAATATGATTTTATTTACATTCTCTTTGCCTTTCTTTGCTTGAACTATCATTTGAAACCTTCAACTGGTGTCCAGTAATTAGACACACGTTATAATTTTCAACAAACACATACATTGTAATCTCGTTATCTCTTTCACTCCAAGATATCCAGAATTTAAGATAACTGAAATATTAGTTAACATATTTATCTAACTGGAATTTCAACTTGTCTGATTTTTGGTGATTGTAGAGCCCTGTATTTTAGTTCAAATTTGAAAAAAATTTGAGTAAGTTATCTCTATAGACTTGTTCATACTGAGGTATATAATGAATGAATAAATATTGAATACATTCCAGCTCTTTTTCATATGTGATGATTTACTGATTGTTTAACAATTAACAGACCTATATAATTCTCATTTTAGGATCTGCCATCATTTACGCAGGCCATACAACGATTCGTCAATGACCTCCGCTACTATCGACTTATAAATAGTAGCCTTCCCGAGGGATCAGTCACATTCTGAATATTTGATGAAGAAAAGAGATTCAGGAAATTAAGTTGAAATTTCAATTGATAAATTAATTCTAATCTGAAAGCATGCAGAATGTATTAGAGATAGAAAGGGTTGGAGGGAAAAAGAAGGAAGTTGACAAGACAAGTCATTCCATTGTGTACAAGATTAACTCATTCACCCCTAAAGACACATTTTGACTGGTCCAAGTCATTGATTTACAGAAGATTGTATTGTTTTTCAGGGGTTGATAAGTAAAGTTAAATCTAAGAGATGACCAAACGATTTTGAACTCTGACTGTGAATCACCGAACATATGGTGCATGTTACATGTTGTCATTTAACATGGTTTATTATTTCTCTGTCATACCAAACGTCCACAAATCATTCCTTTATGACTTTGCTGAAGTCTTTAAAGAGGGATTAGCTGTGTTTTTTCAAATTTTGTTTTTACTTTTTTACTACTTAGATTGATATACAATAACAAAAAAAAAAAAAAGATTTACACAGGTATAAAAATTCTTATATTCCTATATATTTTGTGAAACTTGCTTGAGAAACCCAGGTTTGGCACTTTTTCAATTGCAAGTGATTAATTGAACCTTAGTATATGAATACCACACTGGTAGACAGAAATTCTCCTTCTACTTTGACAGTTTCACCTCTTGCTAAAAAAGTTAAACATATCCTTGGGTCTTCTTTGTAATTGTACATAAATTACAAGTAATAAAAGTAGAAAAAATAATTTTTTGGTAAACACAGGTAATGCCCCTTTAAAAAGAACATTACATATTGTAAACAGATACTGTTGAATTGTGAGGTCATTTCTACAGTGGAATCTGACTTAACTCATTCACCCCTAAAGACACATTTGGACTGGTCTAAGTCATTGATTTACAGAAGAGTCCATTGTTTTTCAGGGGTAGATGAGTTAAGAGATCATCCCATCTGCCATGAAAATGTGGTCTCCCCAGACAGGCCGTCTCTCAATAGAGATCACAATGAAATAAATATTTAACGAAGTGATTTTATGAATGTGGTCTTTCTGAACAGGTGGCCTCTCACAACAGTGGTCTCTCAAGACACTCTCCACTGTATTACATCACACATTTAAGATCTGTGCTCTATTACACATGAAATGCTTTACTGATTGATTCAGACTGTAATGCATTCTCTCTATATAGTATGTCATTCATTTTGCTGTCATTCCTTAAACCACCCATCTTTCTCCTGTTGATTGTCATACTCGCATATGGATGGTGGAACATCTGATATATTGTAATGATATATGCAAAAATAAAGTATTTTTAAGTTCCATGTCTTAAATTCATTTCTATAGAGAATTTCACCTGTGTATTAAGTTTTGACCTTGAACACATAACATGCATAATGAGTTGAATCTCACCTGGAGTCTAAAGTGATGCAAGGTATTCTACCATTAGTTAAGGTCAAGTTTTTATCCTATTACTGATGGCCTCTTTTTAAGTGTTTTATCTGTCATTGATGTGAATGAAATCACAACATAAAATGCAGGAGTGCTCACAGATAAGATCGGTATTTTGATATGACCCCTTTGGAACATATACATGTACAGATATTTTGATTAAGGCATACCAAAGTACACATCTGTGTGTGAGGGAGATATCAGGATGAACTTTATGAAACAATCAATCTCCCTGGTGATGGTTATCAACACATGATTTAAAAATACATCTCTATAACTACCATAATTTCCTGCATATTGCCACGGATTATATATTTTTTTTCCCAGGAAACTGTGGTCCTGCAGACTACCTGGACCTTTTTTTCATTGTTTGAAGTAAAATACTAAAAAATCCAAATGACTTTCAACAAGAAAATAAATAATTTATGAACTTGTTAATGATTATCATTTATTTGTTTAAGCACAAATTTCACTACAAACATTCACACATGTATTTGTATCCTACGACCCATTAAAGTCACTGTCCTCTGAGTCATGTGAAACTTTTTGATATGTTACCTGGGGGGCAATCCGGCAATGTGGGCTATCGGATATGCTTTTTTTTCTAGGATTTCAAGGATTTTAGGTCAATATGGGCTGTATGGTGCAGCGGGTAATATGCAGGAAATTACGATAATACTGAAAGTTTCTGTCTGCTTGTTCATTGTGTCATTTTCAGTGGTGAAACTTGGTGAAGTTGTTTTTATGAATTTTATCACCCACTGAAATAAATATTGTCTGTGGATCCATTGTTTTTCAAGAAAAGAAGCTTTCTGAAAGTTTTTTATCATGTTTTCTTGTCTGTTGCGTCACTGATAAAATATGTCAGACAGGACTTCTAGTTGTCAAAGTGAAACTCTCCCCTAAAAAGGGGCTCTCTCTGTTTCCCTGAATATTTCAATTTAGAAGATGATGTTTTTATGATGTACAATACTATTGTAAACCTGGAAATATTGGCTCCCATTTAATTTCGCCCTTAGATGAGAAGGCAAATTTAAAATGAGAGCGAGAATTGCAAGCTAAATATCTGAAGCATGGACATATATGCCCTACTGGGAATATGGTGATTTAGGGTAAATTTAAGACTGGGTGAATATGTCTTCTGTCATAAAAGGGCGAAAATAACCAGGGGCAAAAATGTCTAGGAATACAGTATCAATAAATTTTAATCAGAACTTGAAAATATGGGGATGTTTCATCAGGAATATTGCCAAGGATTTCAGAAAAATGTTAGGTTGAATTAGAAAATAAGAGGACTGATGATAAAAAAATGATATACATTTTGTATTACCCTTGTCTTTTTTTTTTCCACATTGAGAATATGTTCTAAACAAAAGTCTTCAATATTTAGCCAAAATCCCAGTAATTTTTTAGATCCATGTCAATATCACAGATAAAACTTGATATAGATATTTAAATTTTTTTACTCTTTTAAATGATGAAAAAGTATGCTTTGAATCCTGATTAGGCCATAAATCATTTTTATTGTTCAATTCACATAACTTGACAGGGTGAAGTAACTTGATTATCATATGGATGATTCTAATGACTTTTCGGTTATGACAAGCTTCACAGGAAACATGTTTTATTCCTCATTGGATACAAATCGACATGATGACAAGAACAGATGATTATTAAGTGTAATTTTAATGTCATTATGCTTTTTAATCTAAAATTTAAACTCATCCAGGTTAAGAATGGGTTTACGAGACTCCATCCAGCAGATTATATGGATTTTTCTATAGATGCTGGTTTTCAGATATATGGCCGATATTTTAATGAGAAAACAATAAGATAACAAGATATAGTTTTATTCGTATGTAAACGAGTGTCAATTTGCTTTAAAGTCTGTTGTACATGAATCATTGTCTGGCCAGATTTTTTATTTTTACATTTTGTCGAATGATGTAAATAAATCATTCAATGACTGTAGATGTTTTCATACATGTATTTATATCATTAAATCATTCTTTAAACATGACCTTTTCTTCTGTTGTTGTTTTTAGCCCTCCATCTGTTGGCTATTCCCTGCGTCCATTTCTGTTTTCAGTCCGTCCGTCCTGAAAAATTCTTGTTACCGCTATTTTTCAGAAAGTATTGAAGGGATCTCCTTGAACTTTGACATGAAGGTTCCCTTGAGATCTAGTTGTGCATATTGCATTTTCAGAGAGATTAAAATCCAATATGGCCGACAAGGGACCATCTTGGATTTTGACCAAAGGAAGTTTTTTACCGCTACTTCTCAGAAAGGACTGAAGGGATTTCCTTGAAATTTGACATGAAGGTTTCCCATGAGGTCTAGTTTTGCATATCACATTTTCAGAGAGATCGGAATCCAACATGGCCGACAGGTGACCATCTTGAATTTTGACCAAAGGAAGATGGTAACTGCTACTTCTGAAGGGATCTCCTCTAGATTTGACATGAAGGTTCCCCTTGAGGTCTAGTTGTGCAATATACATTTTCAGAGAGATCGATATCCAACATGGCCAACTTGGATTTTGACCAAAGGAAGTTTGTTATAGCTATTTCTCAGAAATGACTGATTGGATCTTTTTGAAATTTGACATCAAGGTTCCCCTTAAGATCTAGTTCAGCATATTGCATTTTCATAGAGAATGGAATCGAATATGGCCGACAGGTGGCTATCTTGGATTTTGACCATAGGAAGTTTGTTATTGCTATTTCTCAGAAAGGACTGAAGGGATCTCCTTGAAATTTGACATGAAGGTTCCCCGTAACGAAAATGAAATCTGTCCATAAACGAGCATTACATAGCATACACAGGGTATATATGTATTACAAATTGTTTAATAACTCAAAACTGATCGACTTTTTGTATACAGAGATATATGAGAAAGGTGTTCGGGATTATCTGAGGATCATTTTGAAAAAAATTCAAGGTCATGTGGTTAAAGGTGAAGGTCACAGGCACCTAAAAAAATGGAAAATATATGTTTCTTTTTTATTTTCAACATTTTTGACTACTTCTCCAGAACCAATGGACCAATTTGAACCAAACTTGACAGGAAGTATAACTATGTAAAGCCGCATAAAGTTTGCAAATATAAAGGGGCTAGGACCAAACATGGCTGCCATGGCTAAATATAGAAGAATAAGTCGGCAGATATTTTTGATTTAATACATGTATCTCCAAAATTATCAAAGCTAGAGAAAAAACCTTAAAATGAGCAACTTGCAAAAATCTACAAATATTTCATTTTGGTGGAAATTGTTATGGGAGTTATTTCCCCTTTTAACTGGATTTTTCATGTTTTTGGATGTTTTTTGACATGTATCTTGAAAAGTATAATAGATAGAGTAAAAGAGAAAGAAGCAAAAATGTTCAGCATGCAAAGATCTACAAAATGTCAGGAAGACCGAAATTGTCAGGTTGCTCCTTATGGGAGTTTTTTCCCCTTTTAAGTGGATTTTTCATGTTTTTGGATGTTTTTTGACATTATCTTGAAAAGTATAATAGATAGAGAGAAAGTGAAAGAGGCAAAAATCAGCACGCCAAGATCTACAAAAAAGTCAATAGGGCCGAAATTGTTAGGTTGACCCTTATGGGAGTTATTTCCTCTTTAAGTGGATTTTTCATGTTTTTGACATTTTTGTTCTATTGTCTTGAAGAGTATAATAGATAGAGAGAAAGATAAAGAAGCAAAAATGTTCAGTATGCAAAGATCTATGAAAAAGTAACAGGAATTAAATTGTCAGGTTAACCCTTGTCAGGGTGATCCTTGTGAAAGTTAGTTCCCCTTTTAAATTGATTTTGCATATTTTCTACTGTTGTTGCACATTACCTTGAAAGATCTATAAAAATATCGGCAAGGTAAGTCTACCCTTATGCAAGTTAATTATCCATTTCAATGAATTTTTCAAGCTTTTAATTGCATTTCAGTATATTGTTAGTAAAATACATTTCACTCGGGCGATTAAGGCCCCCAATGAGCCTATCTTTTACACATTTTTTATGTTTTCTGCAATGTTGACTAATTTTACCAGGTGAGCGACTTATGGCCCCTTGGACCTCTTGTTTTTCCTGAAATATTTCATATAAATCGGCAGTTTTTCAAAATGTTTATGGAGAGTCATTTCTTAATCAATTTTGATGAAACTTACACCATAAAACTCAGAATATCTAATATTTTCAGTGTGTATTTGCTCATAATGTTTAAATTTTCTGTTTTCAAGATTCAGCAGTTTAAACATAAAATTGAATTCTCTAAGTCGCAATTCCCTATTAACACATTAAAAAGAAACATTACATTAAAACTTGAATTAACTTTGTATGTTGCAAAACTCATCATTACTATAAGACAAAATGAAAATTCATAACAAAACAAACACAGAAACTTACTTTGTGATAGTTTTTTTTTTTTTTAAATTTGGTTTTATATGAAATACAGAAAGAAAAAGGAAAAGTTGCATTACTTTCTGCACATCACTGATAATCACTATTTATTTTAACACAGTCAGACCATTAGTTTTTCTATGTTAAAACTTATTTTCTGCAGTGAATTCCTCTCTCTCTCTATATATATATGCGCGTGTGTGTGTGTTTTGATCATATCTATGTCTCTGACTTTAGCAGCGATATATAAAGCTAACACTAATAGCTTTTTATATATCGCCGATTTTTGTGTTCAAATAAAGTAATACAACTTTCTTGTACTTATCAATTTTCTCTATGCGAAATGGATTTTGGTGCACACGGGAATGTGTGTAGGCCTAACATTACATGTAGATTTTATATCAAAAACACGCTGTATTATTTATAATGCAGATGACGCAACACCTGTTATACTTTTACTGTTTTGATAGCGTCCCTGAAAGCGTGAAAATGAGACTCGTCTTCCCTACTGAGAGTTTTCACCAAAGTTCATCGACGGTGTAGCAGTTTGCTGTCATTAGATTAAAGTTGTTGTATGTCCCACATCGATAACTCGGAGGTATGATATATTTTTCTCTTTAATTTTTACTTCTATTTCTAAAAATATGTCTGAACACCACTAGGCCCTAACTAATAAATACTCTGTCGTGTGAACATGTGCACTCGTCTATGTACAGTGGAGGTTGGATGACGACTCGATTGGTGTGGGAAAATGTCTTGAGTAAAATGACTTATACTTTTGCAAGCACGTTCGGAGAAACGAAGTAATACGCGATGATGTAGATCGACGTGCAAGTCTTGCATCGAAAACTGAAACTAGCCTAGTCTAGAGTCTATATCCGCGTGTATGTTTCAGTGCAAGTGACATGTTTTAAAGTCTTAGGCTACCTGATGTACACCTATCTTGTCATCAGGTACCCTACCCAAGATTAGGTACAGCTGTAACGAAGAAGGTATTTTCAAAGACATATACATGTCTCTGGTATTTGACTATTTTTATTTTTCTGTGCCCTTCTTGTGAAAAATAAAAATATCAAAATACATTCTTCTAACTAACCCTAGATCTAGATGTTACACGTGCCTACACTGGGCGTGACCTGGTTTGTCGCCCAATACATTATATACTAAATGTTAGCATATTTGTTCTATTTAAAGACTTTTCATGGTTTATACCGTCTAACTTTAAAAGAAAATTCGGCATCTAAATCTTATAATTATTTAAATCTACAGTAGATATAAGATACAGATCTTGTCTATGCACTTTAATAAATAGTCAATTTTATTAGACCTAATCATTGATTCATATTCAGATAATCAGAAGCAGGATTAGATACAGGTGCGACGGCGAACATCAAACGAATTTGTCATCCCAGCCCATCACTTTATTGTCGTTTTTGTCGAGTTGTCAAGACTGGGTCTGACCCAGTTATAGATCAGTTAATTTGATTGCCTAACAGTCCCTAATCCAAGAGCAATTAATTAGGGATTAGGTTGCAAATGGGCCCATCGGTGATGGCGATGTAACTTTACATAATTTAATCAAATGATTTGCTCTGCATATTACCTGTATTTTGACACGTGTGGATTACCTGTGTTTTGAACGTAGGAATTTAGGGATCTTGTCAAAAGTGAAGATGGACTTATTCGAGATCAAATGCCACATATTTTCAAAAGTTGCAAACTCAATTCG
This sequence comes from Atrina japonica, assembly GCA_030159075.1. NCBI lineage: Eukaryota > Metazoa > Mollusca > Bivalvia > Pterioida > Pinnidae > Atrina > Atrina japonica. The sequence goes on from BROG01000241.1 coordinate 809,895, forward strand.
AGTTGATACATGGGACAGTTGATACATGGGATGGATGGTATTGCTGAAGTGTGTCGTTAGAAATGAATGAGTTACGATAGTTTCTATGGTACTTCTTTAAAATTCATATAGCCAAACTTCATATTATAGGTCCTTCAAAACTATTTCAAGAACTGTTTTATTTGTTAAAATCAGATGAAAAATTAATAAGTTACCGGTACATGTAGTGAATTTTGTAATTTTCACTTTTTCACAGCCATTTTCTAACTCTTTTGTTTCAGTGGAGATTTTACTCTATTTCCCTTGTAGAATGAAATCAAAGATATTTTCAGATTAATATATGGGAAATAATACATTATAGACACTTAAAGTTTCTAAAGACAATTACCCCTGTCAATTTCGTCATGATCTTCTTAGGTATCAGCTTGTAAAACACGACAACAAAACAATTTTGCAACATTTTTAGCAACAGATTTATGAGTTATCATGACACCGATTGCATTTGACTTTGGCTACAGTGTATTGTAGCATTTGAATGAAAATATGAGTTACAATGCATGGAGTAACGTTTAAAATCATAGTATTTCCTTGTCTAGCTTGTAACTTTTTTTTTTGTCTTTTTACCTAAGCTTATACTGTTTCATATATATTTTTGACTCATTATGAGTAAACGGAACATCAACACAGTTATGTTATGCTAAGTTGTTTGTTGGGAACAAGTCAAAGCACACTTTGCAGTATGGGGTTAATAACACATTGAATTGACGGAAAATTACACATGTATGTGCATTTCAGCAACATAAACTCAACTTCAAGATTGAAATTTACAAATCACACTTGTATTCGTATATATTTTTGCTTTTTAAAGCAATATGAGCTGTCATGGGTGAAAAATTTTACATGCCCATTTTATGTGATATTCTATCTCATATATTTTCCAAAGAGACCATCTGGTGGTTAGAATAACAAATGCTTGTGTTAAATTGCAACAATCTTGCCAAATGTAACCTGTTATATCAATGATTTTTTGCCCCTCATACTTTGAGCATTGCAAATTAACTTTCTGTAATTTTTTACGAAGATTACCAAGTGACCAATAAACATGTGCTATTTGCAATTAATATTACCCTTTGCATTCATTTTCGTACATCATCATTTCATACCTTAATCAGGCAAAGTTGGTCTTTTTCATCGTTTCAAAACATTCATTTCTGAAATTGTCCATGTGCCGGGTATATGGGGTGATCTAGACCCATTTTTAACTCATCCCATCACATTCTCGGCTTTATCATTCTTGACACATATAATAATAAACTTCCAAACTCCACCAGAGATGGCAGCACAATTATAAAACATAAGGTATGCAATGTCAGCATACAGGGTAACATTAAATATTGGAAAAATTTACTATATTCATCCAGTTTTCTTCAGGTATTTAAAATAGTGTTGAAAAGCACATATTTTACATAATACATGCACAATTATATTGTTTTGATTTTATCAACATCAGCATTCAGGGTAATTAAAGATCAGAAAACTTTCTTTTAGTGACCTGATATATTTATTCATATATTCATCTGATTTTCTTCAGGTATTTAAAATAGCATTGAAAAGCATATATTTTACATAATACATGCACTTTCCAATAAAAATCACGTCCTGTATTTAAAAAATAAATATAGAACACATAAAAATCGGCAGACTTTAACATAGTCTGAGCGCGTAAAGGACCCAGATCCCCTGACCAAATTACAAAGAACATTTGATATGGCGAAAGAGTTTATCTGAAAGGTCATTGCATGTGGAAATACAGCTGGATTTTTTAACGTATGGGAAAACTTAAATTCTAATATAATAAATAACTTTGAAAAGAAGATCTTTTACAATGTTTTACGTGTTTGATAATGTATTTGAACACACATTTTATCATATTCTTGACTATATGTCAGGGGACAAAAATAATTGGTCATATATATATATATATATATACATACATGTATATAAAGCACAAATACAGAAATAACAAGGCACTTACAAACTTACCCTGCCCTGGCTTGGGTTTGAACCCTAGACCTATGGCACCAACCACTTGGCTCCCATGCCATAGGTCAAGAGTTTGAACCTTAGTTGGGGCATGGTGAGTTGTAGGTACCTTGTTATTTCTGTATTTGTAGTTTATTTTGGTTTTTTTTATGCAGATTGTATCATATCTGATCCAAGATCCATAGTAAATGTTCAATGTTGGAGTGATATTTTTGCTTAATATATGTATGTATATACACTGAAAAAAATCCAACATTATAGGTTTATATTTTCTTCTTGTGATTTCCCCCTAGTTACGGTATTATGAAATGTCTGATAATATGATAAAACAACATGTATGTAGTTACCAGAAATACATGTAATTTTAACAGTAACTTTGTAGTTCATCTAATGACAAAGGTTCTAGATAAATTATCTGTTTAACTCAAATAATCATTTTGAACCCAATTATGCTCATTTGAGCTATTGTTATTTGTTATCACTGCTGATCAGTCATCCGTCCGTCTCTCCATCCATCATCTGTCCGTAATCCTTTCATATTTTCGACTTCTTCTCTGAAACCACTGAAGGGATTTTGATGAAACGTTACAGGAAGCAAGTTCTCAAGGTCCTTCATCAGCCAGATCGACCCAGGGGACAAATAGGTCCCAGAAGGTACCCCTCTTTAAAAATCTTCTTCTTTAGAATCACTGCATGAATTGAAAAATAGATTGTTTCTGAGTGAATTAAATGTACATGGATGTATGATTCATGTTTGTATTTTTTGTAGAAATGGGAATATTTTGATGCATTTTTGAGTCTTTTCAGACTTTGTCATTTTCATTCATTTTTGCATAATTTCTTTGATTATCTGCCATTGTATTCACTTTGATAAATCATTTAATGTCTTTTACTTGTGTTTAGGTAAAGAAATGTTTCTGTGGCATGCAAGAATTTTGTTAAAATTTAATGTATAGAATTTTTGAATGAAATTTTTAAGACTGCAAAAATGAGGGAGAGGGGTAATTTTTCACACTATCAGCTTTTGTTTCAAAACCACCAAAGAGATTTTGATGAAACTTTACAGGAAGCAAGTTCTCATCAGATTATTAGTTTTCAGTCAGATGACCTAGAAGTGGAGACAGGGTGGGGTAAAATAGGTCCCAGAAGGTACCCCTGTTTAAATATCTTCTTTTCTAGAACACCTGCATCAATTGAAAAACAGATTCATATTGAGTGATCTACATGGATGCATTATTCAAATTTTTAATTTTCGTAGAAACAGGAATATTAATTTTTTAAGGTCTTATGAGACTCATTTTCTTTCATTTTTGTACGATTTCTTTGATTATCTCCCCTTGTATTCTCTATGATGCATTCATTTTAATTAAGGGACAGAATATCTGTGCAAATTTTTTTCTGAAATCAAATTTTTAGAATTTTTCATGAATTTCTTAAAACTGACTTTTTTTTGGGGGGGGGAGGGTCACATGGTCAGTTTGTTCTTGCAAACAACTGAAGGGATGTGGATGAAACTTTACAGTTTTTTTTGGCCAGATCAACCTACATGCTTATTCTTCTTGGTCTTCTTTCTGCATTTGTAGATTGTTCTCACTTGAATGAATTAAACCTGCTTGGGCCTCTTGTTTATGACCAAATTTTGTACCCTGGTACTTTTTATATTGTCAAATTTTATACTTGTGTACTTTTTATATGGGGTACTTTTTATATGGGGTACTTTTTATATATGATACCTGTACTACAGTTCAGTCAAGTATGGATTCTGGTATTTCACTTGACCTACTGACGATATATACATATGTATACATAAATTACATTATATACAAAATAAACACTAGGCCCTAGTATCAAGTTTCACTTGGGGATATTGATTCTGCAATGTACATATATAGCCAATGTCATGATCATCTTCATGTTATATGTACTTGTTTATCACTTGTTTACACCATAAGGTGGGACAGAATTTGATTATCTTTTTACATGGATGTACATTTAGGCCAATTCTAAGATATGGCATGTTAACCTTCAGAGATTCTTTGTTGTCTTGGTGTGTTCTCTGGTTTAAGTCTAAAAAGTAGGTCACATACATGTAATATATATAATTTATATACAATATATATATTGTATGTGTACCCATCTTGGCCTAAAGTCACCAAATTTACTCAGAACTGAAGCTCTATTACTGTAGTCGACCCATTAAGTGTTCAGGGCACTACAAAAATAGGAAAAAATTATACATGTAGGTGCTTATTGGAACCAATTAATAGTTGAATTGACATAAAAAAGCTAATTCTTCATAAGGCATGGTGGTGAATTTGTTGTACGACACACATCGACATTCTTGTGTTGCTAGGGGCTTGAGATTAACTGTTACTGACATTTTTCTAGATCCTCATCAACTGGCTAGAAATGATACTTGATAGGTGAGTAAATCTGAACTATATGGGGAGGGTGTTTATAGGGAAATAGGTGCTTATTGGGTCAAATACGGTAATTTAACTACATGTATATGTATATAGCCTACATACATGTACTGATCTTGTTTTTAAAAATTCTGAGTTTGACTGATATATGTACATACATGTACATGTATCAGTCAGACCCAGAATTTTTTTCATTATTTTTCACTTAATAAAAATGTTGTGTCATATTTATTATTTTTCCCTAAAATAATTTTTTTTAGCTTGGTGAAATTTTCTTCCACTTAATAGTTTTCACCATTATTTACAATTATATGCAATATTATACAAATATGGACTTTTGAATGGATGAATATGGTGTTATATTGACCTGAAATCCAATATTGACAGAGGCGATAGATATTTAGATACATGTATATACTAATCCTACGATGTAAGTAACATAAGGGTAATTCCTAAATAGTATAAAAGGGAATTTTCATTTTCTATTTTTAGAAATGATCTTCACTGGTTTTCCATAGAATATGTAGATATATTTTGAAGGGTTAAATACCAGCTTATCCAATCAGAAACCTTTTATTTTTATTGTTTATTGTTATTTAACATCTAACTCAAGAATCTTTCACTCATATGGAGATGTCACCAAATGCCATTGAAGGTCTTCAAATTTTTGGCCTATGCTTGGCACTTACGGCCATTGAGCAGCGAAGGTTCTTTAACATGCCGACACCTACTGTGACACAGGACCTCGGTTTTTACTGTCTCATCTGAAGGACAGGAAACCAACCTGCTGCCTTCTGGACTCGAACCCACGACCTCACGATCAAGAGGTATAAGAGTATTTCAAAGTTTCTGCAAATGGAACCATGTCCTAGGATCATGAGGCAGTCTTTGGCACACATCCTAGTCCGACACATAGTCCGACGGTCCGATAGTCCCGATGGTCGATACTTTTGGTACATTTTTTACTGTTTGACCTTGACCTTTGACTGTTCATTATAGAAAATACAGGCGTAGGGAGCCAACCCCCCACTTTTTCTGACCAAATTTTTTTTACTCGAACATCTGGAATGACCTCTTAAGACGAATTTGACAATTTAATGAGGTGGGTTTGAACCCAATAAGATGTTTTAAAAAGTTTCAAATTGCGTTGACAAAGCAGACACTGCGTCAAATATTTAAGTGACTTTTTGTTCTGTTTAATCCTCTGTAGCCATGAGATTTAACTGTCGGACTATCGGGGACTATCGGACCGTCGGACTATCGACATGTCACCTGCACAAGTCCAAAATTGAAATCATTTGAAACTACTTGGATGTAATATATTCTAATATTGGACATTTTACTAGTGTAATACATGTATAGCCCATTAGTAACTGTAGATGCAAAAACTGAAATTGAAAAAGTTGTAAATTGGTGTTTTATTGGAGAAATTCTGATGTTGTAGATTGTTTTGTGATGCTAAACCTAGATCACCATGCTAAATGAAATAATTAAATAAAATCCTGCTTGTACAGTGTAAGAGACATTTAAAGTGTGTAAATACGGAAATGCTAATAGGTACATGAACATTGTACAACATGAAGGTAAATTAATAACTCAAACGCTTTATATTTCCTGATTCTTTATGTGTGTAGAATCATTTCCTTATTTGAAATATTCATAATATGCACTTTCGTTTTGTGAGTGAGCAATACCAGTTTGTCACTAGATACTGTATAGTGGATAATAGAACAAATGTACATATACTGGGTAGCCTTTATCAGAGGATGACTTTGTAAGTTTTTCTAAATTCTACATTTGTTCCACGGTATTTGACTCATTATTCACATGCTGTTGAATGCCGTGAATACATATGCTATACCTTTTAGTTTAGCTTGTCTAAGATTTAGTGCATTGTACATGTACATATGTAGATCATTAATTTGTGACTTCACAGCCACCATCACATACAGACCCAGGTAGGTAGATCTAGTTTTGGATAGGTAGACTACGTAATATGAGAAAACTAACATGTATATCTTAAAGTGATATAAGCTGTCACAATGATGATTTTTGTTCCCTGACATGTAGTCGAGAATATGATATGATATGATGTATGTTAAAATACATTATCAAACATGTGAAACATTATAAAAGATCTTTTTGAAGTTATTTGTTTTATTAGAAATTAAGTTTTCCTGTTCCTTAAAAAATTCAGCTGCATTTCTGTGTGCAATAAACTCTTTTCGCAATATCAAATGTGCTTTGTAATTCGGTCAGTGGGGTCTTGACCCTTACGCACCTGGTCTATCAGCAATCTGGACCTTTTTTACAATCGCTGTATCTTTAAGCCGACCGATTTTTATGTGTTATTTACTTTTAAAATACAGGATGTGAATTGTGATTTTACTGGAAAGTGCATGTAATATGTAAAATATGTGCTTTTCAACACTATTTTAAATACCTGAAGAAAATCAGATGAATATATGAAATTTTTCCAATCTTTAATGTTACCCTGTAAGCTGACATTGCGTACCTTATGTTTTATAATTGTGCTGCCATCTCTGGTGGAGTTTGGCAGTTTATTATCATGTGTGTCAAGAATGATAAAGCCGAGAATGTGATGGGATGAGTTAAAATTGGGTCAAGATCACCCAATATACCCGGACAATTTCAGAAACGAAGGAAAAGACAAAGTTTGCCTGATATAGGTATAAAATGATGATGTACGAAAATAAACGCAAAAGGGTAATAAGAATAGAATATATATTAAGTGCATTGGACACTAGGTAATCTTCATAAAAGATTACCGAAAGTTAATTTGCAATGCTCAAAGTAATGGCGGACAAACAATTACTGATATTACGGGTTACATTTGGCATTATTGTTGCAATTATACACATGCCTTTGTTATCCTAACCACCAGATGATCTCTTTGGGATATATGTGAGAAAAAATATTACATAAAATGGGCATGTAAAATTGTTCATCTATGACAACTTATATTGCTTTAAGTACATGTTTGTTCATTTATACATCTTGGCTATATGCTCATGGTGGGGGCCTACATGAATTAATTCTATGAATAAGTTTTGTTTTGAATTCATATATACTAAGTTGTTAACAGTAAAACAGTGACCCTGACCTCATCACAAAAAAAAAAAAAAAAAAAAAAAAAGTATAAGATACCTGTAATGAACGAAAAAAGCAGTCACACTACACCTGTTCTTTTTAGAAAAAAAAAGATTTGTTAAAAATAAAAAGTCTGTAAGGGGAAGGAGCATCAGTTATTTACATGGTTATGAAATTGATTCAGGAATCACCACACAATGAAAATCAATGTTGGTGGAGATAATTTGGGTGGAGAACAAATAATTGTCTCAAAATCGATTTCTGATTTATAAAGACATGAAAACATGATTGATAATTCATGAACAACAATAAAATAATTGTTAATCAGTAACTAAGCACCCTGAAACTTTGGATGGTAATGAAACTAAAAAATTATAAGGGTAGCGAAAGGAAGTTTAAGCATGGCAGGCAAATCTTTGCGTGGCAGAATAAACGAAATTTGGCACTCAACTACACATAAATTATACATACATGTAACTGAATTGTGAATATGCAAATTGTTGGTTTGCTAACAAAACTTTTACCACTATTAGTAATGGGAAACTTTTTCCCTTGAATTGCTTGATGCAATTAAAGTTCATTTTTAGTTATGTATGACCTTTAGAATAACAATAATGAGCATTTAAAATATATAAATTATTTAGGTTTTGCAAAAAATGACTAAACCCCAGTTTCAGTGGTGAGCAAATGGACTACGTTACATTTATGTGAATATAAGAGTGTACTTTTCAATATTTATGTTTTAAAGAGGCATTAGCTGTGCTTTTCAGCCCACCATCAACAGATGGTGGGCTATTCATATGGCTCTGCATCCGTGGTCTGTCCCACGTCAGTTGTCCGTCCATCCTGAACAATTCTTTTTACCCCTAATTCTCAGAAAGGACTGAAAGGATCTCCTTGAAATTTGACATGAAGGTTCCCCATGAGGTCTAGTTGTGCATATTACATTATCAAAGAGATCGGAATCCAACATGGCTGACAGGTGGCCATCATGGATTTTGACCGAAGGAAGTTTGTTATCACTACTTCTTAGAAAATACTGAAGGGATCTCCTTGAAATTTGACATGAAGGTTCCCCTTGAGGTCTAGTTGTGCAAATTACATTTTCAAAGAGATCAGAATCCAACATGGCTGACAAGCAGCCATCTTGGATTTTGACCAAAGGATGTTTGTTACCACTATTTCTCAGAAAGAACTGATGGGATCTCATTGAAATTTGACATCAAGGTTCCCCATAACATTTAGTTGTGCATATTACATCTCAAAGAGATTGGAGTCCAACATGGCCGACAGGCGATCATCTTGGATTTTGACCAAAGGAAGTTTGTGACCACTACTTCTCAGAAAGGACTGAAGGGATCTCCTTGAAATTGGACAAATTCAATAATGAGACACAAAAGAAGAGAAAAGTCATAGATCAGACATAGAACATTCCATGGTGGGTGCCAAGATCCCTCTGCCGGCTCTGGGATCTCTTGTTTCAAAATTTTTGTTTTCCTTTTTTACATACTTGATTGATATACAGTAACAAAAATAGATTATATACAAAGGAATAATTATTCTCAAATTTCTATATATTTTGTAAAAATTGATTTTGAAACCCATGCAGGTTTGGCACTTTTTCACTTGCATTTGATTAAGTCAAACTTACTATTTGTATTTGAATACCACACTAGACCTAACCTTATTTTTACAATATATATACATGTAGGAATATACATGTAAGATTATTTTTTGCTTGTGTATAGCTGTTACATGTATTTGTAGTTAAAGTAGAAAAAAGTTCAAACATTTTTTTGTGTTAAACACAGCTATTAATGTCCATTTAATATGGTTCACAATTAAATATCTTGAAGACAAACAACTGTTGTATCTCTAACAGAAATGATTACTACAAAATGAATGATCTTAAAAAGTAATTAAAATAATCTTGTAATGAAAATAAGGTATCTAAGATACTGAAAAGAGTAAAATGCACTAAACTGCAATACACATGACACACAAATGCATGTAATAGTGTTGATTTTAAAATCTCTTGAGATACTTCCACATTAGCATGTGCTATGACATGTACCTGCCACAATGCACAGTGTAAGTCAAAGGAACCCTTGGATATTGCACCATAACAAAGTACAGTAATACAATATGATCAATCATTAAAATAAAAATGGGACAGAAAACTCAGAAATCAGATACTGATCTATTTTGCAATTAACTATAAAATTGAAACATTTTAATTTGCATTCCCATAAAAATGATACATTTGTACTGTATAATATATAAATTTTCCTATTCCGACCAGCTGTTGCACTCATTTCTTTGTGTCTATTTGATATTCACTTTATTAAATGATAGAAAAATCTTGAAGCCAGTATATTATAGCTCAGACATTTTTATTTACGAAATGTATTGAAGGTAAAAAATGAAAAAAAAAATTTTTTTTTTTTAATATTTATGACTTCCGGTAATAGAAATAGGTGTAATCTGCTAATAGGTGCCTAATTTACTTTAAAAAGGTGACCAACCTACCCATTTCCCAGTCTACTTTTAACAAATATTTTTAACAAAGACCTGATTCCCAGCACAATAATCGTTCTGGTGTTTGATTGTTCATTAGTCTGGTAATACAAAAAATGTAAACAGGTACAATGTATAAACCTTAGCTCCTGTTTGATTTTATCTTAAATTGTTATATAGTTTACACAATTTATGACTAATGGTGAGGTGTGATGTTTATAAAGTGTGTTTTATGAGTCAGGTAAGGTTGTTGGTTTTTTTTTGGCTTACAATTAACAATTTATTCTACACTCACAATGCAGCTATTTCAGTTTTTGTTTTAAATGTTTTTGATGGTTAGAGCACCATTCAGTCAAGGAGCAGGGGGTATAGGGGCTTTTTGGCAGACTGGTTAGAGCACCATTCAGTCAAGGAGCAGGGGGTATAGGGGCTTTTTGGCAGACTGGTTAGAGCATCATTCAGTCAAGGAGCCGGGGGTATAGGGGCTTTTTGGCAGACTGGTTAGAGCATCATATACTTTAAATCATGAAGTCTCTCTTACCTCTAGTTACCGTGGGATTGAGTCCTGCTGGAACCTAGGCTGACGTTGTGAGAAAGTTTGCCAGTCTACATGTACTTGCATGTAATGCAGGTCAATTTGTCCCCATTCCAAGCATGAGAGACATACTGGAGACATAGCTAGACATACTTAAAAATGGGGAAGAGAAAGACAGAGAGAGGAGGGAGAGAGATAAAATGACAATGAGCGAGGGGACACATAACAAAGAGAGGGAGAGGTAGGTGAAAGATTGAAAGGAGGCGAGAGATATACAGAGTGAGAGAAAAGGGAGAGCAATTTATTAGGAAAATTCATTATCCATAGATTAGACAAAATAAAAGCTCATAATTAAAAGGATCTGATATAATTACGCTTTCACTTAAGTGTACCAAACACTTTTGAATATTACTCTTCGAAATTTTTTTTTTGAGTGATCTACATAGATGTATGATTCATATTTGTTAATTTCATTGAAATCAGAAAATAAATTATTGTCATTATTTTCATTTATTTTTGTACGATTTCTCTGATTTTATCCTCATTTATTTATCATGATGCATTCATTTAAAGTGTTTTGTACGTAATAAGGTAGAAAAATCCTTTCCTGAAAGAATTTTTCTGAATTTTTTTTTTCAATTTTTTTATGAATTTTAAAACTGAAAAAAGAAGGAAGGGGCATTTTACACACCACTGAAGGATAAAGGAAGCAAGTAGGGTATCCAAGTTCCCCCTTATAAGTTTATGTTTTGTGACCAGATGGACTCAGCGTTGGATCCAGGTGGACAAAATACAAATGAAGGTCTCGGAGGGTATCCCACTTTGAACATCTTCTCCAGAACTGCTGCATGGATTGAAAACTAATTGCATCTGAGTGGTTTTTATGGATGCATGATTCAGTTTCTTGTTTTGGGGATAAATTAGAAAATTAATTTTTGACATGTGTTTGACATCTTTCAAAGCTTTGTCATTTTCATTCATTTTTAAATCTCCTCACTCCCAAGGAGTGTCGAAATAATTTGTAAATTCGAGATTCCCATATTTGTAAGATACCAACACAGTTCAGGTGAGCGATGTGGGCCATGGGCCTCTTGTTTTAAGATTACAAGATAAAAACAAACAATTAGGTATGCTGCAACTGGGCATTTTGTATATTGAATGCATACAGTTGTAAATAATGATGAAGTTATTTGTAATTTGAATAAAACTTGTAAAAAATATAGAAAAATGTCCATGTACTGTACATGTTTTTATATTTTTTATACAATAATGGAAATATTATTAAAGTTTCGTAAGATGAGACAAATTCAAATTGACCAAAATATAAGTTGGGACAAATTGACTGAAATTCCCAGTAACTTTCAAATTATGCATTCTCTCCTTATAATTCCAAAAATAAAGAACAGAAGAGTTGAGTATTTAAAAAAAGAAATAAAGAAAAAAAGTTGAAAAATCATGTGAAAACACTTTTTAAAATGATTGGACAAATTGGATTACAAGTTGACCAAAATAAAAGTTGGGACAAATTGACCAAAAGTAGGACCAATTGGCAAAAAATTGGGACAAATTGACCAGACCCCATTGCATGCGCAGAAGTGTAGTGGTCTCTTCTCTGGTACACTGTAACCAGGCTATTTTCTCCACCATTAAAAACTGGCTGCCACCATATGACAGAAAAATTCTTGAATGTTGTATACAAACCCATATAAACAAACAAATAATTCATAACTGAACATGGCACTTTTAACTTCAGATAGAAACTGTTTCATTAGTAAGGGTTATTTTTAGTAACAAATGAAAGTGAAAGTGACCAGTCTTTCTTTTGGGTCTTAAAATTTTAGTCCAGCAACACAACAGGTTTGGCATATCAAAGAACTCATATTATTGGCCTAAGTCCATAGTACAAGTCAAGATTGATGTCACTTTATTGACACTTGCAATTTGGCAAAAAACTAGTTTTATTTCCATCCTTAAAGATGTATTTAAGAGTTTATTTATTATCTTATTACCTGACTGATTTATACCTTTAAAATATTCTATTATTACCCTTCAAGTTCTAGGTAATCCAGCCCATTGAAGTAAAGACAATCTCATTAAAATGTCACATCCATGAAAGATAAAACTTTATGGAAATAATCATCTCAATATTGAAGTATGGTACCTCATGATTGTTAAGGTCACAAATATGTATTTTCAAGGTCACAAGGTTGCAAGTATCATATGTATTCATATTAGCCTACTATAGTGACCTTTAACATTATTTCACTCTGTCACACATTTGGACTGGTCTACGTCATTGATTTACTGTAGAAGACTCCATTGTTTTTAGGGGTTGATAAGTTAATCATTTTTAGTCTTAAATAACAATGATGCTCCTTGATCTTGAAATTTCATGGACCATTGACATACTGTCAACAGTGAAAACAATTTTTAGATTATTTTTACGGAGATATTTAGTACAAATGTTGTAGTATGTAAATGAATAGAATTCGACACTAGTTTTCATTTCCAGATTTAACACATTTAGATGGCTCACACGGAATGTGTATACAGTCATTTTCCAGGGTTATTACCACAATGTGTGACATGGCATTTGTAGATTTGATATATCAATCTTTTTAATCTGTAGTTGGTTTTGCTGATTTATTTTGACCTAAATGTGAATAATTTATCCAGCATTTGATGCCTGCATGAACAGGGAACAACTTAAGTGTAACAAATGTTATGGTGGACTGGTATATTCACTGGAAAATTAAATTAATTTTTTGTTCTTTTTTTGCTTGAATTTATATTTGCCTAAATATTCATCATTCCTAGTGGGGTTATTACAACATGTAAAAAAATATATGTGTACATTTATTGTACTTTAGCACTGTGTCAGTTTTCTTTCTCTCTGTTTTTGAGCTTGTTTTCTGTAACAGCTGACTATTCACATCCTAAAACCTCGGAAATTACGTCAGTTGTCAATAAATACAGACTTTAATCAGATCAATACTGACTTTCTAAGTATACTCTATATCAATTGTTCTTTACAGGATGTGAAACAAATTTAACAAGCGTAATCAAACCCAGATGAAGAACTTCAGTAAATCAGGTAATGTCACTTTAATTGATGATGTAGGTGTACATCAACTTATATGTTGCCATGGGTACAGTGATTTCACAAATTGGAGAGGGTGTTATATACATGTATCGGGGATTGAACAATATTGTTGAAATTTAATCATAAATATAGTCATAGGCAAGGGAGTGCTTCAAATGGCATTGGGTACAGTTTCATAAAGATTGCTTATTAATACAAATCTGATTGACTCTTTCTAGAGCAATTGTCTTTTGTCTGTTGTCATCTGTTGTGCATTGTTAACTTTTACACATTTTCGACTTCTTCTCAAGAACTAATGAACCAATTTTAACCAAACTTTGCATGAAGTATCCTCATGTGAAATCTGTACATAAATGAGCCACAAGGGGACGCTTTGATAACACAGTGTACAATTTTATAGAAATGGCTTTTTAACTAAAAATGATTTGACAGTTTGTATACATAGATATATGAGAACGATTGAAGGAATTATCGAGGGATCATTGTGACAAAATTTCAAGGTCATGGGGTCAAAGATCAAGGTTACAGGCACCAAAGTAAACAGAAAATATAGTTTTTTGTCAAATTTGAGACATTTCCAACTTTTTTAAAGAACCAGTGGGCAAACTTTAACCAAACTTGACAGGAAGTATTCCCATATGAGTCAGCAAAAAGTTTGCTATGGTGGTTTGGGTAGCTTGGTCCCATAGAGGCCAGAAAGGACAAAATCTTACATCTTCAAAATCGTCTTCTCATGAACCAGTGATCAGATGACTTTCAGATAATGTAAGCTATTTAATATTTGCAAATGAAAAGGTTCTGGGATCCATAGGTGGTCCAAAAAAATTGTACAGCTGTAGAAAATCTTCAGACCCCATGGGCCTCTTTTGTTTTTAACCCACCATCAACAGATAATGGGCAATTCAAATCACCCTGCGTGCATGGTCTGTCCTAAATAATTCTTGTTATCACTATTTTTCAGAAAGTATTGAAGGGATCTCCTTGAAATTTGACATGAAGGTTCCCCTTGAGGTCTAGATATGTATATTACATTTTCAGAGAGATTGGAATCCAGTATGGCCGACAAGTGGCCATCATGGATTTTGACCATAGAAAATTTGTTACCGCTAATTCTCAGAAAGGACTGAAGAGATTTTGTAATTTGGCTTGAAGGTTCCCCTTGAGGTCTAGTTGTGCATATTACAATTTCAGAGATATTTGAATCCAATATGGCTGACAGGTGGCCATCTTGAATTTTGACCAAAGGAAGTTTGTTACTGCAACTTCTCAGAGAGGACTGATGGGATCTCCCTGAAATGTGCCATGAAGATTCCTCCTAGAGGTCTAGTTTTGCATATTACATTTTCAGAGAGATAGGAATCCAACATGGGCAACAGGCAGCCATCTTGGATTTTGACCAAAAAAAGTTTGTTACTGCTTCTTCTAGAAAGTACTAAAGAGATCAAAGAAATTTGATATGAATGTTCCCCTTGAGGTCTAGTTGTGCATATTACATTTTCAGAGAGTTGGAATCTAATGTGGCCTACAGGTGGCCATCTTTTATTTTGACCAAAGGAAGTTTGTTACTGCTATTTCTCAGATAGGATTAAAGGGATCTCCTTGAAATTTGGCATGAAGGTTCCCCTTGTTTAATGTAAACTGGGGTAAATCCCCCCAAAAAACTTTTATAAAGACTAAAGTGTATCTTGCATCATTTTAGTTTTACATGGAAATTGAGATACTCTGCTGTTATTTTCTTTTATATTTAACTTCATACCAATTCAGTTATAGTGTTGTGGTTTAAAAGAATTTAAAGACAACAAAACATGACATGGTATAACTGTACATCTGACCTAACATGGCACTGAAGTCCCTGTGGAGAACACTGCTTTACATGTGTAAAGACTTTGTGTGCCCAGCATTTGAAGTGACAGCCATTGATTTCAGTCTTCAGATGAGACTGAAGAAAAAAGAGAGTATAGGGGAGGAAGTGTTTCATCACTGTGGTCATGATTAGTATGCTTTGTAGAAGAGCTTGCACTATTTATATAACCCATACAGACATTTTGAAATAAAAAGAAAATTACTGGTCAACCGGACCAGTGAAAAAAGGAATTTCACTGGTCAAAGAAAATGTTTTACTGATCTTTATATATACACAATTGAAATGAAATGGAAAATTTCTGGTCATTTGGACCAGTTATCAGATAGATTTCATTGGACTTTTGTAAAATTTACCAGTTTATCTGGTAAGACCGATGAATTTAAAAACTCTGCTTTAGCTATATATATATAAATTTGGCCTTTTATTAAGACTTTGCAGCTACGATTTACATTGGCTGCAACTACCATTAAATGAGCTAATCAGAATGCATCTAGCAACTGATCACGCATTGACCACATATTAGATAATAAATAAACACAAAATAATGGTGAAGTGCAGGCTATGCCACAAGTCTTTTCATTGGGTAAAGTCAGGGGTCAGTGTTGGGTCAATTTAAGTGAAATTTTAGATCAGCGCTAGATGTCGCCACCAGTTACCGCTAGATATGAAATGTAATCTGTCAAGGTGTATGAGTAATTATGTGGATCATATGTGTTCACATAATTCACTATTTGTTTATGTCTCAGAATTCCCTCCAGGTAGAACGGATGAGTGTAGGGCCTCACATTTAAATACATTTTTGTCATTATCACTGTAATTACAAAATCATTAGCTCTCCTTTAGTTCCTTTAATTGCCTGAACGCCTGCTTGGCTAAAACAATATTTTAATAGCAATAATAAGTTTAACTTCAAGAAGAGAAAACATGGAATATAAGTTTAGTCAATAATGCAAATTTTTGACTCAAATTATTAAATTTGCTCATAGAAATTACTTTGGAGAACCAATTAAGATGAATCTTCATGGGTGCCGTTATGAACATTTTCAAGTTCTGAAATAAATATCAACAAATGTCAAAACGATTCATGATTTCCAAGTGGCGATTCAATCACACTAAGTTCCGATTTTCATATTTCCAAAGGGCCGAAATTACTCAGTGCCAATTTGACTTGGGTACGGGTTGTCCAGTAATACTATAAATAGGCACGGAATAATCGGCCTATTTTAGTATTTTATTTTGTTTTCTTCAAAGACATTAATGAAATAACAAAATTCGGGTAGATTGAATTGTCTTGAAATACATTTTATCCCATTAGAAGAAAACAAAAAACTGCGCATGTCTACGAACTTTCCGATGTGAGGTCGCTATGAATATTGCCCACAAGACCATTTATTGTTTTGATACATGCCCACTAATATTTTTTGTTGTGTTCACATTCATAATACTTTAAAACATGCCAGTATGTGCAAGTTTAATTAGTGAGAACTTTACATCTTGATGTAGGGATATATTATCACTTAAAGAAAAAATTACACCTAAGTCACCGCTAGTGCTGCTATAATACCAAGTGTTATGGTAGTCTCATTACAATAGCAATTGCCAGGAAAAAATGATAACTGATTTTAAAGGGGCATTAGCTGTGTTTCCAAAAATAAAGATCAATATCAATATATCAATCAATATCAAAATCAATAATCAACCTTTGGTTCAGGTGAGCTTTTCTGATCACATTTGTCCATCGTCTGTCTGTTATACTGTCTGTCGTTATACTGTCTATCTGTCATACAGTCTGTCTGTTATACTATCTGTCTGTCATACTGTCTGTCTGTTATACAGTCTGTCTGTTATACTGTCTGTCGTTATACTGTCTGTCTGTCATACAGTCTGTCTGTTAACATTTCACATTTTTGACTTCTCCAAAACAGCTAAAGGGATTTTGATGAAACTTTATTGGTAGCAAGTACTCAAGTTTGTTCATTTCGGCCAGATTAGCCCAAGGGTGGATCCAGGGTTGACCTCAGGGGGTACCCTCTTTAAAAAATTTCTCCTCCAGAACCGCTGCTTGGATTGAAAAACAAATTGCATCTGAGTGATCTACATAAATGTGTGATTCAAGTTTGTTAATTTTGTAGAAATTGGAATATAAATTTTTGACGTGTTTCAATCCTTTTTGTATGATTTCTTTGATTTTCTCCCATTCATTATATGTGTTTTACATGTAATTAGTTAGAGAAATGCTCTCTTTAAGGAATTTTGCTGAAATTTAAAAAAAAAAATTATAGCCAATGCCCTGTTTTGGCCAAAGGTCAAGGTCACACAGGGCTTCATTTGTTGTAAAGGACAAATAGGATGCTCTTTTGCTGAACCAAGAATTACTTGAACCAATGTGAAATTGAGTTTTGTCCTTACTATGTAATGTAACATAGAATAGAACAGCCATCTACTTTGTTATAGCTATGGAAATACATAAATCCATCAGTGGGGCACTCCTGACATTATGTAATAATGCCACATGTATTCTTGTTCTTTGAAGTTTGAAGTAATAACCATATAATGTTATAGGTACAGGTTTAGAAAGCCAAATGATGAATTATAATACATACATGTTTCCACCTTTATAGGATTTTGTTCAAATAAAGGTCTGATTCTAATTATATCACACTTTTTCCTGCCAATTTGGGGAAAATGCCATTGGCAACACAATTGGGGATTTTAATGTGAATTTGTGTCAAATTAGGAAAAATAGTTTGCACATATGTTTATTTAAATGTAATGGAATCTCTTTTAAAATTCATTTCCCTTATATAAATTCATTTTTATTGTGGTCATAGTCTGTATGCCAAATTGGGAATTGTTTTATTAAGTTGGGAAAAATCATGAATTTTGCATTGGGAATGGGGCAGAATATCGACCACGTGTGAACTATAGGAAAAGACCTGTATATACTGATATACCTCTACAGAGTTGTTCAATGTTTAATGCAGAATACAGGGTCAATAATAGAGAGAACAGCAAACATTGACAGTATATGTTAGGGCTAGAAATGAGCTTAAGCATAAGAATCATCATAATCATTGTGAATTCTGTGTGTTATGTTGATGTTAGGCTTAGTATGATAACAATATGGTGGGATTTTTGCTGAGTGACTGGCAATTATTTTGTCTTGATTGAATGGCTTATTAGATTTAGGAAGTAAGACCATTGTTGTTACAATCCCTTGTTGTACATGTAGATAGTGTATTTCCTCTGAGAATACATTTAAAACCAGGATTTCATTTGTACAATTTCACACAAATGCTATAAATAGATTCTGCTGGAAAAAGCATAGCTGTATAGCTTAGTGAAACTAAATTGTAAACTTTCTGGCTTTTACTTTTATATAGATTTATCTTATTCATCCCTTAAATCAAATATACTTGTAGGGGTGAATGGATAAGTTTCTGTCTGTTTATTTTTTAAACCAATAATTTACAAATATACATGTACTGTATTTTTTGTGTATAATTCACACATTTGTATCTCCAAGTTGATAACTATTGTTTACCCCCACTTTGTACCATACATAAAACTTTACTAATCAATGTTTGTTTTTAAAATTCTGCTTGTTTTCAAGTATTTGAAAAATGTAGATTACATATGTTTTGTTACTTTCTTTTGTTAAAACCCAAGGAGTAAAATTGTTCACCATTGACTGTCAAAAATACATACATCCATGACTGTAAGTGGCAGAATTTTTTTCACAAGGGTGGCATTTTTCACACTGTCAACTTGTTCTTTAAAACCACTGAAAGGATTTTAATGAAACTTTACAGGAAGCAAGTCCTCAAGATCCTCTACTAAATTTGTATTTTTTGGCAATATCAGCTTAGGGTGGATTCAGGGTGGGTCGAAATAGGTCCCAGAGGGTATACCTCCTTGAAATTCTTCTCTAGAACTGCTTCAAGAATTGAAAAACTTATCATTAGACAGAAATGTATGAATGTAGGTTTCATGTTTCATAGAAAATGGGAAATTACATTTTTGTTTAATGTCTTTTCAGACTTAACTCGTCAATGACTGAAAAACAATGGACTATTCTGTAAATCAATGAAATAAACCAGTCTAAGTGTGTCTTTAGGGATAAATGAGTTAATTATCATTTTCATTCATTTTTGTGTTTTTAGCTCACCTGAACAGAAGTGAGCTTTCACCTGTTGTCCATCATCCATCCATCTGACTGTCCGTTGGTATGTCTGTATGTAAACTTTTCACATTTTCGACTTCTTCTCCAAAACTGCTGAAGGGATTTTGATGAAACTTTATAGGAAGCAAGTACTGAATGTCCTCTACCAAGTTTCTTTTTTTGGGCTCGATCAACCAAGGTGTGGATCCAGGGTGGGGCCAGAGAAGCCCCCCAGGGGGTACCCAATTAAAAAAATTTCTCCTCCAGAACCACAGCATGAATTGAAAAAATAACTGTATTTGAGTGATCTACATAGATGTATGATTCAAGTTTGTTAATTTCGTATTAATCGGAAAATAAATTTTTGACAGGTTTTCGACATCTTTTTAGACTTCATAATTTTCATTCATTTTTGTATGATTTCTTTGATTTTCTCTCCTTTTGTTTAATATGATAGTATCATTTTATGTGTTTTACCTGTGTTTTGCTATATAAAGCCTTTCCTGAAAGAATTTTGCTGAAGTTTCATGTTTTGAATTTTTTAAGACTGTTAAAATGAAGGGGGTGGGGTAATTTTTCACTCTGTCGGCATCTTTTTCTAAACCAGTGAAGGGATTTTGATGAAACTTCCTGGGAAGCAAGTACTCAAGGTTCACTATCAGGTTTGTTCATTTTGGTCAGATCAACCTAGGAATGGATCCAGGAAGGGGGGGGGGGGGGTCAAAAGGGTTCCTCAGGGGGTACCCCTCTTTGAAATTTTCTCAAGAACTGCTGCATGAATTGAAAAAATAATTGCATCTGAGTGATTTACATGGATGTGTGATTCAATTTTTTTGGAGTAAATTGGAAATGCTTCTTGTCATTTCAATCATTTTTAAGTCTCCTCCACTCACAAGGAATTGAAGGAGTGTTATAATAATTTGTAAATTGAGATTCCCATGTTTGTAAGATACCAACACAGTTCAGGTGAGCGAGAAGGTTGGGGGAGTCCGAATGGAACTCTTACCCAAAGACTTTTAAACTATAGAAAACACAAGGAATCATATTTGTGTTTTGTTTGAATGTACAAGCAAAACTTTAGATGCAGTATTTACATAAGAATTACAGCTTCTATACCGAGTTTTATCTTTATTTCAGTAATTGACCCGTGGTCAGTGTACACAATCATTGCTCTGAAAGACTCGATAGATATTGATTACATTTCTTTAATTATTGATTTACGATAAAATGGTGCAAACAACACTTAAGTATAGGAATAACAAGCCAATTATCTCTTTAAATGACCATGTGTCATGCGTAATTATCAGAAAGCCTCAGGCCTCTGTCATTCTGTAATACTGATCAAAATATATGAGGTCAAATTGAGTTGTATGATATGGGAAATAATGTGATTATAGGGGACTTAAATGTAGTATGTTGTGTGGAATTAAGTACTGGTAATTGTTTGAGCCAGAACTCTTTTTCCTTTCTTTGAAAAATAAGCATTTTACTTACATTGATGCCACAGCAGTACAGTACTAGTAGCTATTGGTGATGTGTTCGAAATTTTTACCTGTATTATGAATTACATCATGTCGGGGGAGGAGGAGGGTCTTTATCAAGCCACACTTGTCATGAAATTTTGAATTTGAATGGAGTCTTAGGCCACAATCAGTGATATATGTGATTAATTATGTTATGTGGTGGCAGCCAGGTTTTAGTGGTGGAGAAGAGACCACCAGCTTTCTGCAAGTAAATTGGCAAACTTTCTTACAAAAACTACATGTTATGACTTAACTTCATGTAAACAGAATTAGCAATGATACACCTTCTGGGAAAACTTCACAGGAACTATTTCAAAAATGGTTTTCTCTGAGGCTCAGTATTATAAAACAGGACTTTTTGTCTAGTATGTTTTCATTCTTTATTTCAAACTGAACAATATATAGACAGGTTTTGGCATTAAATACCAATCTACAAAATGTTCCTTGGGCAGTTTGTAGTGACTCAATCAGAGGTTTCACCCAACAAGTACATGTATGAGGCTCTGGATTTGATTCCTTGTCCGTGTCTTACATTGAAATATTCAAAGTTGTGACTGTTCCAATACCATGTGCTCAGCATGTTCCCGTGCTAAGTGCTCAGCAAATGTTCCTATGCCATTTTTTCAGTATATGTCCTATTTCCATGTGGTAAGCATCTGTTCTAATGCCAAGTGCTCAGCATATGTTTTCTGTCAGGTGCTATCATCTGTTCCTATACCATGTCATTGTGCTCAGCATATTTTCCTATGTCATGTGCTTAGCATATATTCCAATGTCATGTGCTCAGCATATGTTCCAATGTCATGTGCTCAGCATATGTTCCAGTGTCATGTGCTCAGCATATATTCCTATGCCATGTGCTCAACATGTTTTTATGCCAAGTGCTAACACCTGTTTCTGTGCCATGTGCTCAGCAAATATTCCTATACCAAGTGTTCAGCATATGTTTTCTGTTAAGTGCTAGGCATATGTTCTTATGCCAAGCACTTGCCATAATGGTTCTTCAAAGTTGTGACTCTTCCTATGTCAAATTCTCAGCATATGGCTTATAGCTTACATATTCCTATGCCATATACCTGACATGCTAAGCACCTGACATACTTGACTGTTCCTATGCCACACATCTGACACATGATACTATGTCCTGTAACTGGAATTATGTCTGTGTCAGGCACGTGGCATATGTACCTATGCCATGTGCTGAGTGCCAGAAGCCATAGTCATTCGTCTTGTGGATGAAACTTTAAACTGAGAAGCATGGAACATTAAAGAACTTCATTGGTATATATCTATAGTACAGATCAATTCAGTCTGCACTAAAGTGACATAGATGTCAGTAAAAAGTTCTTAGCAAGACATTAAACAATAATAATATTGATAAAAAATAAAAATTCTGAGGTTTTTTGTATGTTAAAATCAATACTCATTATAAAATCAAACAACGTGTACATACATGTATACATAAAACAAATGAATTGTTTGCCGTTTTGATATTGTTTATAGCTAGTTTTAGTTGTCTATTTGTGAACCTTTTACTGCAGAAACATTAGCCGAGTTATTTATTATTGTGTTTCCACCTTAACTGAATAAATAATGATGTAATATCTGCTTTATAACAAACTCTTCATTCCATCAGCAATGATGAAATCCAGTATTGGTGATTGGTATTGGTAATTGCTCCCATTGCAAATTCATTTACTACTGTATTTACATCACAGTACAAAACAAAAATGGCAAAATAATTAAATTTGTCAAACTAAAGCCATGTCGTTTTGTGCTTCTAATTGCTGTGAATAAAGGAATGGACCCTCTCATGTGCCGTGTGCCATACTTTGTTTTGTACATAACACATCTTGCACTGTATCGACATGACAAAATGATAATTTATACATAAACACCTAGGATGGTTCAAGATCTCCGTATTACAGGCACACATATTGTAGGCACATGGTACAGAAGGCGTTGAAGTAGCTTATTACAGGCACACACACATTACAGATGGCATTGAAGTAGCTTATTACAGGCACACACACATTACAGAAGACGTTGAAGTAGCTTATTACAGGCACACACACATTACAGATGGCGTTGAAGTAGCTTATTACAGGCACATGGTACAGAAGGCATTGAAGTACATGTAGCTTATTACAGGCACACAGTACAGAAGACGTTGAAGTAGCTTAATTTCAGATCAATCAATTCTTACCTGGATTATTTTCAATATTAGTAAAGGTAAATGTACTTGGCATAAACTATCGGATGTGAAAATAATACCTTTTTTTTCTGTTGGATATGATAACTCGATCTAGTTCATACGTCGTGTGTGGTTCATAAAAGTGTTAAGTGGCAGAAATTTCTCCAGGAAAACAATTACTTCCTTCGATTACTTTGTGGATAAGTAAATCAGGTTCTTTAACTCTCTGTGAATCAAGAGTAATGATTAGTTTATGTAATTCGGAGTAGAAGTGACATTTGTACATGCATTATGTTTAAATCCAAGTCTCTAGAAAATCATTACCCTAGTGCACAGAAGCAGAATCATTATTTTCCGTTCAAACAACACAAGGACGACTTCCATATTGGACCTTGTAAGAGATTTTTTTATTTATAGATGTCATCTTTCATGTATTTTTCCAATAAATTAGTTGTTGTATTTATTTTATTGGTACATATATATACATATATATATATATATATATACTTGTATATTCAATCATGACCATTCATTTTTCAATGATTTGTGATGTCTTAGTTTTATATTTGTTTGTCTTTTTCATTTATTTATACATACCGGTACTCTTAGAATCAGAAAATTTTGTGGGGTTAAAATTTTGTTGTTTTTAAAATAAAATAATTTCTTCGTTGTCATTAAATTTTGTTGAAATAAAAAGCATGTTTGTAAAATGAACCTTTTACTATTACTAAGTGTAATTTATGTACATTTTTGTCATGGGTTTAATTCCATTGATTAATGAAAAAATGTAATAAACAAGATTAAAACCACGGCTAAATTTTCAGATTCTACAGTATGTGTTAATGTTATATCTACATCTTCAAACTTATAATTGATTTTAGAAGAAACTTTATTTATTTATCTAAGTCATGCTAATATTATATTGTTGAATTTTGAGTCTAAAATATATTGATGTAGTCCAGGCAAAATGCACTTAGCATTGATAAGCTCGTGGTAGCATGAAACAATTTTTGCATTTTCCATGAAGCAATTCATTTACACTGTATTTATCGATTAGAATTGTTGAAAAAGTTTCTTTTTTTTTAAATTTTCCTTTTCAAGTTTTTAATTATTTATATATTTGATGCAATGGATTGAAGTTTACCATACTACGGGTGTACAGTACAATTTGTTGTTGATATAATGATGAGTAGTCTAAAACATACCATGTACATGTAGTGTCATAAGTTTATGAATCATCATTATATTCCCATTACTTTGTATGTAAAATTGTCTTTTAGATATTATTTTTCTCTGTATGTTGAACATTTTTAAAAAAAAATTTATTCTCTTAATTCATATACAGACGGACATGCTTACATTGAACCCTGTTACATTAAAATCACGCTTTACTTGAAATGTTTTTGATTCCCTTGTACAATTTCTTTTTTACCATTAATACTTGGTTATTTTGAAAACCCAGTTAACAGTGAATTTGAAAGAAAAAATTAATTCCTCTTCAACATATGTATATCTGGGTTTTTGTAGTATTGTTTTATAGTGTTTTACAGTCATATTAGATACAGTGGAACCTGTCTTGAGAGACCACCCATTTGCCAATGTAATGTGATCTCTCAAGACGGATGATCTCTAAAAAGAGGTTTTATTTCAAGGCTTATTTCACCAAGTGGTTTTTCAGAATGTGTTCTTAAAAGACAGATGGTCATTCATGAGAGTGGTCTTTCACTGTATATATTTGTTTTACATCTTTCTTGTTGTCTCCAAGATTCATTGTTTATGACATGTGTGTCTGGTAATGAATTTCTATGTCTTTTTCATCTATAGTTGTACCTAATCACTACCAGACTGACACATACATATGTATATTGATTTTACTTGGGTGCCATCTGTTAGTCATGTTTGACCCTATTTATTAATGTGCAACGATTGGACAAATATGGTCACTCACTAATGGAACAAGTAATCCAGGATCAATCTTGGTCATAGAAAATCCTGTGGGATCTTTATTTTCCATGTCAACATTGTCAAGTGTCAAGAATGAATTCTAAATCCCACTGGGTCATATTTCCTTGATATATACAGTACATAATGTGGGTGTGTCTTTAGTAAATTTTAACGTTTAAAACAGTGGAATTCAGTAGATGATATTGCATTTTTTTTTCAACTAAACTAAACTAACTAATGTAAGTGATAATTGTAATACCTATAGATAATTCATGCCTCTTATCTAGTTTCTAACATACCATTTCTGTAGTTCAGAAGCAGAGCATATGCCTAGCATGCAGGAGTAAATGGGTTCAAATCTGGTTCAAATTTGAGATATTTAATCACAGGTAGTGACTGATCATTTGCTTGTTGCTATAGGATTTGAAATTCATGGTTCAGATAAATGAGATTTGATAAGCTCATGGTTCATGTAAATGAGATTTGATAAGCTCATGGTTCATGTAAATGAGATTTGATAAGCTCATGGTTCAGGTAGATGAGATTTGATAAGCTCATGGTTCAGGTAGATGAGATTTGATAAGCTCATGGTTCAGGTAAAGGAGATTTGATGCTTTAAGTTTAAAAGAAGGTTTGACACATTCAGCAACTCATTAACAATTATTTGAATTGCATACCGGTAGGTCTGATAATGTCTCACTAAGATTTGTTAATCAATGAGTCACCATATCATTTCTTAGCTCTTTTAAATTGTTGTGTAACACAGATATCTGTTTATTGTTTGTTTTTAGACCTCCTGGTGCAAAAGGCTAAGTAAGCTATTGCTTGTCATCCATCTGCTAATATTTCCAAAATTTTTGATTTTTTAAACAATTTCATCTCAAGAACCACCATACAAACTACATCCAAATTTTGCATATTCTGTATACCTGGTGTGTAATTTGTATAGGCCTAGGGAGACAGTATTACTAGGGTATTTCTATAGCATGTAATTGGGAGACATAATTCTTTTTATGTGTATAGGCCTAGGGAGACAGTATTACTGGGGTATAGTATGATATGGGGAGACAGAATTCCTTTTATGTGTATAGGCCTTGGGAGACAGTATTACTAGAATATAACATGCATTGGGGAGACAGAATTCCTTTTATGTGTATAGGCCTAGGGAAACAGTATTACTGGGGTATAATATGTAATGGAAAGACAGAATTCCTTTTTGTAATGTGTAGAGGGGATAGCATTTGAAGTTCTGTAACTTTAGCTGTTATGGATGCTTATTAATTTGTTTACAATTGTCGTCGTAAGTTTATACACAAATTGATATCACTTGATTTAACCATGTATAAGTATTGATATACCTGTCATTGTAGTCAACGTTCCACCAATACATGTGCCCAAAACAAAGGAACAACTGAAGGAAAAGAATGTTAAACTTCGGAAAGAGCTGGACAAACTCCGCAGACAGTACAAAGAAGTGTATAATACAGTTCAGGATCTGGACAGACAATACGAGGAATCCAAACAAAACTTGATATTCTCCCGATATGGAGAACTGAAGGAGATGATCAAACATACCACAACAGAAGAGATGTTACAGAACAGTCAACCCCCAGAACATAAACACTCTGTCCAGAACAAAGGCGTGGAAAATTGTACGTGTACAAAAGTTTGATGTTTCTTCATTTACTTCATTTATTTGTTTTGTTTTTAGAACTTTTAAGTTAAATGTTGTGGGTCCTCCATAGCTGAGTACTTAGAGCCTTGCACTTTCAACCATGAAGTCTCTCACTTCTGATCAGCACAGGTCACCTCTGATCAGCACAGGTCACCTGATCAGCACAGGTTACCTCTGATCAGCACAGGTCACTTCTGATCAGCACAGGTTACCTCTGATCACAGGTCACCTCTGATCAGCACAGGTCACCTCTGATCAGCACAGGTCACCTTCTGATCAGCATATATTTGAGCTGTGCTGGAACCTAAGCTGTTTTTGTTGAAGTCAGTTTTTTTGTGGAAGGCCAGTGGTCTCTTCCTGGGTATATTGTAACCAGGTTCTCTCCTCCATCAAACTAACTAAAAACTAGCAGCCACCACATTACCGTTAAATTGTTGAGTGTGGTGTAAAAAAACCCATTAGAATGGTCCCTTAACATTGAATGGCAAAAATAAATAAAGATCTCACAAACTGACAACAAGGGACAACCAGTCACTGTGAAAGTGATGAAAGTTTTATCTGAAAATATATCTTCTGTCAAAAGTTACAGAATC
Organism: Atrina japonica; assembly: GCA_030159075.1. Classification (NCBI taxonomy): domain Eukaryota; kingdom Metazoa; phylum Mollusca; class Bivalvia; order Pterioida; family Pinnidae; genus Atrina; species Atrina japonica. The sequence continues at coordinate 837,561 of BROG01000241.1, forward strand.
AAATTTATGTGGAAAGGCTTTATTATGTAAGCTGAAGTAACTGTTTGTAGTTTATTGTGGTGCTTGTCATCAGTAAAATTTGGATTATTTCAATTCATTCTCAAACACTACAGTACTAGTTCTCTAGAAATGTAACCCAGATAATTCAGTCATTATATTCAGCTCACTATGATCACTTCATTATCGATCGGAAATTGAGAGAGTTTTAAATTATTTCATTTATTCCAAAATAATAAATTGTAATTTCAGAATCCTTAGATCTAGGTTCTATAGATAAGCTCTAGACACTTGTTTTATTGTCAAAATCCTTTTGGGCTCCTATTTCAAAGATATGTTCATTTGCATATATTTGTAAGTGGTACAATGTGGTAATTGGTAAATTTAACCAGCAATAGGACAAAATCACATTAATGAGTTAAACCTAGTTTATTTCAGTTAAACCTAGTTTTCTCTAGTTAACCTAGTTTTTCCCAGTAACCCCCATTAACTGGAGAAAAACTAGGTTTAATCGAGAAAACCTAGGTTTAACTGTGCCAAAATCACAAAAATGAGTTAAACCTAGCTTTTCTCAAGAAAAAACTAGATTTAACTGTGGCACAATCACATTAATGAGTATTAATATGATTTTGCTGCAGTTAATCTGAGTTTTTCTCAGTTAAATCTAGTTTTTTCCACTTAATGCTGGTTACGAGAAAAACTAAGACTAACTGGAAAAAAATTTGGTTTCTCGCAACCCACTTAAACTAGAGAAAAACTAGGATTAACTTATTGTAATTTTTTCATGCTTTATCAGTTAAACCTAGATTTTCTCAGTTAAACCTAGTTTTTCTCCAGTTAAAACTAGATTTTCTCATCAACCAACATTAACTGGAGAAAAACTACCGGTAAGTTTAACTGTGCCAAAATTACAAAAATGAGTTAATCCTAGTTTTAACTTGTAACCCACATTAATTGGAGAAAAACTAGATTTAACTGAGAAAAATTAGGTTTAACTGGAGAAAAACTAGGTTTAACTCATTAATGTGATTTTGTATTGCCATATTTATGACAATGGAGATTATGTTCTTGAGCTTGCCTTATGTGCTTTCAGGCATGAAATACTCAGAATTTCACATTTTATGCTATGCAATAAATCATCTACTACAATGAATCTGGTTATTAGCTTTCAGTCACAGTACATCTGATGCAGTGAATCAACATTTTGCACATTCTGTCACAGTCAGGAGGATTTCTGAACCTATAAAGGGGAGCAAAGGTTTCCTACAGACATGTCGAGAATTTGCTGGAAAGACGGATTCCATGCAAGAATCGAAGAAAGGTGAAGATAAATAAATTTTTGCTGTAAATTTCAGTTAAACAAATTCCATTGGTGTAGTTAATCAAACATATCATGTCATGTAGGTAGTTTTTGAAAGTAAATAATGAAGGATATTTTCTACAATTCAGCTTTAAGTATTAATCTGCCAAGCATCAAATTTAATATTTTGTTCAAGACTTGAGTCTCTGTTACTCATAATTTCTGTATCAGAACTTAACTCGGTCCAGTCTCTGTAAACTTTCAGACATGAGTTTCTGTCACTCATGACTTCTGTATCACAACATTACTCAGTTCAGTCACTCTTAACTCCTGACTTTTTAGAGTTCTTCTGACTAGATCCTCTGTTACTCATGACTTCTGTATCACAAATTTACTCAGTTCAGTTGCTTTTACTCAGACTTTTTGTTTCGGAGTTCTTCTGACTTGAATTTTTGTCACTCGTGACTTCTTTTTCATAGCTTTGCTGAGTTTATTCTTTGACTTTTTTAGTTCACCTGAGCTGAAAGTTCAAGTGAGTTTTTCTGTTCGCCTGTTGTCTGTCGTCCGTCTGTCTGTGAATTTTTCACATTTTCGACTTCTTCTCCAAAACCGCTGAAGGGATGAAACTTTATAGGAAGCAAGTACTCAAGGTCCTCTGATAAGTTTGTTCATTTCAGCCCGACCAGCCCAGGGGTGGATCCAGAGAGGCCCCAGAGGGTACCCTAATTAATTGTATCTTAGTGATCTACATAGATGTAGGATTCAAGTTTGTTAAATTCATAGAAAGCAAAAAATATATTTTTAACCCGTTTTTGACAATGTTTTAGACTTTGTAATTTTCATTCATTTTTGTACGATTTCTTTGATTTTCTCCTCTTTTATTAATTATGATGCCGTCATTTTATGTGTTTTATCTGTAGTTTGGTAGATTAATGCTTTCCTGAAAGAATTTTGCTGAAATTTCAGTTTTGGAATTTTCAAAGAATTTTTTAAAGCGATATAAGCTGTCACAATGATTATTTTTGTCCCCTGACATATAGTCGAGAATATGATAAAATGTGTGTTCAAATACATTATCAAACATGTAAAATGTTGTAAAAGATCTTTTTTTTCGAAGTTATTTGTTTTATTAGAATTTAAGTTTTCCTGTACCTTAAAAATCCAGCTGTATTTCCGTATGCAATGACCTTTCAGATAAACTCTTTCGCCATATCATATGTACTTTATAATTCGGTCAGGGGATATCGGTCTATTACGTGCTCAGACTACGTTTTAGTCGGCCGCTTTTTATGTGTTTTATAATTATTTTTAAAATACAGCATGTGATTTTTATTGGAAAGTGCATGTATTGTTTAAAATATATGCTTTTCAACGCTATTTTAAATACCTGAAGAAAATCGGATGAATATATGAATAAATATATCAGGTCACTAAAAGAAATTTTTCCGATCTTTAATGTTACTCTAAATGCTGACATTGACAAAATCAAAACAATATAACTGTGAAAAGTATGCGTACCTCATGTTTTACAATAGTGCCACCATGTCCAGTGGAGTTGGGCAGTTCATGATCATATGTATTTAGTATGATAAAGCCAAGAATGCGATGGGACGAGTTAAAAATGGGTCGAGATCACCCCATATACCCGGCATGTGGACAATTTCAGAAACGAATGTTTTGAAACGACGAAAAAGACCAACTTTGCCTGATTTAGGTATGAAATGATGATGTACGAAAATAAACGCCAAGGGTAATAAGAATAGAATGTATATTAACTGCAAATAGCACGTGTTTATTGGTCACTTGGCAATCTTCATAAAAATTTACCGAAAGTTAATTAGCAAAGTTCAAAGTATGGCGGACAAAAAATAACTGATATTACGGGTTTTGTTTGGCAAGATTGTTGCAATTTTACATATGAATTTATTATTCTAACCACCAGATGGTCTCTTTGAAATATATATGAGATAGAATATCACATAAAATGGGCATGTAAAATTTTTCACCTATGACAGCTCATATCGCTTTAAGATTGCCAAAATGAAGGTGGGGAAGGGTAATTTTTCACACTGTCAGCTTCTTCTTCAAAACTGCTGCAGGCATTTTGATGAAACTTTACAGGATACAAGTACGCAATACAAGTACTCAAAGTCCTCTACCAAGTTTGTTTATTTTGGCCTGATCGACCCAGGGATGGTACCCCCTCTTTAAAAAATCTTCTCCAGAACCACTGCATTGAAAAATAATTATATCTGAGTGGTCTACACAGATGTATAATTCAAGTTTGTTAATTTCATAGAAATTGGAAAAAAAAAATTTGACATGTTTTTGACATATTTGTATTTTCATTCATTTTTGTATGATTTCTTTGATTTTCTCCTCTTTTATTCATTATGATGTATTCATTATATGTGTTTTACCTGTGTTTTGCTAGATAAAGGCTTTCGTGAAAGAATTTTGCTGAAATTTCTTATGAATTTTTTAAGACTGCAAAAATGAAGGGGGAAAGGGGTAATTTTTCACTCTTTTGGTGTCTTCTTCAAAACCACTTAAGGGATTTTGATGAAACTTCCTGGGAAGTAAGTACTCAAGGTCCATTATCAAGTTTGTTCATTTTGGCCAGATCGGCTCAGGGGTGGATCCAGGGTTGGGCAAAAGAGGCCTCAGGGGGTACCCCTCTTTGAAAATCTTCTCCAGAACTGCTGCATGGATTGAAAAACTAATTCCATCTGAGTGATTTACATGGATGCATGATTCAATTTCCTGTTTTTGGAATAAATTGGAAATGCTTCTTTTCCGGCTGTGTCATTTTCAATCATTTTTAAGTCTCCTCCAGTCACAAGGAATTGAAGGAGTGTTATAATATTTTGTAAATTGAGATTCCCATGTTTGTAAGATACCAACACAGTTCAGGTGAGCGATGTGGCCCATGGGCCTCTTGTTTAAGAATTATTCTGAATTGATTCATTCTTACTCATGACTTCTCTATCAGAGCTTTACTGAGTCAGCTCTTTGACTTTTTTCTTTCAAAATTCTGATATGAGTAGTTACTCATGGCTTCACTTTCAGAGCATTACTGAGTTCATTCTTTGACTTTTTTCTTTCAGAATTCTGACTAAATTCATTGTTTCCCATAATTTCTCTTTCAAAGCTTTACAGAGAACATTCTTTGATATATTTTTTTTCAGAATTCTGACTTGAGTAGTTACTCATGGCTTCTGAGTCCAGTCTTTGATGTTGTCTTTCAGAATTCTTCTGACTTAAGTCACTGTTACCTGTGACTTCTATATCAGAATTATACTTGATGTTGTATTTCAGAATTCTTCGGACATAAGTCACCGATACCTTTGACTTCTATATCAGAATTATATTGGGTTCAGTATCTCTTACTTATGGCTTTTCTGACTTTTTCCTCACAGCTCTAAAGTCTCTTTCCACATTTATTTTTACTTCATTCTTCAGAGTTCTATAGACTTGATTAACTGTTAATTTATTAATATTTTGTTTTACTTGAATTTGTGAAGATTCTGTCAATTTTCTCCATAACAGATATTAGCGTGATGCACAAAGCAGAAATACAAGAGGACAACGAACAGTTAAAGCATCATATACAGAGTTACGACAGCAAATTTCTGAGGCTTCATAATCGACTCTCCAAGTTAAAACAGGACTATGAAGCTTCAAAAGAATTTCTGTTTTTTCGTAGATACGGAAAACTGAAAACAATGATCAGAGTTATTGCCAAAGATGAGAAATTGAAGCCAGATTAGGTGTTTTATTTGACAGTTGTGACAAACTTGTGACAAATTTCCTCAATACTATTTGGCTGCAGTTGGTATAAGGGTTTTGCATATACATGTATATATATATAGTCAAACTTATCTATAGAAGCTACGCAAGGGAACAGGCAAAAAGTGATTGTCATAGACAGTTGGCCTTTATAAAGAAGTTTATTCATTATAAAAAGGTTAACGAAGATTATGTTTGAATGGCCTTTATAGGCAGGTGCCCTTTATACAGAGATGGCCTTTAATAAATTTTGACTATATATGTGCATATAAATATATTAATAATGTTCCTTAACTTAACACTACCATGGCACCTCTTTATCAAGACCACCTTATTGACCAACTCAAAGTGGTCTGGACATTTTTTTTATTATTTTGTTTGAAATTTTCAAGAGATTGAATAACAACAGTCTTAACTACAAGGTGTTCTCCTAAGCAAGGTGGTCTTAAGGTGATGTTTCACTTTATTTATTTAGTTAGGTTTTAAGTCTGAATATATTCATGAAATGACTTTTGAAGTGCAATCGTTTGATATTAATATCCATGTGAAATTTAGTCAAATTAATGACACTGCTAGATTAGTAGGCATATGATTTTAATGAGCTCACTCATTTTATTTTCAATTGTATAATTGTATAGAGCATACATTTATTTATATTTTTGCTTATTTATCATGTATATTGCTTTGTTATTGTGATGTATATATATTTTTTTAGATATTTATAACTATTCTTGCCTTCATCTCCATATATTGTGGTACAGTGGAATCTGTCTTGAAAGATCAGCCTTGTGTCACAGAAATGTGGTCTTACCAGACAGGTGGTTTCTCAAAACAGGTTTTATTTTTAAAAAGGATTATTGAACCAAGTAGAGTTGAGAATGTGGTATCCCAAAACAGGTGGTATCGTATGACAGTGGTCTCTCAAGACAGGTTCCACTGTAATATCCTGAAAAGAAAGGCATTGATATGAGATAACAAAATGCAAATATCTGTCATACCATTTATTTTATCTAGCATTAATTTGATATCCGTGCAATATCCCAGTTACTCTATCTAATTCTTATAAGAGTAATTTCCCTTTGTTTAAAGATGCACATGAACAGATTTTGACTGTCTGCATTGAAGCAGTATGTATTCATGTTTATCAGTATGTTTTTATTACAAAATACAAATTTTTTTCATATCTACAACTGTGGAACAATTAAAACAGCATTTTTAAAAATATTTATCATGAAATAGATTTCATTTTCTAGAAATGTTTTTCTCATTACTCAAAGCTAGTGTAACTTTTACCAAGTTTGAAATAGCTTATATATGATTTTTGTTTTCTGTTTTTAAAATAACAATGATGAATTATTGATCAGTTTGTTGATTAAATGAATATGAAGTTGTTTGTGATGATACACAAATTGAAGGAAAATTCTTGTATTGATGTGGATCTTGACATATATTACATTGCATATCTCTATCTCTCTCTCATGATGTTTATATATATATACACACACACAGTAGAACATCACTATTAAGACCACATACTTGACTGACTCAAATTGGCCTGAATAGTGAGGTGGTCTCTAAAGTGAGGTTCTGTACTTATGAGATATTTATCAAGAAACTGAACTCGTGTTCTAAAAGGTGAGGTTCCACTACATATATATATATATATATATATATATATATATTAAAATGATTCACGCAAGTACTTAGATAAATAAAAAAATCACAACGCCGAAATAAACTCAACCGGTTTCATTATTATCATCAAGGAGTTTAACATTATATAGTTTCACATGGAAACTATATGTTTTATTCCCTGAAAACAATACTTGAAAATTCTGGAATCATAAAAAGTAAACAACAGAGTCCTTCTCTAAAATCTATCTTAACCAGAGCAAAATTCGCTGATACAATTAAGGAGAAACCTACTGTTAGCAAGTGTAACAACACAAGATGTGGTACCTGCCCCTACTTGACAGCCTGGTCAAAATTCTATTTCAAAGATGGTACAGAATTTACAGTTAAGTCTTGTATTACATGCACAAGTTCGAACTTAATATACGTTATCACTTGCTGTGGATGTGAAGAAAATTACATTGGTCAGATGGGAGATACTTTACGCCACCGAATGACAATGCACAGACAACAAATACGGGAGCCCAAATACCATTGTATCCCCGTTAGTGAGCACATTAGTCGCTGTGCAGCCAATAAAACACCTAATTTCAAAGTATTTCCACTTTACAAATTTCATAAAAGAACTGTAGAGAAGGAACGTGAAACAAAAGAAAGACTTTTCATTCTGAAATATAAACCTCTATTAAATTTAATGTAATCTTCCACTATTATATATATAGTCTCCCATTAATTTCTTTAACAATAAACAGACGTCGTACTTAACTGCATTACTTCATGAACAATAATCATATGACGTCATTATTAACTGTGTAAAATGTAACGTCACCTATATTGCTATTTGACGTTTCCATGTGTAACTGTATAATGTTAAACTCCTTGATGATAATAATGAAACCAGTTGAGTTTATTTCGGCGTTGTGTAAACAATTATGAAATGATGTTTTTTTTTAAGCCGAAGGTCGAGGGAATATATCAATTTCTTGGGTTGACAACTCCACGTATTAACCGAAAATGAGGTTGTTAATTATTTTATTAAATGACATTCAATTACTTTGACAAAAATTTGTAAGTATGAAAATGGGCCAATCAGAAACTAGATGATATGATGGTCATGCAGTATATATATATATATATATATCTCGTTTCTCGAAACTATAAAAATCAGGACCAGACTTTCAACTTTGACACATCTGGAATTTCAACTCGACTAATTTCCACATAACAAGATTCCACTGTGTGTATATATATATATATATATATATCCAGACAAAATATCAAAATCAATAAATTTCTCCTTATTACCTTTATCTTTTAAAACAATATTGTAACATGATATTAATTTTTAATGTATTTACAAGATACTCTCTTAAGAATTAAATAATTTGGATGTTAAAACTGTAGTGGAGTCATCTACATTGTGTTACAGACACTTGAGCTCAAATACAATTAAATAACCAACATTGTGTTGTTAGTGACACTTGAGCTCAAATACAATTAAATAACTGTAGTGGAATAACCAACATTGTGTTGTTACAGACACGAGCTCAAATACAGTTAAATAACCAACATTCTGTTGTTAGTGACACTTGAGCTCAAATACAGTTAAATAATTTGGGTCTTAAACTGCAGTGAAATCATCTACATTGTGTTTTTACAGAAGTCGAGCTGAGATACAATTAGATTTTGACTTTGATCATGAGTAGGATTTTTCTCTGTTTTCTTACTGATCTGACAAGTTCTACTAATTTGAGTTGATATAACAAGAAATTTGACTCGTAAAAGTTTGATGCATACATTTTTACACATATTATATATAGATTTATATTACAAAATTATTTGAGACTTTGTAAATAAATCAAACACAGAGAAATCAGACTCATTGAAATGTGATTCATCAAATTTCTACTGGACGTATGTATGTATGTATGTATGTGTGTATGTATGTGTGTGTATGTACATATGTGTGTGTGTATGTATATATGTCTGTATGTATGCATGTGTGTGTATGTATGTATGTATGTGTAAGTGTGTACGTATGTAAGTGTATGTATGTGTGTGTATGTACATATGTAAGTGTCTGTATGTATGTATTAAGTGTGTAAATATGTATGTTAGTGTGTATACATTATATATAATCTGTATCTGTATATTGGTGATGTCAAACTATCTTGTGGCATATGATTATGAAATAGAAATGTAATCTTATTCAAATGTGTCAGCATCTGTTACAGCTATAGATCCTTTTCCATAAAACTGATTTTTGCAGTACTAGTCAAAATAATACAGATTCACACAAATTGATATCAAGTGACAAAAAATAACTCGGACATTATTTTCCAGGAAATTGTATCATTTTGCTGTCCAGTGTTACAGAACCATGTGAATTTGAGTCTTTGGCTTATCTTTTTTTCTTTCCTTTTTTGGTGTCCATGAAATAACTCAAAATTTTAACCAAGTTTACTGCGAGTTTGAGAATAAGTTCCATAATGACCAATGTTCAAAAGTATTTGTCACGGGACTTTAAAAATATTTAGGAATGGCAGTAGCCAGTATTCTTGGGTACAGAGTGCTTCTCAAAATATATTGTTATGATTATCATTATGTTCATTGCAATTCATAGGAAACAAGAGATTAAATTACTCTAAATGAATACAGACTGGTCCCCCAAAAGATATGAAATTGAGAATGTGGGACTTGGATAATTGTTAAGGCCATTAAGAAATGAAATTATTTTCAATGAAAATGGTACAAACATAGAAAGTGACTTTATATATCACAAATGAAAACATGCTTTAATTGTTGGTTTTTGTTATGCATAAGGCCATAATAAAAAAATTGCTAGATTCTCATCCTTTTTTTCAAAAAATTTGGGGCGGGGGGGGCGAATTTTATTTTTTATGACTAAATTGACCCGGCAAACAGTGAAAAAAAAGACATTGTTCAGCTTTCATACTTTTATTTGACTTCATGTCAAAATACATGTATACAATGTAATAACACAAAATCAACAAATTTAAACAAAATCTCATGTTTATATCTACATCATGTACATGTATGATTAGAATCACTAGATAACAAAATTGTAACCAATGTCATGTCAAAAACAAGAAATCCTACTTGTGTTTTTTCTTGCTTGAAGGCCGTCAATACCCCTTCATATGAGCAAGAGGTGCTGGTATATGGCATCCCATTCCTTCTATTGTATGATGATTTTCATCAATGTAGGCTAACATAGACAGACAGCCAATGTATGAAAAACGACTTACCAAGAGTGTTAACATTGGCACTAAGAAATCCCACATTTTACTCTTGTAGCCGATCAATAATGTCATTACGTAGGGCAGCACGATTTACCCCCAAAACATTCCAAAAGACCCCAAAAAACATCCAAAATGACCCCAAAAAACATAACAATTTTAGTAATCTTATTATTAACTAATCATTTACTTGTGTATTGTGGTTATACATTTCAGGTATCAGTCATCCTTGTAATTAAAGATTAAACTTGGATGTTGATTCTCATTTATGACTGATACCTGTTTCTGTATGTGGGTAGCTGGTACGGTTCTCGACCCCTATGTCCATGTCCCAGTCCGACCCAACAATTTTGTTGTGGATGATGCCGAGTCATTCCATTACAACATCTTTAGGTATGCCACAGTTCGTGTGTCCCCTTCATTTATTACTCTCGTGTGCATTGAAGCGTGGAGAAATAGATAATCACCGATACCTCTCACCTTTGAAAATCGCCGCCATAAAATGATCCATATAACACCTATAGTTGCGTAAACTTCAATTTGATGCGTTGGACTAGTGTGCTCTCCTCTTTAACAGCCAGTCTTTTGATGGCATTCAGAAGATCTGCTTCTATCATGTGGACAACATCAGTGCAGTTGGTTCACTGGATATTGACAAGTTTCAGAGGGCACTACTTCTGTACAGAAATTCTATTGACCCAGAGACAAAAACATCCCCAGCATTGATCCTGTTTGGACGACCTATTCGTGATGCAATTCCCATACTGATGGGTAGATACTCTCCTCATGAAACATGGACTGAGTTGATGTCTTATCGAGAGATGGCACTTGCCAAACGACATTCGAGGGAACATGAACGGTGGAATGAACACACTCATCGCCTGCCACCATTACAGGTTGGGGATCATGTATACATACAAAACTTAGTAGGCAACCACCCCAGGAGATGGGAGCGCACTGGAATTGTTGTTGAAGTACGGCAGTACCACCAGTATGTTATACGCGTAGATGGCACAGGCAGAGTAACTATCCGTAACCGCCAGCACCTTCGAAAATTCACTCCATTTCAAAGGGATCAAACACTGAGCCATTTGATGGTACCCACTATTGTACAAACTCAGAAGGTCATCTCAAATAACCCAGCTTCTTCCAAGACGACACTATCACAGGCACCCAAGATTCCTGTCTTGTCTTTGCCACCAAGAAGTGAAAGTTTGCCAGCTGCATCAAGCGATTCACCTACCGTAGCCCCCACTCTGACACCAGTGACCGATATGATTCAACATCCTTTACAAGCGGATTTGGACCAGTCGCGCCATCACAGCCCTGAACCAGATGCGCCTGTTATGACTTGCTTACCACGTATCCTTGCCCGCCTTCTGCCCCACAATAAACCTGGGGAAAAGGAACTATTGTCACCTCGCAGACGCAGCCACCATGACAAAACTGAATCAGTGTCTAATATATAAACTAAAGTAATACTTAATTAGTGATTTCAGAGACTCTATTGATACGCTACGTGTACAGGCATTCAGTTTTTCTACGTCAGATAGACTATCAGATTCTGCCTGCAATATGGACTTATTTTTCTGAAAGACTTTTATTCATTTGTTTTAAGTTTTTTTCGTTCCCTTAAAAACTTGTCCCCGGGGGAGGAGATAACTAATCATTTACTTGTGTATTGTGGTTATACATTTCAGGTATCAGTCATCCTTGTAATTAAAGATTAAACTTGGACGATGTTGATTCTCATTTAATTATAATAGAGGGCGAAGCCCTCATATATGTAGAGAAGCTCACATTTTTTATTCCTATTACATCCGGGGACCCGTGCTACTAATGGTAAACATTTTTGCTCACATCGGAAATTTGCACGCGACATAAACAAAATGTCAGAAATTCAAAGCCATTACTTAAAAGCGCATTGCAAACGAAGTAGTAAACCACCACACTAAGAAACGTTTTGTAGACCGAGACTAGGCCATAACGACTAGGGTTGTACATCGAACCCAATCACGAAGCGCCTCCATTATTCTGGTAATGTGAACTGCACGAAATGATGGATACGCTGGGATACAGAGAAATTTATAGCATAAAAACATGTTTGTGCATTTTATTCATAACTAATAAATACCACATAGACTGTGTTTAAGTTTTAGCACCAAGGAAACAGCCACTCAATATTTTATTTCAAACAATGAGTGAATGAACAGGACAATTACGTGATAGAACACCGAATTTTAATCTGTTTGGTGATTCCGCTGTGTTGCCCCCGGCAGGGGGCAATACAACGGAATCCCCAAAGGGATTAACTGAACATGTAAAACTGTTGATGAATGCCTTCGCCCTCCATAGGTTTACCTATATGATGAATATCTTTTATGACTGTAGGTGTTTTTGACTTTGATAATGCTGTTTTATCCAAGTTCCATGAGAAGTGATAAATGTTGACTTTTTTCTTAATTTCCAGCTGTCTATGAAATATTTATACAGAAGAAAATGCATTTAAAATTATTATTGATGCAAACTAATTATTTCTATTCAATTGTTTTTGGGTGTTTTTTTTGTGGATGTTTTGGGGTATTTTTCTGTAGTTTTTGTTTTTTGGGTAAATCGTGCCATCGCATTCTGTAGCTTTATTTTGTCATTAACTGTGTTTCTATGCTTCTCGGGTAAAAAGTTTGCCTTTGATGCTGCGGACATAAGAAAACTGAATGCATCATGCACAGGTTTTCAGAACCATCCGAGTTCTGGGAAAACTTATTTTTCTGAATATTTTTCAGAACCTTCAGAGTTCTGGGAAAACTGAATATAGTTGCCAAGAAAAAGCACAATATCGCTAACTTTGCATTCCAGGTCACATGAAACGAAAGTTCCGTCTATAGATTTTCAAACAGTAACTGTCGCTTATCTAGCCGAAAAACTGGGCCGAACTATCGGGGCAGAAATCCTTCGTAGCAAGATGTTGTGCCATTTTCACAGCAGTTTAGCGTTCATTTCAACCACCTATTTCTTATCACTGACGTCCGATATTTGTTGATATGCTCACTTGATCTTTAAGATTTATAAATCCATCGTCATTAAGTTATGACATGACATAATTCCATATCTCCGAGATGTTTATTCTAGCTACACGACGTTTTTTGTATTCACGTCGTCTGTCTTCATTTTGAACAGAAGAAAATCTAAGACGTTCGTTGATTGGTTGATCGTAAATGCACATTCATTGTTACGTTATTATCAACCAATCAGCTAACGTCTTAGATTTTCTTCTGAAATAACGGCGAAGACCATGCTGTCTGTTTTTTAATATAAAAATAACCACCGGAAGTCATCTGAAATAAGAACATTACGGAACGGAATCGGACAAGACACGGGATATTTCCGGTCGACTATATTCGTTTAAAAACGTACATTCAAAAATAAAAAAAATCGGGGCGGGCGGGGATGAGAATCTAGGATTTTTTTTATTATGGCCTAACCATGACATTTCTAGAAAAAAAAAAATTAAAATTGGTTTCATTCCATGGGATTTTCTGCTCATATATTCAAATTACTTGAGCTCATTATAAACCAATATGTCATATCTGTTGTCATCTTTCTTTCACTATTCTCGTGCATTTCTTTTTCGCCTCATTTGCAAATAATTACGTATTTGACATTGTATGATACCTCCTTCTGTTTTGGAACTATACTCTATTTTAAATTCGAGCTCAATTGATGAAGTCTTATTTTCAGCATTTGTTTTTCCATGTATGTAAAACATGTAAAACTATGACTTTGGTATTATCATGATTCTATTTATAGTATTTGGTATTATCATTATTCTTTTTATAGTATTTGGTATTAACATGATTCTATTTATAGTATTTATCATTATATCAATGCTTTGAAGATAATCACACTTGGCATATTGAACTATATCTCTATTTTACATTACAAAAAGGTGCTCTTATGAAGATTGTTGTCATGGATGTGTAGGTTTAGAATCTCACTGCAAACTTGTGTTTTTTAAAGACTTAATAAGTCAAATATAACTGTAGTTATCATTGGTTAGTATTAATATTGATAACCAAAAAACTCATAATTCGACTTTAAATGGGATGGGTTTTATATAGTTTATAAAAATCTTGGATACTGAAGTATAAATATTCATGTCAACTTTTATATAAGGAACTCACAAAGTGTTTTAGACAGTATAGCACCTTTAATATAACAATGTATCTCAGTTGGGGGCACAGTTTGTACAGGGGGCCTCTGTCACCAAGTGGTTTTGATTATTGCAGTTTAAACCATGACGTCTCTCACCTCTGATCACTGTGAGTTTGAACCCTGCTGGAATTTAAGCTGATTTTCTGAGAATTCAAAGTTTGGCGGTTTATTTGCGGAAGGCTGGTGTTCTCTTCTAGGGTATAATGTAACAGGTTTATCTCCCCATCATTAAAAACTGACTGCCGCCATATGACTTAAAAAATTGTTGCGTGTGTCATACAAAAAAATGATAATGCAATGTAATGATGATTACTTTTCATCAAATAGAAATGTAGAAAAATTGGAATTTTATGATATTTTGTGATCGAGAATCTTGACTTTAAATGTTCCTATGAACCAAGCGTGTTCTCTTTTTTTACCTCAGTTACCACCATTTTAACAAGACCGCAGTTTTAATACTTTGTGTATATATTGTAGAATAAATATATGTATTGGAATGATATACCGATTTAAGAATCTAAATTTTATTTCACTAATATCTTTTTAGCCATGAGTTATTGATATTATTGCCAGTGATTTTAAAATGTTAATGATGTTTTCTGAACATGTAAAATGTTGTAATATGATCTCAGTGCTTGATCATGTTGATAGTATAGAAGTATTTTTTCTATTTAGGTTAGATTTATCCATAGATTTCATTCTATTATTCTGAGAACTCATTACTGTATATGCTTTAGGACTGAATTAAACGTTTGCAGATCGTTGTGAAACTTTACTAAAAGCAACATCATATAGAAAACTTCCTCACAATTAGAAACATGATTTGCAACACTTTGGAAAAAATTGGCTCGGTCACTTTTGCTGAAAAAACACCACTCTTACACTATGCAGAGAAGTCCTGGACTGTTGGTTGGGTAAAAAGGCAACATTCTCTTTATAGAGAATACCTGTCATGAAAGACCATTTCGCTGAGTTTTCTTACAAAATAAAATATCTTTTTAGGGATCATTGATGTCTTTTTTGAGATTTTGATTATACATGTATATGATTTTTGAGATCACTTGTCTTAAAAGATCACAAGATGGGGATAGTCACTTAAGATAGATACCACTATATACATGGTTACCTAAAATGGCAATGAAAACAAAAATGTGACCACTGCCCACCACCTCCAGTTTGTATAGGTATTGTCTTTTGCCACTCTTAAATTTCCACTTAGCAAATGACAGTATTGTCATCTTATAGTTAAAGTCATAAATTTGTCCAGTAACTTTGTCTGAACCACCATACTGAAAAAGAAAGCTTTGACTCAAACTTGATGTTGTTTACAAAATACATTTGTATATGTTTTAAACAAGTAAGTTTAATTGATTACAAAAATTAAAATATTTTTCATTATCATTGACAATATTGAGTTCAGTGTTTGATTTTACTACAAATTATCTTGATGTCTGCTTCATTTTGATAGATAGACAGTTCAGCTATTAAAAGGGCACAATCCATGGGGATGCCGATAATTTGTCGCAAGACTTCGTGTAGAAAGACTACGTGTATACTGTCAATTAGAAATCAGCAACTTTTTACATCCACAATAGTGAACTTGTCTTTTAGTGGACTTATATTTGGAATTACAGTGGTATTAAACAAAATACGAATCTGGAATATCAAAGAAAAGGTATTTAAATTGGTTCATTCCGACTTTGCCAACATCTTTTTATGTACTGACAAGAAGCATGGAAAAGTCAGATGGCATTCCCGGAAACTTGGTATAAAGGTTCATATAAAAACAAAACACCAGGAAACAGAAAAAAAACCAAAACACCAGGAAACAGAAAGTGGGAACACAAAAAGTGTATACATATATTCCTTTTGCCGTCATAATTCTCATTTATAGGACAAATAGAAATAAGGCACGAAATATAGATTAAGATATTATTTTCTTAACCTTTTATAACACAAAACATATCAAGTACATTAAAAGCAATTAAATGTATGTTGAAAAGATTCATGATAAAAATATACAAATCACCGTTTGTTATACATGCATATGATAACTCGGATCAAATTGATGATACAGAGTACAATCATTGCAAGCCATTTGTTACTGTCAATAAAGAGTCGTGGTCACTGCGAGGTTAATTATTACACTTATCAAAATTTCTCTATAGTGATAAATCCACATTGACAAATATATTTTAAGTGGAAAAAAAATCCAAACAAATCAATTTTGCATGTGGAATCGACGTCAAACGTTAAAAGTCGTTTGTATCGGTTACCGTGAATGTTTTATTTTCGACTTTGAATTTTAAAAAAATGGTTATGAATCTATATTTCGAAATCTTATTCTGGCGCAAACGGTTAGACAGTGCCAATGAATTTTCTCTTTAACCGTCATTAATTTATATGGAGGAGAATTAATTAGTAAATGGCTCGATTAGGACTTATTGATCCTCCCTACTCTTGACTGATTTTTTTTCTCTTTGGAACTGAAAGTGGAGTTAGGTTATGACATTCCACAGTAAGGATAAGTCATACAATACCATTTTACAGTGTATATAAACCTTCGTTGTACGCCTATAGATTTTGCACATTTCATACTCTATATGTTGTATGATACGTCATGTGTGTTGGTGTAGTGTATATGCAGTGTGTGTATATATCCTACTGGTATAGCGTCTTCACAACAAAGTCCTACGCGATGCCTCCTGACTGATTACAACAGACGGAGACTGTATACAAAAACCCAGGCCGAATTTGCAGTGACGACAGGTAGATATGACTCGTGAGCCTTGACCGGTGTTATAGAGTGAGACTTCCCCTTTAGACAGACTTCCCCCGGCGATTCTACTCTAGAGTAAGCCCCCCCCCCCCTCTGGAGTAGTCTTACTCTAGAGCCAGTCTCCCCGTGTAATTTTGAGTGAGACTTTTCCCCTAGAGTGGAAATTTCACTCTACAGTCGACCCTCTCCCTTAACTGAAGTCGACTATTCTACTCTTAGAAAATCTTCTCAGATTATATGGGCGCCCCTCTTCAAACGTTTTCAAACTTAATGCATATGAAACATAATGGAAATATTAATGTCAAAATGAAAACTTTTGTTTTCCTGATAAATCCTGGGCTGCAAAAACTTGTTATGATATTGTAATTTTTGAAAGGAAATCAAATGTGAACAATACCCGAGTTAACTTTGGATATTCTTACATTGATGTAAGGCATATCAATCGTAGGCAAATTTCATTAATTCTAGGCAGTATATACATGATATGGTAAACTTTTCTTTAACCCGATATATCGTTTCACTTCACTTATCGTTTTATCAAAATGATGCTTTTAAGGGGTACTGTGATGTAATCTATTTTCGTTTTACGTCGCCCTTTCTTTATTTCCAAACATCTGTAGCCAGATACTTTTTTTCTTAGACCCTTCGTGTTGTAAAATATTGCAAATATAATCCCCTAACAAAATCAACAAAAACATCATATTACTTTACCATTTTTGTCATCCCCAGACTAAACTGGCGGCAAGAGTGAACATCTTTAAATGATTAGTTCAGTAATAAATACTTCATTTAATGATACAGTTCCTGAGAAAAATAAAATCACCGACATCATTATGGTCACTGTTTCTTAAAGGGACACCAGCTGTGTTTCTTTTCAAAATATTTTACCTTCTATACTTCTTAGATTGATACAATAGCAAAAAAGAGATATACACAGGAATGAAAAATTCTTAAATTCCTATATTTTTTGTGAAATTTGCTTCAGATACCTGGGTTTGGCACTTTTTCACTTTTCACCTCATCCTTGCTATTTTTATATGAATATCACACTGGACCTGATCTTATTTTCACAAAATATATAGGAATATAAGATTTCTTATGCATGTATATAGCTCTTATTTGTTATTATATATCGAGTACAAGTAGTGAAAATGGAACAAATTGAAACATTTCTTTGGATAAACACAGCTGAACAACCTTTCATTTTTGTATAAAAAAGGTGAAAATTAAAAGTTTCACACCCTCGCTGCATTCGGCGAAAATATTCTTCCACTTATTCTATTTCCCGACTTATATCATTTGGTATAAACCGACACATGAGTGATATAGACTTTGTTTTTTTATTGTTTTAAGCAAGCTTTCCGATTAAGCTTTAGTTATTTGTGCATTATTCCTCTATGTTTAAAAGATGGCATTCAGAGTGAATGATTACTTTAAATTTCACAAATAATTGATACCAATAAATGAAATAAGACTCAGTTTAGGGTGTGACAACAGGCGGGAGTCTCGCTTTGAGGGACGCGCCACTCTATAACTCTTAAACTAGTTATAAAGTCAGTGATACTTCCCCTGGGGCGGTCCAACCCTGGAGCGAAACTTTCACGGGGGATGTCTTGCTGTAATGTGAGACTTTAAAAAAGTCTCACTTTAGAGCAGGAAAGCCGGGGGAAGACTCACTCTCACTTTATATATATATATATATATATATATATATATATATATATATATATATATATATATATATATATATATATATATAGTGAAAATATAAAAAACCTATATATATATAAATATATATGTATATAGCCGTTTTCTGTTTTTTTATTTTCTGTATATTGTCTATAACAATATCAATGACGTATTCTAAATATGTCTTTTTCATTTTTTAGTATTAATCGATATCAATTTATTTTCACAACGTGACATGTATAATTATCAATTGCGAGATCGTGATTTTAGATAGAAAACGAAGTAAAATGATCATGGATTTTAATGCTCATAATATAATTAGATACATTTCTTCATGCTTCATACATATTATTGAATCGAAGGTCACAGATTCGAAAATAGCTCTGAGACGTCAAGTTAGAAACACTACTAAATCGACAATTGACACATAGTTTAAATTTTGTTTCACCTCTTTGTCCTTACTAGTTTGTCCTACATAGTAAGGTTTGGCGTTTTAACGTTACATTCAGAATTATATTTACTCACCAGATAATGTAGATGCTAATTTTATTAACTAATACAGAGACAATTCTCCTCCTTTTCAATGTAATGGATATCTTGTTTTATTTGAAGAGCTCCTGGTGACTATTTTAAACGAATGTGTTTTATTTTATTAAGATTTAAAGGTTCATGACTACACTGGGGATATAATTCTTGGAGCGCAAAGATTTTGGTATAATCAGGTTTTTGCTGAAAATTGGTATAGAAAGGCATTTTGATGAGAGATTTTCATGAAAAATAGTTATGAAAAATGCCTGTGATTGGTCAAATGCTGATATAGGCGGATTTTGCTGAAAAATAGTAATTAGGAATTTTTGGTATAACGAATTTAACTTTGAATTTTGAATAGTGTACTCCACAATCCCATTTTTTTAGTTATATGGTGGCGGTCAGTTTTTTATTGTTGGAAGAAAGAACCCGAATATAATGTACCTGGGAAGAGACCACCGGCCTTGTGCAAGTAAACTAGTAGTCTTTCTCACAAATATCAGCTTAGGTTCCAGTGGAACTCGAACCTGCGCTGACAGGAAGAGGGAGACTTCATGGTTTAAAGCGCGATGCTCTAACTACTTAGCCACGAATTCAATGACAGATATTATGAAAATGTCAGTTGCCATGGTAACAAAATAAAGACCACTGATTAGTCAATATTGAGTTATTTTCAGATTTTGTTGAAAATTATTATACACGAGTATTTTGACATTGGTTAATTTTACGGAAACATTGATTGCCATGGCAACAAAATAAAGGCGTGTGATTGGTAAAAACTTCAATAGTACTTAGGTGTATATTTGCATTACAAATTCACAAGATGTTATGTATATCTCGAAGAGGTAACAAACATTAATGCCTTTCTGTCAAAAACACTAAATACTATAATAACTGCTGCTGCAACTTAAGTTCTTTGATTTGAAATTACAGCAAATATTGTATTTTTATTAATAAGGAACAGATTATATCCTGAGGTTGTATTTATAGAAATAGTGAAACATCGTTCTACGTTTCATTCATACGCGCCATGCTTTTGATTCTAGAATAATCTAATGACTGCCGTCCTGACCTATGTAAGCGAGTTCTAGATATGTAGCCACTGCATTGGTATTTTAGAAATCAATGTATCATTAGTACATTTTATAAATAAAATTGCTGGAAACTGTTTATAAATTTAAGTATTGTGAAATGTTTAATGACAGTTTTGTGAGTTAGAAAGGAAAAGTTGTGACTGTCACATTCGTTCGCGTTTCTCTTTACTTGCCAGCATATGTTAATTCTGTGCCATACGGCACAATTTTTCGAGTACTTAAGAGTTATTGCACAAACGTTTATATGCAAACATACTTTTATCCATTATTGATTGTTAAATTTTGTTAGTTAGTTAACCAGTGGAAATAGTAAAATACTGAAGAATATCGGGAGCAGGATACTGGAATGCGCGATTACTGATGTTCTTTAAAATAAATGGTCAGACGATACTGTGTTTCTTTATTTTATTGGAAACTTTCGATATGACGTTAAATAAATTATGGAAATAAGATCTATATCGATGAATGCCAGACGCGTGATTTAACTTTAGATTCAATATCTAGTCAGACGTTTTTCTTAATAATTACGTGCATTGTAAGCAATACGTTCACCAAAACAGCTTGAAAATGTGTTCATGCATTAATCATGTTCTCTTGACTTATAGCTTTAATATGGACACTACATAGAAAAAAATAACAGAATCTTAGCAATACGTATTGGATGTGATTTATTAAGTATATGTATATAAGCTGGTCAATATCACTGGAAAATAACACATGAAACGTTAGCTAGTTTAGATAATCCGGATTACATACTTTTTAAACATATAGTTAGCTTACGTGCAATAATATCTATTTCTAGAAGTTGAAATAGAAATTGACAAAGCATGGAGATCTATTGTTTTACCTCGTAATTTCCGTCTTGAACTTTACTTTAGATTTTAAAAGGACATTAAGTGTGTGTTTTTTAAAAACAATTTCTTTCCCTTTTTACTACTTATATAGATATACAATAACTAAAAGAGATAATCACAGTCATAAAAATTCTTAAATTCCAATATATTTTATGGAAATTACTTGACAAACCCAGTTTGCCGAGCATCCCCTTGCAATGATTAATCGACCCTACTATTTGTACATGCATACCACACTGGACCTGGTTTATTTTCACAATATATATATATGTATATATATATATATATATATATATATATATATATATATATATATATATATATATATATATATATATATATATATATATATATATATATAATAGTAATATAAGATTTTTTAGGCCTGTTTGTAGCTAAAATTACTATTGTACATCAAGTGCAAGTAGTTAAAGTAGAAAAAATATCGAAATATCTTTGCCCCTACCAAAAAGTCACATATACTTTCGCCGTGTTTCTACAGACCAGTCGATTGTTTTTACATTCTGTTTACTGCTCTATAGAAGTAATCAGTAATAAATATTGGCAGTTTTTCAAATCTTTTTGGCCGTTTGGATGCTCTTCGTGATTGCAAAAATTCGCCATTATTAGGAGTATTTTGATTTAATGGGATTAGATTAGATTTACACATAAATACACTGAAGTTGACATAAAAATATTCTTTAATTTCTAATAGACAATATATTTGTATTGTTCGGAGACGTGGTCTTTCAACAAACTGTCGGCATTCCTATGAAAACCAATTGTGCCCCTTTATTGGCCGACCTGTTCCTTTATTCATACGAAGCAGACTTCATTCAGAAACTGCTGAATCAAAAGAAGAAAAAGCTAGCGGTGTCCTTTAATTTGACATTTAGATATATCGACGATGTTTTGTCAATTAGTAATGACAATTTCCAGAGGTCCGTGTTTGTCCATTTTTACCAAATTTGTATCTATATTCTGGACATCCTAAAAAATTATACTTTGGTATCTGATATGTTTCATATGTTAACATTTGATATATCAGAGATATGATGTTTCACTTCACAATAATTATATTACTCTGAGGGTCTTGGTAAACTTATTAGAATTGATTAGAAGTCGCATACCATAAGTCCAATTTGGGGGAATTCGACGTCATCGTACCGAGAACGACTCTATTTGCGTTTACCAGTTTCTTGATGCTAAAATAGACCAAACGTTCTGTGGTGTAGAGTTTAGGTAGTAGTATCCTTAAAAAGGCCGAAAAAGAAAATATGCGGTAACACTGTGTTAAGCATAAAAAAACAGCGATACTGTTACCAGAATCTGTGGAAGACGGATTTCAAAAGAAGAAATCTACTCTACCAGGGCATTCAAAATAACACTTTTATAAGTTTTAATATGGAAGGCCATTTCTAAGATACTGCGTAAGAATGAAAAGCAAATTTTACAGAAATATTTTCAGCATACCTGTGGACTTTGAATAATAACTCGAAGCATGATGCAATCTGTGGATGAAGATGTTAACTAAATGTCCATAACACAGAAAGGCAAAGAGCGACATGTTATTCTAAACTACCAGATTCTACACTACAGATAAATGATAAAAACTCCGACTCGGTTTTAAAGACACCGGCAAAGAGTTTAGTCGGTTTCCTCAAAATGTTCAAAGAATTTAAATGTACAATCCCAGAATTGTTAAAGTCTAATTGACGATAGGCAGGGAGCGAAATCAGCTCTACAGTCAGGGAATGAGTCAATGAACAGTGGGACGAAATTTGCAAATACTTTGCTGCAGAACTAACAATTTTGTTCAATTCGATTTATGCAAAACACCATATATTGAATAAGCAACATGTTTACATGCACATTTTTCCGCATTTACTAATAAACATTTAACAATTTGATTTTATTCATTTCTACTCCAATATTGTTTTGGTAGAGTTGAATGCCTAGAATGTCAAGACTGTTAAAAACCGTAATTTTAAATCAAAATTACAACTGAAGAAACTTAAAGATAATTGCTTTTGATTCATTAGATTATATGAGCACTACCAATCCTACAAATGATGCACCTAGTATCACCATCAAAATATTAATATATTAAACACGTTTTGAGCGTTAAAAAAGAAATATTAACAACTTTTTTAAAAAGTTGTAACAGAATTCATCGTCCATACAAATGACTTTCCAGCTGTGTGGTTAAACATCGTCTTTGTTTATCCGAATCCATTACTCGTCTATCATATTAAAATATTCATTTGCTATTTCATTCAGGTTGGAAAGAAGTTATTCATGAATTTCTGTAATCGCCCATGTCAAATTCATTATTCAAAGTATATGTTTGAAATTTTGGATCTTTTAAATCCTCAACATTTCCAATCGCGCGAACACCCAATTTACTATACAGAGGCAAACATACCTTGTCTATTGTATTAACAAAGTTTATGTCAACTTTATAGCGCCATCTATCGGCAACAGCACTAGAATTAGAAGACACGGTACATAGAACCTGTTGACACGATTCGTTTGCTGCTGTAATGCTTCTGATAAACTGTTCGGTCTCTTTGGAGAAACTCATGTTGAGAAACTTATAAATTTCCCGCGCTTTTGTAGTATGGTTTTTCGCTAAATCTTCATACAATACAGTGAAGACCCTTCCCTGGTGATGCTTTTTCATATATTCCATGATCACAATATCTTGATATACACGATTACAAAATATTGTTGCGTCTTGTGATAAAGTCTTCACGTGAATTTTCCCAAATTTTCTTTGTGAGTTGAGTGTTGCACGTGGATCTCTCAAAAGATGTAATATACGCATGCGCGGATACCTCTCGAGAAATGGTTCCACCGTCTCGGCTGGAACTCTGATGGTTTTAATAGCAATATATTTTGAATTCAAACAAATGTCTATCATTGTTCTAGCACATCGATATATCCAATCTTTAGTTATTGATTTCAACTTTATTTTACATGACCGTATTTCTTTAGCCTTTTCACTGTATTCCAAAAATCCGTCACTGAAAAACCAAATTGGTAAATTTTGGAATCTACAGTTTATTATATCGTCGGTGGCATCTCTAGCAGCGTCCAGGAAGTTGGTATAAAGCCTGAAAATATGTTGTTATAAATATAAATATAACATTTGTACGTAAAAGTCATAAGTCGATCTACTTGTGCTGTGTTATTTTTTTTTTTAATTTTACAAATCCAAACTCCCTCTATATACATTAACAAGTACTTTTATTGATTGGACGAGTGTGATGGTTGAGCCCTCCACAAAATACTTGTATATACCTATTTTTATTGATCGTTTATGTTTTATATATATACATGATGACAATGACTGTTACAACGAAAAAGAAATAAACTAGTTTATTTTTTACTATGTCAATGAGCAACACCTCTAATGGACAACATTATTGTAGACATGTTATTTCATGAAACAAAAATTTATTTGATAAAGCGCCCCCTTACAATATTTAGGTGTGTGTAGAAATATTCAAATTATGTGTTTCAGAAAGACATTTTCTCACAAAATACTGGATTAGGTATATATATTATATATATATATATATATATATATATATATATATATATATATATATATATATATATATATATATATATATATATATATATATATATATATATATATATATTAATAATAACAAACATAATTACAGATTTGTAGTTTTGCAAATAAGGACCAAAAAGTTCAAGACGACAGTTTGTGTCAATATGACTTTATTAAATGGGCTCGAATCCTGATGAAGTCGTATTGACAGAAACGGTCATACTTCCTAAAGTTCTGAAAGAGAAAGAAACATGAGACAAGGCCAGAATGTATTGTCGAGTCCGGTATAAAAAGACGAGTTTTGAGGAGTTCAGAACGTAAACAATGGCGCTATTCCTACGAAATATCATTTTAGCGTAACATAATCAGCTGGTACCGAAATACAAGCACTGGAAAAAATCCAGTGGTTGTAAATATCGTAAACATAATACCAAATTTCTAGATTTGCAAAAGCGGGCCAAATAAAATACTTCAGATAACCACTCTTGTCAATAAAACTTAGGATTTAGAGAAGATCATGGGCCGTTACCACTGCTGGTGGACCATTTGAGTCCCTGAAGATATACATAAAGCCATTAGCTAGTATTTCGGTATCAGCGGATTATTTTATACTAAAGTCTTTCAAATGAATGCCACCGTTGTTAAAACTTCTTAAGAGCAAAGATTTTTAAATGGTTTCTCTGAGACTGGTTTGGAAATGTTTTATTATTTGGCCTTGTAATGATACTCCTTTGTCTTTGGAACTGCAAATCTAATTTAAAATTCGACCTCAACTGATGAAACGTTATTCACAGAAACGATCGTCTTTCGTTTTTGTTTTGTCCTGTTGATGTGGTATTATGTTTGTAAAGTTATGTTCCAAAAAGAAAGGAGATATGAGACAATGTCATATATAATGAAGCTATATGTGATATATACATTGCTTACTTGGATGTCCCGTTGAAGTATGTAAAAGTCTTATTTTGTCTGACTTTACTTTGCAAGAGTCTGTACGGTTCGAACAAATAGAACACATCTTTGTTGTCTTGTATTATATTCCCAGTAAACGACGATCCACTCCTCATGTACGTCAGAATTATAACAGGAGATGGACCAGCAGCTTTGGGTAAACAAATATTAAGTTTTAGTTTACAATTGTTCAGATAAATGAAGAACATTGTTGAAGAACAATACACTGCATGTACCCACTATGCTTCTTACGATATTATTTGTTTTCCTTGTGTCAGAAAACTATATTTATATACGTGCTTTCGTTGATGTTGCTGCTTGTTTTATGTTCTTTGAAGGTTTTTTGTCGTGTTTGTTTTTTTTTGTCTTTATTGTGTTACACAATTTTGAATAAGTTTTGAATATTTAAAATATATTGTGTATATCTATTTATTACAATATTCAACAAAGGGGATTGTACTATTATATATATATATATTATACAGACCCTTTGTAATATGCGTTATGTCTCCTCCTCTTTCGACTGTTTTTGTTGATATGTGAAGCATCGACGATTCTATAGAAAGTAACAAACGAATTACGATATTGGTTGCAAATGTACTTTGTCATTCTAATCCGATTAAGTCTTTTGTTTAAATGAGGCAATTTGAAACCATATGTTACGGACATAAACATAAATAACTGATAAATGTGTAAATATCATCTTTTAAATGTAAGCAATAAAACACTAGAAGATACTACTACACAAGACTGCAATATATAAATATATATAAATATTTATGTACTTTGCTGAACTATGTCAATCGATGAGAAAAAATTAAACTTAAATGCTTCATATCTAGTTATCTAGTTCATGTAAATTGCGACTGATTTATTTCAGGACATATCGAACACAAAACAAAAAATCATAAACATACTGTCGTTTTGGATGAATTGAAGAAATAATGATGGAATCAGTACGTGAATTAACATACCCACAACATAAGATAATTTCACTGTTATTTGTGTTGAGCTGCACAAACTATGCTATCATAAATGAAATGTCCGTGATGAGCTAAAATCACGATGCTGTAACTACTATAAGACATAGCCCACACAAACCATGCTATAATAATTGTACTGTCGCCCGTGATGAGCTGAAATCACGATGCTGTAACCACCATGTGACATAGCCCACACAAACCATGCTATAATAATTGTACTGTCGCTCGTGATGAGCTGAAAACACGATGCTGTAACTAATATGTGACATAGCCCACATAAACCATGCTATAACAGTTGTACTGTCGCCCGTGATGAGCTGAACATACGATGCTTGCCATTAATCATTATTTGACGTAGTCCAGTCCATCCCATTCATGACATCATAAATATTATACTGACGTTATGAACTGAAGTTATGTTGATGGAATCACTGCATGACTTACCCCACAAAAACTGCTCATTGAACTGTAATGTTAGCTCTTATGCAGTAAATTTCAATTACCGATAAATTAGTAATTATAAAGTATTGATATACATATCAAGAACAGAATGATTACTCTTTTTCATCGCTTATTTCAAAGTTTATTTTGTTTTTATACTTTTTCATATTTTTGTGGGACTTCCAAGGTTAACAATCAACGATTGTTTTCAGCTGACTCCATATTCTTAAAAGATATCATTGTTAAGCATTATGGCTTCAAAGAATATTTTATTTGAAAAAATGAATGCGTGTAAGGTTCGTTATCTTTAATGTGGAGTTATATGGGTAATATCTGTTTTGATAGGCGACAGAAATCCAAGTGATCTGGTATTATATAGATTCCGAATGGAATCAAAGGTTTCAACTGTTGGTCAGTTGAAGAATATATGCTTGAATAAATATGATATGATATAATCATAAATTTGTGTGAGCTCGGTTATTATACATCCATATAATGTTAGCTTCATATAAGAATGGTGTCCTGGGATACTTGCATATACATTGTATATATACTGTATATAATGTTATTTCTCCCTGGTTAAAATTCGCCAAAACTCGTTACAATTCCAATTTACAATATGATTTTCATTTATTGGGAAGTTTTATTAAACAATTAATAATTGTGTATGTCTACTTTCTGCATGATTACATTAAAAGATTTTTTAAACAATTTTATGTGTTGTTTAAAATGAAATATATCAAAGATACACTCTGCAATTATAAAAATATTACCATCTGAATTCGCCCACTTACGATGAAGACAAAAGGGATCGAAATAAAATGGGGGCGGAAATTTCCCTGTATACAATATATATATATATAAGAGAGAGAGAGAGAGAGAGAGAGAGAGAGAGAGAGAGAGAGAGAGAAAGAGAGAGAGATGGCTATGCAAAAATGTTTCATAATTTCTTAAATTGACTTACAGAATATAGTCGAAATATTTCTTACCTTTAATCATGTACTTGATAATAAAATACGCTAGCAAACAAAGAAATATGACAGCAAACTTAATTAATTTCATTTTTTCTTCAAAGGTCGAAATTTGGAATTACTTACTTCCTAGATAGTTTGAATTCGACTGCATTTCAAGAACAGTAAACTGAAGCAGTGTCCTGAAATAATCAATTGCATACACGTGTATGCAAGTTTCTGATAGGATAACCAGATTTATTGAAATTGAATACATACTAAAGGTATGTTGAAGCGAGGTGTGATATTCATCTCCAAAGTCTATGTTTAGGGATATCAACAGATGTTATATATAATCCGAAATATAGGGTAATATAAAAATATAGAATGTATTCATTCTCGCGCCATAAATTATTTAATCAATTTTTCACGCTAATACCAGAGATACATTTTTTGGGAAGATTTGATAAAAAATAAGAGGTTTTCACACAGAATACGTGTTTTATCCAACATCTATCCAATTTAAAACATACCCCTGAGTACCTAGAAGTGGGTATCGAAGTATGCAATAGTATGTCTGACTGAGAAATGCATTTTATCTAAAGTCAAAATATTATAGCAAATTGATGCAATAAATGATTGACAATTATTCTCTTTGTCAACACAATTTGCTTGATGTTAACATAAGATCATATCACGAAGACTGCATATCTTCGATAATTTTAGTTTCTTGTCAATATCATATTTTTATTGTCACTCTTTCGCCCTATATGCTTCACCACTACTAAGACTTTCGTAGCGACATTTTAACATATTGAATTGAAACTTGCAGTCTTGTTGTCCATCACGAACAGTAGGTCTAAATATTAATAAGATGTTAAAGCCATGGTAAATATGTTACAATGGTAGTGAAAAGCATTCGAACAAAAAAAACAGGATAGTAGAATATCGTTATGTTGATATTTATGGGACCACCCTATTACTTGAAGATATTCGGAATAACCGAAATTTTTATAAAAAAAATATATCTTTAAAAATCAAGACGGCCATGATTCCAATATAATATAATATAAAATAATACATACATATATATATATATATATATATATATATATATATATATATATATATATATATATATATATTATATATATATATATATATATATATACACACACAGTTCATACCCGTTATAACGCCAAACCCGCATAACGCCGCTATTTCTTGAAGAATGGATTTCCTCCCATGTAATTCACCCTTTATAACGTCATTTATGCGTGTAAATTCACCCGACCGTATCGCCGCACCAGGGGTATATATACACAAGTAAACAAAGTTGAGTACTGGTCGGTAATTAGTGTTAAATAAATATCGATAAGACAGTGACTTAGAGTTAATTGTCCGGTGTTTGGTAGAGTGTGTTGTAAATAGGGTATCGTATACAGTGTGAATATAGACATGGAAATGGAAATACCCCGCAAATGGACGATTTTAACACTTGCGGAAAAGAGATATTGCCGATTACAATATAAAAAATCTCAGATACCAAAGTATAAATTAATAGAATGTCCAGGACATAGATACAAATCCGGTAAAATGGACAAACACGGACCTCTGGAAACCAAGAGGTGGGATCAGGTGCCATGGAGGAGTAAGCATCCCCTGACGACCGGTCACACCCGCCGTGAGTCCACAGTCAAGTCCAATGAAATGCGTGAGGAGTCAATCATCGTCACAATTGGTACAGACGTCTCAACAACCGCCAACGAAAACGTAACTCAACATTTCACTTAGTGAAACAGAGTAATCGCAATAATAAAACAAGACTATTATACCGACCGTAAAATTTGCGGAACGTTGACATTAAACGCGGTTTTCGTTATCCCTGTGTCAATAATTTGTCAGTGAGTAGTTTACCTCTGTATATGAAATCTTCATATGTTGTACACGCCCTGGCATATCGGATCATTTGTGAAATATAAACTCCATATGCGGGTGACTGAGGGATATTACTACTTAAATCTGGAAAATTTACGATGGGAAAGCCGAAATCGTCGCGTTTGTCGTATAGCTTAGTTGCTAATTTCCCGTCTGTGTCTATATTAAGTAAAATTTCTAAGTATGAAGCGTGTGTGCTTGATTTTGTTGTATCTTTAATTTCTAGTTCGCTGGGATATATCGCATTGACATATGTATGAAAATTGTCATTATTAATTGACAAAACGTCGGCGATATATCTAAATGTCAAATTAAAGGACACCAATACAAGACATCCAAAATATACACATCTGGAGTTATCATATTATTTTTCAACACTGTGGTAAAAATAATTTCTGATTAAATTTTGTCAGTGTTTGATCGTGCAGGTGTCGTTATTTATACAATGATATTTGCCGTCCTGTCCATTAATTTGTAAACTGTGACAAGCATTTTGACAATTTTGAAACAATCAACGATGAATTTATCATCGAATATCTTCACGGTGATGACCCTGAATTGGGTGTTACGATGATGATAATCTTTCACCTCTTACTGTGATATTTACACAGGCCCAAGCAATCACTTACACAGAGTTGTCGTTCCTTACATTCAGAGTGCAAGTAGCAACAACTCTGTGTGAGAGATTGAGGCCGAAACAGCGATGGCCGTTGCCGTACGATATCTGGAGGGTTTACAAAATTCAGACGAAAGTCTCATAACTAAAGCAAGTCAAATACATGAGATATCCTGCGATCTCATTCACTGGCTGCAAACAGTTGCAGATTACAGACTTTTTTTTTAAATGTACATTTTACAAGTTACAGAAATTAGAATTTGACTCAGTGTGTACGGTGTCCAGAACATTTACTTTCAAATTTTATTATCATTAAATATTAATGTGATGTATTTTAGATTGTAGTTGTATTTATTTTAGATATAGGTCAATAAAATAAAAACCATGTGCATGTATTCAGTGTCTGTGATTTTGAAATTCCCTTTACTACACTGAAATATATGTTTAGAAACGAATGAAGTACGATTATGCGGTAACTTTATATTATATATTTCAGTGTAGTAAAGGGAATTTCAAAATCATGCCAATATATCAAACAGATGACTATTCGAATATTACACTCAAAGAGCAATATTTTATTGATAAATTCAAACCATTACTTAACAGAACCTAACCCACACATTTCATATAATCTTATGCAAAGGAGTAGCCTTCTTATCAGATTAACTAATTTGTTTATTCTTTGCATTAAGCTTCCTACATTAGTGTTATCTTATCTACTTCATCAACTTCTTATATATGTATTTACTTTACCACTATGAGATTCATGATATATATTCAATACATTTTTGTTGATGACCATTGCCTGATGAGCGTTTGTAACGCGAAACACGTGTCGCAATGTAAGTTAATAAAACTTAAAACTGTTTTGTGGTGTGGCATTCTGTATTTTTATATTTAATTTCTTTTACGTTTGGACTTATATATATATATATATATATATATATATATATATATATATATATATATATATAATATATATATATATATATAGAGAGAGAGAGAGAGAGAGAGAGAGAGAGAGAGAGATATGCCATACAGATCAATTGTCATTAAATTTAGCAAAATCAAAATCATTTTTATATACTCTTTTTTTATTTTTACCTACATAATGCCTTTTAGATACATTTAAAAAGGAAGATGAATATGTCTTTTGCAGTATTGCCATATGATTCAAAGTGGAGCAAAAGAGATTTACATACCTGAAGAAAAAGCCTTTTATCTTGTTCAAGGTGATATCTGGATAGGTATTGACAATGCTAGAAGTGTTCATGAAAAGGTTAGTATGTTGATATCTTTAAGTTTCTACCAAATATTTTACTATACGTAAAAGATTGACGTTAAACATCAGTATATATTTACATACAGACTACAATTCCCTTCATTGCAAGTATATAGAGCGATATATTGTATATTCTGTAAATGCAGTCGCGTGCCCCGAGTATTAACCGCTTTACTTTTCAGCGTAAGAATACATGAACGAATCAATAAAGAATAGAATATATCACATGTTTATTTCTTATATATTTAATCTTAAAAGACATACATTAGGCCTACCACAAAACAAATAAAAAATCACAGAAAGAAATCGGAAACACGAGACTACATCTGTAGCACATTCTACAGCCTACAGGCCCATATCGCGATATATCTAGGTCATGTTATGACCAGAACCACAGACCACAGTCTGGCACAGAAATGAAAGTTCGCTTCATAGTTACAACAAAACATTTACATTTTTTGGAATGCATCGAGTATAAATGCAATGGATTTTGGAGAAAAAAAAACTCAATGTGCAGCACGAAGTGCAGAATTTTTTCCATAATCCATTGCATTTATACTCGATCCATTCCAAAAATGAAAAACAATCCTTAATTAGAACATCATTTTTGTTAAAGGGGCATTTGCTGTGATTCCGACCCCTCCCCCCAAAAAATTGTTTTTCCTTTCTACAACTTGGATTGATATACAATAAGAAAAAAAGAGATATATACAAGCATAAAAATTCTTAAATCATATCCCTATATATTCTTTGAAAATTGTTTGAGAAACCCTAGGTTTGTCACTCTTTCTATTACAATTTTGTATATGAATACCACACTGAACCAGACCTTATTTTCACAAAATATATGAGAGAGAGAGCGCTTCGATACATCTTCTGGGGGCCTATAGAGCATAGCTCAAAAGCTCTGAACTTGATACCTAGAACCGACAAATCTATAGATTTTTAGCTACTTTGATTTGAAATTTTCAAATTGTGACCTTCACCGTTAATCTGATGACCTTGAAAAATCACTCACTATATATCAATCAGCACACTGTCTACAAAACCTCAACACTAACATATATATCAATTTTGAATCTTTAAATGTCCCTGTAACCTTGGCTTGAAGCGTGTGACCTTGAGACTTTTAGAGCTTGTTCACCGGTATCTGATTTTGAGCATACGAAATTGACACCCTATTTTTCAGTCCCTAGCGAACTTTTCTCAAGAGACACTCGGATCAAATTGGAAGCCGTTATGCACAACTCAGTCTTTGGCCTTTCAGTAAATCCAAACATATCTACTCTAGCTTCGGTATTTTCTGGTACAAAATCGGTCATGAAAAAAGAAAAAAGGGAGATAACTCAGAAAAACGAGGGATTGATTATATACACTTACATATAGTTTTTCGCTACAACCGACACTATATTTTGAAGCTTTTCCGCCAATCCACCATGTTTAAATATATATTCTAATAAAGAATATCGCGGCCGCAAGATGAAAGGATTATGATTATCCAAACTGTAATTAAAATATTAAAATGAAAATGGATTTCGATTGATTTTACTTTATTCGTCGCATCTTTTTCAATTTCTACATGTCATTCATTAAACGTCTTATCCTCAATTGAAAATTAAGAAAAATAATTCCATATCTACTATACATGTCCTTGCTTTTATTAGCTGTTTTAAAACCCATAGCGGAAAATCAATCTAAAATCTTTATCTGCTTCGGTGACATATGTTTATGGATATCAATATTCTTGTAAGAAAAATAGTATCCAGATGCTAGACTTTAATATGCAAGATCTGAGATTATACATCTGACAATATATCGTATATAAAGGTGTACTTGCCGTCTGCTTGTTGTATTTGCGCATACATGAATATCTTGTGTGTATTTTACTTTAAGCTTAAATAAGGGAGTGGTGATAAAGCTTGGACTAAATGGCGTTGTGGTTTGAAAATTTGGTCCCATCACATAATTAGCAAGCAACCGTTAGACATTTACAGTATGCCATTTTAACTGAATGCTGTTGCACGCCACTCTCTATATCTTATCACAATACCTCGACAGTTCTAACAATGGCGGAGAAAGTATCATTATAACAGGGGTATGACCACCATACCCGCAGAAAAACTTAGAAAAATCACTTACATGAACAGTTTAGAAATCAGCTACGTTAAATCCACGATAACCAGAGCTGAGGCACATCATAGATAAAATCTTGATGCTTTAATTGCCCCGTCAAAAGGGTAAACACAATAAAAGTAAATTATGATTTCCTTTGTTGGTTTAAACGAAACTTCTATGTCCCAGTAATACAAAAAAATGTTTTTTAAGTGTATATCAAAGACACCATCAAATTATCAATAAAATTGATTAAAAGGTAAAATTTAAGAAGTACCAATCGATAATCAAAACTCAGGTCCATTATAACACGACGAATTAGATGTGCAAATGATCTCAACATGAAGATCAATTGCGAATCCCAAACTTGATAAGACCAGGTGTCCGGAAGGAGTCAGCGTCTTCTGCTGGCAAATTCTTATTCAGAGATCATACTCGTAATATATTTTTCTTTTCAATACGAGTGATTTCCTCCTATAGGCCTACTTGAGATCCTAGTTAAACCCTTATGATTTTCTGGACTGAACTCGATTAGCGGTAATGGCAGCGTCCATTGTTTTGTTGATTTTCATAGGAACAGTCTATTATTTTCATCGGGGTTCATAAACTCAATACATTTAAGTAACCAAAGACACTGGATTAAAAAATCTGTCGTAACACCCTAGCACATGAATTGAATCCTCCCCATTGCCGTGCGCAACACTGAAAGTTGTATGCAAACATACGGTTTTATATCCAACGGAGGTCATGTATAGCGATTTGCGATTATTTAGGTTTATTGTATGTTGAAACGCAATCAATGGGGATAAGATTTTATGACTCCAGTTATATTTGTACGAATTATTTACAAAAAACACACTTTCCTAACTTACAGGGCACACAGTAATATGAAAGTCGCCAACATAATATGCGATACATTTGAATTTTCTAATAAAGGTTGAGCAAAATGTTATGATCTAATGTGTGTCTGTGACATATGTCATCTCCTTTTGCAGCATAGTAGTTTGTACTACAATTGATCCCTAGTAAAGATTGTAACATATGTTTGAAAAAAAAAACATGTGAGAAGCTATTTAGCGCTATGTCACATTTAAATTAACAGAAGCTCGTTTTATAAAAAATCTTAGGTCGTAAGTCGCAAGTCTAAAGCCCCTCTCATACTGCGCCGATTTTGTTTCCGATGTACTCCGATGTGCACTCGGTGGTTTATCGGACGTACCATCGGCACAATATCGGAGACACTCATAAACTCTCCTTAATACTCCTAACAGTCCTAGAGACTCGGAATGTGTCGGCATGTTATCGTAAAGCGATCGGAAGCGCAAAAAAATTTTTAAACATGTTTAAAAATTTTTTTTATCGGGGATAGTCTTAAATTATCGTAACAAAATCGTTACGAGCTCGGATATGGTCTGAAGAAACTGTAATGTGTCGCAAGTTATCCTAATGAGTCGTAAGAGGTCGGGAATTGTTTATGGTGCCGATTGGATCCGAGTGCTTAAGGCTTCTTACGATAATATATCCGATAATCTCCGACACATTAAGATTTTTCCCGACTTTTTTCCGATCACCTCCAACACCTTAGGACTAGTCTTACGACAAAATAAGACAATCATCAATATCTTCCGATATCTTACGAGTCTTTACGAGCCCTTAAGATCTCTTCCGAGCAATTTTGACCAACATTTCCAACTGCTTACGTCAGATTCCAAATCACGTGGTGTTTTCCCATCAGCAGAAATTTTTAAAACGTGGGAGATACAGTTTTCTGGCAATTATTGAATCGTTATCACCTTCCGTAACGATGCCACGACACAAATAGAATGTGTCCGTGAGGAATAAATCTGTTGACGAAGCACCCAAAGATGCAGGAATGGTCCAGGAGGAAGTACAGGATGTGTCTCTTGAACCCAGCATAGCTCCAGGGAAGGAGTCTGCTGTGGATAATGGAAGGATCGAGGGCAGTCAAGTACCTCCTGCCAAAAAAAAAAAAGAGAAAGGGTAAGGCTCCCCTTCCCATACGCCACTTTACTGATGAGGAAGAATCCAAATTGGTGGAGTGGTGGCAACAGGAGTCCATCCTGTTTGATTACTTTCTCAAGGACTATAAGAAGAAGAAGAGGGACCACCTGCTGGAAGAGAGAAGGCTAAGGAGTTCCCAGATTGTGTTGGTGAGTGTATAAAATTTTCGTCAGTATTTCCTAATATGTAATCATGTTTTTACATGGTATGTTGTGTATCATGAACAATGCTTGTTATAATGGTGAATATGGAAAATTTACTCTTATTATTCATGCAATTTCATACTTTCCAGGGGGACAGATCTGGAGGTGGATGGAGTCTCAGAGAACGATTTTCAGCAAGTTCTTGAAGGGAGGGGCCTCAGGTGGTGCTGGTGAGCCCAGGACGCCAAAGGAGATGTGGATGTTAGCAAACCTTTCCTTTCTGAAAGACCACATAAAAACTAGGAAAAGGGAGCAGTCTACAGGAGGTGTAAGTATTTTATATTCAACTCTTGTACACTTCGGTCGTAAACAGTATCAAAATGTGGAAATTTGAACTAGTATAACATGGCAATATTTTTATAATTATTACAAAACTGTAACAAAACCTCAAACAAAAATTCATTCACACGCAAATTGGAATAAATGCACAGTCCTTTAACCACACTTAATGCGAGGTGATTATATCCTACTGGAAAGCTGTGGAAATAGAGTACAACTGAAATATATAAACAAAAAAGTCATGTTAGTATTTTAAAATTTTCAATATGTTGTGTTTTATTTCCAGCTGATACCTAGAACCAACAAATCTATAGATTTTTAGCTACTTTGATTTGAAATTTTCAAATTGTGACCTTCACCGTTAATCTGATGACCTTGAAAAATCACTCACTATATATCAATCAGCACACTGTCTACAAAACCTCAACACTAACATATATATCAATTTTGAATCTTTAAATGTCCCTGTAACCTTGGCTTGAAGCGTGTGACCTTGAGACTTTTAGAGCTTGTTCACCGGTATCTGATTTTGAGCATACGAAATTGACACCCTATTTTTCAGTCCCTAGCGAACTTTTCTCAAGAGACACTCGGATCAAATTGGGGAAGCCGTTATGCACAACTCAGTCTTTGGCCTTTCAGTAAATCCAAACATATCTACTCTAGCTTCGGTATTTTCTGGTACAAAATCGGTCATGAAAAAAGAAAAAAGGGAGATAACTCAGAAAAACGAGGGATTGATTATATACACTTACATATAGTTTTTCGCTACAACCGACACTATATTTTGAAGCTTTTCCGCCAATCCACCATGTTTAAATATATATTCTAATAAAGAATATCGCGGCCGCAAGATGAAAGGAT
Source organism: Atrina japonica (assembly GCA_030159075.1). Taxonomy (NCBI): domain Eukaryota; kingdom Metazoa; phylum Mollusca; class Bivalvia; order Pterioida; family Pinnidae; genus Atrina; species Atrina japonica. The sequence continues at coordinate 874,916 of BROG01000241.1, forward strand.
TATGATTATCCAAACTGTAATTAAAATATTAAAATGAAAATGGATTTCGATTGATTTTACTTTATTCGTCGCATCTTTTCAATTTCTACATGTCATTCATTAAACGTCTTATCCTCAATTGAAAATTAAGAAAAATAATTCCATATCTACTATACATGTCCTTGCTTTTATTAGCTGTTTTAAAACCCATAGCGGAAAATCAATCTAAAATCTTTATCTGCTTCGGTGACATATGTTTATGGATATCAATATTCTTGTAAGAAAAATAGTATCCAGATGCTACACTTTAATATGCAAGATCTGAGATTATACAGGCACACAATATATCGTATATAAAGGTGTACTTGCCGTCTGCTTGTTGTATTTGCGCATACATGAATATCTTGTGTGTATTTTACTTTAAGCTTAAATAAGGGAGTGGTGATAAAGCTTGGACTAAATGGCGTTGTGGTTTGAAAATTTGGTCCCATCACATAATTAGCAAGCAACCGTTAGACATTTACAGTATGCCATTTTAACTGAATGCTGTTGCACGCCACTCTCTATATCTTATCACAATACCTCGACAGTTCTAACAATGGCGGAGAAAGTATCATTATAACAGGGGTATGACCACCATACCCGCAGAAAAACTTAGAAAAATCACTTACATGAACAGTTTAGAAATCAGCTACGTTAAATCCACGATAACCAGAGCTGAGGCACATCATAGATAAAATCTTGATGCTTTAATTGCCCGGTCAAAAGGGTAAACACAATAAAAGTAAATTATGATTTCCTTTGTTGGTTTAAACGAAACTTCTATGTCCCAGTAATACAAAAAAATGTTTTTTAAGTGTATATCAAAGACACCATCAAATTATCAATAAAATTGATTAAAAGGTAAAATTTAAGAAGTACCAATCGATAATCAAAACTCAGGTCCATTATAACACGACGAATTAGATGTGCAAATGATCTCAACATGAAGATCAATTGCGAATCCCAAACTTGATAAGACCAGGTGTCCGGAAGGAGTCAGCGTCTTCTGCTGGCAAATTCTTATTCAGAGATCATACTCGTAATATATTTTTCTTTTCAATACGAGTGATTTCCTCCTATAGGCCTACTTGAGATCCTAGTTAAACCCTTATGATTTTCTGGACTGAACTCGATTAGCGGTAATGGCAGCGTCCATTGTTTTGTTGATTTTCATAGGAACAGTCTATTATTTTCATCGGGGTTCATAAACTCAATACATTTAAGTAACCAAAGACACTGGATTAAAAAATCTGTCGTAACACCCTAGCACATGAATTGAATCCTCCCCATTGCCGTGCGCAACACTGAAAGTTGTATGCAAACATACGGTTTTATATCCAACGGAGGTCATGTATAGCGATTTGCGATTATTTAGGTTTATTGTATGTTGAAATGCAATCAATGGGGATAAGATTTTATGACTCCAGTTATATTTGTACGAATTATTTACAAAAAACACACTTTCCTAACTTACAGGGCACACAGTAATATAAAAGTCGCCAACATAATATGCGATACATTTGAATTTCTAATAAAGGTTGAGCAAAATGTTATGATCTAATGTGTGTCTGTGACATATGTCATCTCCTTTTGCAGCATAGTAGTTTGTACTACAATTGATCCCTAGTAAAGATTGTAACATATGTTTGAAAAAAAAAAACATGTGAGAAGCTATTTAGCGCTATGTCACATTTAAATTAACAGAAGCTCGTTTTATAAAAAATCTTAGGTCGTAAGTCGCAAGTCTAAAGCCCCTCTCATACTGCGCCGATTTTGTTTCCGATGTACTCCGATGTGCACTCGGTGGTTTATCGGACGTACCATCGGCACAATATCGGAGACACTCATAAACTCTCCTTAATACTCCCAACAGTCCTAGAGACTCGGAATGTGTCGGCATGTTATCGTAAAGCGATCGGAAGCGCAAAATTTTTTTTAAACATGTTTAAAATTTTTTTTTATCGGGGATAGTCTTAAATTATCGTAACAAAATCGTTACGAGCTCGGATATGGTCTGAAGAAACTGTAATGTGTCGCAAGTTATCCTAATGAGTCGTAAGAGGTCGGGAATTGTTTATGGTGCCGATTGGATCCGAGTGCTTAAGGCTTCTTACGATAATATATCCGATAATCTCCGACACATTAAGATTTTTCCCGACTTTTTTCCGATCACCTCCAACACCTTAGGACTAGTCTTACGACAAAATAAGACAATCATCAATATCTTCCGATATCTTACGAGTCTTTACGAGCCCTTAAGATCTCTTCCGAGCAATTTTGACCAACATTTCCAACTGCTTACGTCAGATTCCAAATCACGTGGTGTTTTCCCATCAGCAGAAATTTTTAAAACGTGGGAGATACAGTTTTCTGGCAATTATTGAATCGTTATCACCTTCCGTAACGATGCCACGACACAAATAGAATGTGTCCGTGAGGAATAAATCTATGGACGAAGCACCTAAAGATGCAGGAATGGTCCAGGAGGAAGTACAGGATGTGTCTCTTGAACCCAGCATAGCTCCAGGGAAGGAGTCTGCTGTGGATAATGGAAGGATCGAGGGCAGTCAAGTACCTCCTGCCAAAAAAAAAAAGATAAAGGGTAAGGCTCCCCTTCCCATACGCCACTTTACTGATGAGGAAGAATCCAAATTGGTGGAGTGGTGGCAACAGGAGTCCATCCTGTTTGATTACTTTCTCAGGGACTATAAGAAGAAGAAGAGGGACCACCTGCTGGAAGAGAAGGCTAAGGAGTTCCCAGATTGTGTTGGTGAGTGTATAAAATTTTCGTCAGTATTTCCTAATATGTAATCATGTTTTTACATGGTATGTTGTGTATCATGAACAATGCTTGTTATAATGGTGAATATGGAAATTTACTCTTATTATTCATGCAATTTCATACTTTCCAGGGGGACAGATCTGGAGGTGGATGGAGTCTCAGAGAACGATGTTCAGCAAGTTCTTGAAGGGAGGGGCCTCAGGTGGTGCTGGTGAGCCCAGGACGCCAAAGGAGATGTGGATGTTAGCAAACCTTTCCTTTCTGAAAGACCACATAAAAACTAGGAAAAGGGAGCAGTCTACAGGAGGTGTAAGTATTTTATATTCAACTCTTGTACACTTCGGTCGTAAACAGTATCAAAATGTGGAAATTTGAAACTAGTATAACATGACAATATTTTAATAATTATTACAAAACTGTAACAAAACCTCAAACAAAAATTCATTCACGCGCAAATTGGAATAAATGCACAGTCCTTTAACCACACTTAATGCGAGGTGATTATATCCTACTGGAAAGCTGTGGAAATAGAGTACAACTGAAATATATAAACAAAAAAGTCATGTTAGTATTTTAAAATTTTCAATATGTTGTGTTTTATTTCCAGCTGAAGAAGAAGGCTACTGCAGCTGAGGAGCTTCCGCTTCCACTTATGTCGTCTGTCACCGTTTCCGATGAGGATTCTGACATACAGGAAGATATTTACACAGAAGAGGACGACCCCCCTCCCCTAGATGTTGACATCTCTTTGAGATCTGCAGGCAATGGTACGGGCCTACTCGGGCCCTAACCAGCCGAAGATATATATTGCTGCATACGAAGGGGATGCACTTTCCGACCTGTCGTCCTTGATTGCAACTCAATCAACTCCAATAACCCAGCCTGCGCAGCAAGCCCCACCACCCCAGGCGTACTCTACGCCGTTCAAAGGGTACATCCATGCCCAGCCACTTGCCCACCATCAGCAATACGGTCAGCCAGCACCACAGTACTGTCACCAAGGACATATTCCTTCCACACAGGCTGGATACCACATTCCTTCACCATACCAGCCCACAGTGCAGATCCCTCGCACAGCAACCTCTACTGTTGTAGCAGTGCAAGCCTTCCCCGGACCCCCAGCACCACAAGCCATTCCTGTACCAAATGCTTCCGTGTCGAAGCCAGCCACAAGTAGCAACCCGTCCGCAACCTCAACCACAACCACTAGTTTCACCACACTCTTGAGCTTGGATGAGACCGCATCTGCAGACCCAACCAGCATAGAACAGCCGACCTGTACAGAGGACGAAAGTGTCACAGACGTGACTGCAGTGACCACCGAGGCCTGTTTGTTACCATTCCTGTTCAAGTAATTATGATACCATCTTGTTCTGCCGTGGCACACTTCTGACCGATCGACCGTTTTTATGGACATTTGGTGTTTCAATGTTTGAATAAAGTTAATATTAGATTATTGTTTTCAAGTTATATTGAAGGAAGGGGTATGGTTGGAATCAGGACAACTCGCCCCCAAGACAACTCGCCCCCAACCTGTAAAGACAACTCGCCCCCAATTTAGGACAACTCGCCCCCCATTCAAGACAGCTCGCCCCCATTGTAGAGACAACTCGCCCCCATTGTTTTTTCTTGTGTATTGCAAGGAAAAATGACATATTTTATTCAATAAAAATATATTTAAATGCAAATTTAAAATTTCATATGTATTATAAATAAAATTTAATTAATATTTACGATTGTGTATGTTGTTTGTTTTTTTTTCACTTAATAATATATATAAAGTAACCACGGTGTAGGTATAAATTTCCTTATTTTTTTTTCTTGTGAAATAGAGCAAATAAATGCATTTTGATTCATCATATTGTTTAAAATTTATATTTGTAGAATATGTCTGGGTAAAATCAAGTACAATGTTCTAAGAGTTGAACAATCTAATTATCACACAGAATTTTAATGAAATACCCAAGCTCACAAGTATAATTTGAAACTAACTTCAAAGTAATGATTAATTAGGACATGCAAGCCCCGAAAATTACGTGTATTTCGTTAATAAAAAAATTGGAACTTCAAAGTGATGATTAATTAGGACAAGCAAGCCCTGAAAATTACGTGTTTATAGTTGGCGTATCCAAGCTCCAAAGCAACTTAAAAGTGATGAAGAATTCAAGAAAGCTTGCGTTGGAAACAAATTAAATAATTTGACATAGTGCCCCCAGTTTGCTTTCTTAAAGCTGGGGGCGAGTTGTCTTAACCTGGGGGCGAGTTGTCCTGAAAAGGTGGCGAGTTGTCTTGGGGGCGAGTTGTCTTGGGGGCGAGTTGTCCAGCATTCGTATGGTTTACTCTCCGATCAACATATTAAGGTCATTTACATTGAATTGTTGGTTCGATCTAACATGAAAAGGGGGGATTGTAGAAATTGAGCACCATAAAAGAGGATGTACATGTAAATTCATAATACTAAACTATGATGATTGGATAAAATGGCCTAAAACCTCGATCGACCTACTTACTTAGATCATCTTGGTCTGCCATGGTACACTACCGATCGGACTGTTATAGTAGGAGCAGAGGTAGTCCCTTTGGTCCCTCACTGCCTGGCTTCCGTGGTTTCCCTTCATAGCCCGAAGGGACGACAAAGCCCCCTCTTCCCTCCAGCAACCAGGGATGACTTTGTGGGTCTCAGAGTCCTCGTAGTCCAGGAATGCCACATTCCTGTTGGGATACCTGGTGCGCAGGAGGTTATGAAGCGTACAGGCTGCCAAGACTATCTTTTCCACATTGCTCGGCTTCTGGGCCATGGTTGTCAGCAAGCACCTGAACCTGAAATATTCAACATAGATTACATTTATATACTAAGCAAGAAAGTAAAAGGGGGAAAGTATCAACAATCCTTTTACTTGGGGAAGTATGGCGGCAAAAGTATTTTTGCGAGGAACTTAAATTCACGAATGACTCAGCTCGCGAATTAGCGCGAAATATAATACCACGCGAATAAATATTAATCTACAGTACATGATCATTGTGAATGTAGGGGATGTAGCATTTTCAAACCCTGCAAGAAAAATTTACCTGTGTGAGAGAATTCCAAACGCATTCTCCACGACCCTTCTGGCTCTGGACAGCCGGTAATTAAACACACTCATCGGTACCGTCATTCCCCTTTGAGGGTATGGTTTCATTAGCCAGGGCTTCATGGGAAATGCTTCGTCCGCGATTATGTGGAAGGGGACAGGGCTCCGGCAACCCCAGGTCCCATCTTCGAGACGCTCCCTCAATGGAGTGTCGAGAAAGAAAAGTATATATATCGTATTAGTGAATTTGGATATATGCAGCGCAGCGTAATCGCAATCCGCAGACCAGGTTCCAGCAGAGCTTTGAAGTTAGTAAACTGCCTGGCGATTCGTGGTCCAACCTTATCCACGAGCTCCTGAAACAATTCTGATCCAACCCGCCGGAAATTCTGGAACCCACCCTTGTCGTCCCTCAACAACTCATGCATCAGGTTCTCGTATTAACCAAAGACGGGTCTTCTCAGCAACCAGAGCCGCGATCCACAGGAGCGCTGCTGACGGCGCTTCTCAGCCTTATCCTCCTTACGCTCAATCCTGCAGGCTAGCAGCCTGAAAGCCTCGCCATATGCAGCCAACTCATCCACATCCAGCTCCTCCAGAACTTGTTCCATTAGGCCTACTTCCATAACACATCCAATTTCGTTTTTAAAGAAAAACAAGCAAACTTATTGGGGAAAAACGCCTTTGGAGGTAACACAAAGACATAAATCAAGTTTAAAAAATGCCAACTTCCGGTAGAATCGGCAAACAGTCGGAAAAATCGAAAAGACAACAATCGGAAATACTCCTTTTTCATCTTAGTATGTCGCAACACATTTGGTTCTCGGGAGAAAATCGTACGTACTCGGCCAATTTTTAGTCGGACGTGCTCGGGACTTATCGGAACACTTTATCGGCGCAGTATGAGAGGGGCTTAAGACTTTAGATGTTTTGTGAAACGGATCCCAGTATCGTTTGCGTAGCTTGCGAACTTAAAGCTTAGGCCATATTTGAGCTGCTAGGATAGCCGATATAACATATTATTTGTCATTACTTTACATAAAAGCAGCTGCTAGTTTGCCATCCGTTACAGCTACATCCGGTAAAATGAATTATCCTACACTTTCGTGTGACAAGACGTTTAGGCATATATATATATATATATATATATATATATATATATATATATATATATATATATATATATATATATATATATATATATATATATATATATATATATATATATTAAATAAACCTGATTTGTAATGAAAATTTACAAACATTTTACAATATCATTAACTGATAGGAAATATACCATGTTCTTCACCATGGGCCATAATTATTCTAACCTGGGGAACGTACAATTGTTTCTGTTCACTAAATTTTGTATCGAATCACCCGCCATCGCCGTCCGTTTTTTTTTGTTTTTTTTTGTAACTGACCGTCCATAGTCACGTGATTCTTTATATCAAATGGAATGGCGAAAGAAACATACATAATTAATTGCATAATTACTTTGGTAGAGATGACAATAATTATACTGATAATGTTTTGTTACATAAAGGACTTCAGAGTGTAACTTGTAAAATATTTAGGTAACGACAATAATATCTTTGTGACTCGACGATGGTGTGAATGTAAGGAAATTAAACGAAATAAAATTTTCCAAATTTGTACTGAAAATATTTTGCATCAGTCAGATTGCATAAAATGTGTCAGGAAGTTAATTACAAATCACATGGAATTAACAAACTTTTTAAGGTCAGGTTTAAAACTTTCTCAACAAAAACAGAGACACTGGCGAACAAGTGTTATATAAAGTAAGACGTATTAAAGTATTAATGTAATTTTTATTATGGAAATTTTCATGTTTTAGCTCATCAAATTGTGTCACTAACGGAAATGTGAATAAATCATTTATAACACACATTTAGATCGAGTGTAAGCTATCTGTACCTGTAACCATTGTTTTGTTGATTTGTCTGTAGTGCTGAAAAGTCAAAATGATGCCGAAATGTTATTCTTTAATACGTCATTTCTCTTGTTACATGTTCTGTTTTTTCTGTTAAAAATCCCAAACTGTATCTTGTTTACCCGCTACATTATAAGATTTTCAGTTTATAATTTGTAAAATATTTAGGTAACGACAATATTATCTTTGTAACTGGACATTGATTAGATGGTAAGAAATAAATTTAAAGTTCTCCCATTATTTGCATAGACACATATTTTGAGTCAGATTATATAAACTGTGGACGGAAATTGATTACAAATCACGCGAATTCATTGTTTTATAAAGTAAAAATGTATTCAATGGAAAATTTAATTTTGATTCTGGAAAATTTTCATGTATTAGGTTATCAGATTACGTCCCTTATGGAAATGTGACTAAAAATATTATAACACAAATTTAGATATTTATATAAGTCTAGCAATTCATATTGTTTATTAGCTGGACAACACAAATTTTTACGTATGTTCATCATTGTTAAAGATAAAAAAACAATCATCAGACATTCTTTACATACAATGACAGGCCTCATCAATAATATTTTCATGCTCTGTATTTAAATTATGAACGGAAACAGTTCTATGTAATACTCGATTACTTTTAATTTTGTTATGACATATATATTTAGGTATTAATGTTAAAATGTCTGAAAATATGAATAATTATCTCTAAACTTTTACTGCCGCAGGCATTGAATCTATTACGATTACAAATAATTACGAGCATATAATTTTATTTATAATGAATGTTGAGAACATGTATAACTTATAAGTTGTAAAAATAATATATATTATATATATATATATATATATATATATATATATATATATATATATATATATATATATTTATATATCTCTGTGTGTGTGTGTGCAGATTGTATGAAACCAGTAATTTGACTTGTGCACTTTTAATATATATGTTATACAACACCAGCCCTTTACGTGTCAAGTATGAAAATTCATTCAAATAGTATATTATCTCGCCCTGAAATAAACAACCTGACAGTAATTTTAATGTATTTTTATTCACATCTGATTAGTCCATGGCTTATGATAATAAATGTCACAGAAAGTCAAGTTTAAAATGTAAGAATGGATGGTGTTTTATTCAGTAACTATTACAATCAAAACATACAAGTGAACCCGACTGTGTCCTACTGTACATTTGTCAAACAAGGACGGTGGCTACTTAAAATCACACTGTCTGCCGTAAGGTGAAATTCGTGCGTCACGGTCATTTGAACTTTTTTCTGTTGTATTGGCCCAAATATTATATTGTTCTATTTCAAAATGACCAAGAAGGCTTATCTATGGGAGGAATTGGCTCTCCTCCACGGGTGTTAGCCATCTGCACCTGTGACCATTTCTTTTGTTGATTTGTCTGTAATACAGAAAGATCATTTTGAAGAGTTTCTATTTCAGCTTGTTTCTCTGATGCCATGGTTTCATTCTTTAAATCTGAAAAGTACGACATTTCTCTTGCTACATGTTCTATTTTTCTGTTAAGTAATTCTCTAACTGACTCTTGTTTAGCCGCTACGTAATCAACGTATTCACCAAGACCATGAATTATTGACATTGTCAATGGCCACTTCTGTCCACAATGTCCTTTGTGATCATCCATGTCCAGTGACCATATAGCGATGCCCCCAAGATGATTGTTACGAACCAGTTCGGCCTGAAATAGAATTTCAAGAACAGTGTCAGTTTCAGGTTCAAGGATGTGTGTTGAACTACCAAACTTGAGTGTGAAGAATCATTCTACTGGGAACTAGAAACTTGTTGTTATGTGATTCCAATTCCCAGTGTATTAAGAACCAATAAAATGACAAACATGAACTTGAACTTTTACTGCTTGTACTTGATGTTCAGGAATAAATAAGAGCTATCAACAGGCATAAAATCTTATATTCCTATATATTTTGCGAAAATAAGGTCTGGTCAAGTGTGGTATTCATATACGAAATTGCAATTGAAAGAGTGACAATACTGGAGTTTCTCAAGCAATTTTCACAGAATATATAGGGATATGATTTAAGAATTTTTATGCTTGTATATATCTCTTTTTTGTTATTGTATATCAATCCAAGTTGTAAAAAGAAAAAAAAAATTTGTGGAGGGGGGACCACAGCTAATGTCACTTTAACAATAAAATGATGTTTTAAATACTGATGTTTAACTTCAATCTTTTACGTATATTAAAATATTTGGTAAAAACTTAAAGATATCAACATACTAACCTTTTCACGAACACTTCTAGCATTGTCAATACCTATCCAGTCATCACCTTGAACAAGATAAAAGGCTTTTTCTTCAGGTATGTAAATCTCTTTTGCTCCACTTTGAATCATATGGCAATACTGCAAAAGACATATTCATATTTCTTTTTAAATGTATCAAAAAGGCATTATGTAGGTAAAAATAAAAATAGAATATATTAAAATGATTTTAATTTTGCTAAATTCAATGACAATCGATCGGTGGTATACATCTCTCTCTGTGTCTCTGTGTCTCTGTCTGTCTGTCTCTCTCTCTGTCTCTCTCTTTCTCTCTCTTTCTCTCTCTCTCTCTCTCTCTCTCTCTCTCTCTCTCTCTCTCTCTCTCTCTCTCTCTCTCTCTCTCTCTCTCTCTCTCTCTCTCTCTCTCTCTGTCTCTCGTGACCGTCCCCAGTCGCCTGTTCAGTGGAACCTCGCAAACAATACCACCTAACTGACTGACTCAAAGTGGTCTGACTTGTGAGGTGGTCTCCAAAGAGAGGTGGTCTTTAGACGAGGTTCCACTGTACATGTCTAACAAAGTGAAATATCTTACGGTAGAGGCAGGGACCCCATCTCCATCATCTGACCCAGGTCCAATAGCAGGAGATCCTGGATTCGTTAAATTTGCATCTGCCAACCGAAATGATCGTCCAAAGAACGGAACTCCAATGACTATTTTTCCTTTTGGCACACCAGCTGTAGCCCATGTTTTTGCCAGTTCATTCTATAACAACAAAGTACTACTTTTATTATTCTGTTCAGAATCAATATTTTAGAAATATTTATCGATGTAAGCATATTTATGGATAACTGTCCATTAATATAAAGCACATCTAAATAAACATGTGAATTATGATAGACAGTTCATTATGTGGTGAAAACAACATTGGATTGGATATACAATATAATACATATATAATTAATTATTTCTTATTTTGATATTGTTTAAATACAATTCCTCTCTTTATCTCTTTATCTCTTTATGAGTTTAATAGCTACCATTTTTTCATAATTATATCTTTACATTGATACACTGGCATAAATACATTTAAGTATGTTTATGTCGGTAACGAGTTAAACCTAGTTTGCTCCAGTTAAACCTAGTTTTTCTCGTACCTCACATTAACGGGAAAGAAACTAGGTTTAACTTTAAAAAAAATAGGTTTAGATGTGCCAAAATCACTTAAATACTCATTAATATGATTGTGGCACAATTAAACATAATTTTCTCAGTTAATATAGGTTTTGAGGTTAAACTTACTTTTTCTCAGTTAAACCTAGTTTGTTTCCAGTTAATGTTGGAAATCCAGAAAAAAACTACTGTGTGGCCCAGCAAACCCGGAAAGTGTTTTTTGAAGTTTACATCAAAGAAACTGTCAAATTATCAATAAAATTGCTATTTTATTTAAAGAAATTCAAAGTCGTAATCAATTCTGCATTCAAATGTGAAGGAGACCCTCCGATACTCGAGATCCTAGTTAAACCCTTTATGATTTTCCGACCTCGATTAGCGGTAATGGCAGCTGCCATTGTTGTTGTTGATTTTGATTGGAACTGTCTATTATTTTTATCAGGGTGTAGACATCTTATCACCCGTAAGTCACCATAGACACTGGATTGAAAATACTGGCGAAACACCCCTGCACGTGAATGGACTCCTTCGTTGACTTGCGCACTAGAACGTTGTTTATAAACATCCGGTTTCATTTCCGAGAAAGATTATGAATGAAATTGAGCGATTTGCGATTATTTAAGGATTACTTATTGTTGAAATGTAATCAATGGGGTAAGAATTTATGACTCTGGTTAAATTTAATGGTATGTATGGATAATGTTCCCACAAGACGACGTTTTTACGAAATATTTACAAAAAACACTTTCCAAAGTTGCTGGGACACACAGTAGGTTTAACACATTAATGTGATATACTTTATTGTGTAATTACGATCATTTATGTAAATCATATATAATGTACGGTACATTGATCAGTACTTACGACATTCATAGAATTTGCAGACGTAAGAGGACTATGGTGTCTTGCTACTAGGGGATCATCCCATTGACCAAAAAAGTCATACATCTTCAAATTAAACCAGTCTATCTCTCTGAAATTATAAAACATTGCTAATTCGCTTCGAACATGATGCATGTGAAAAATATTAATGTATGTGAAATTAACCATCATAGGAAGGCTACAAGCTACAAGGCTGTAATCATACAAAATGAAGTCATCAGATTTATCTTTATTTCGTTTTAAGCATCATGACTACCGTGCAATGTTGACGTTGGTGTTGCCATCATATCCGACAACTTACTACGTAGTTTAATTATTGGTATGAAATGATCGCACGTTTACCGAACCCAAGCATATCGGATAAATTGAGAGGCATAGGTACTTTTTCGGTGGTTATCACATTTGATGTATGTTTAAGACTTAAAATGTATGTCCATATATATTAAATAAATTATTCATGAGGCACATGTAGTCGATTTTACATTTTTAATTTCAACCTCGGGCGAACGTATATTGCATACACATAAGTTCGAAAATATCATAAATGTCATAAATGATTAACATTTAACATCGTCGATATAGTAAAACAACATCGGAAATAGTACTGATTTTAAAATCAAAGAATACAACATACGCTGCCATGTTTTTTAAGTCGTATGATCTGCCTATTCGTTCTTTAGATGGATCAACCGAAAAAGAGATTTGTAATGACCATTTGTCATCTGGTTCTTGTTCAATTTCAATTTCATGCCTTAAAATCTGAAATAAGTAAATAAGTAAAGGTGATATACAAAATAAGTAAATAAGTAAAGGTGATATACAAAATAAGTAAATAAGTAAAGGTGATATACAAAATAAGTAAATAAGTAAAGGTGATATACAAAATAAGTAAATAAGTAAAGGTGATATACAAAATAAGTAAATAAGAAAAGGTGATATACAGCATCACAATTATATTAATTTTTATATACATATTAATAACTATTGACTAATTTGTCTCAAATCAGAATTAAGCATATTTTGCGCATTTGCTTGCCAAGAAACCATTCAATTTGTTGTAATTAATCCAGACTAAGCCTTGATAATGAATACGGCAGATGATATATCGAATGAGTAACCAATAACGAAGACGGAAGAATGTTTAATAGAATCTTTTATTCGGATTTAAAATATAAATTCTCAAAACGACAAATAGTTTTGATTCAAATAAAACATCTGTTTTAAAAGGAAGACACACACACCCATCATATATATATATATATATATATATATATATATATATATATATATATATATATATATATATATATATATATATATATATATATATATATATATATATATATATCGAATACGTTCAGATAATGGATAGCCGACGATTAAGGAAGTAAGCTATAATGAAATGCTGTGAGAAAATAAATCTATATTTGAACGTGCTGTTCGACAGTTGTTCGTCACTTCATGTTTTTCAATAAGCGTTAATCTAAACTATGCATTTTTCAAAATAGCGTCGACAAATATTTACCCCTAAGAGTTCAGTCAATTTTTCTTTATCATCATTCGTACTTCCTCTGTAACATGGGTACTCCCAGTCTAGATCGATGCCATCAAAGTCATGAAGTCTCAAAAACACAATCGCTTCCTTAGCAAATGTTTCCATGTTCTCCCGAGTAGACAATAATTTATGCCAAGCAGTGCTGTCCATATCCCAGCCGCCAACGGATACCATGAGATTTAGATCTTCGTTATGGTGCCGTAATTCATTCATTCTTTCGAATCTTTTGTACGTAAAAATAAAGAAGTACCAATGAATAATTGAAACTCCAAGTCCATTATAATACTACAAATTGAACATACAGATATTGAAAACATAAAGAACAATTGCGAATTCCAAACAGGGTGTCATCAGGTGTCAAGAAGGAGTCAGCGTCCCCTATTAGTATGCCACACCCAGAGCAAATGTTCCATGAGAACATTTTGGGATCTGTGATAAGGTCAAGCTCGGTGAAAGTCGACATTACAATGCACACGTCCCATATTGGCCGAGTATATTCCCAATACATTTTGTATATCAATGCATCAAATAATGCAAAACGTTTACGGTATAGAGATTAAAAATAATTTAAATTCATTCCATTCTCTTTTAACAATTGACCTGTCGTCAAATTTTTCAATTATGACGTCACAATTTAATGTCAAACGCTTGTGCGTTTATGGCATCACAATCGAATGACGTCAAAAAGCATATGGACAGCCATGTGTCAGACACTTGGCGATAGACCAATTCATAATAACACTCTTGGAGTATCAGTGGCAGAACTTGTACTCTGTAAGCTGACAGAATTTTTTTTATACTTTTCACCAAAGGAACCGAGACTGATCTTTAACTGAACTCTTAGAAGGGGATACCATGCATTCCGAGATTGAAAACCAAATGCCTATTACAACAGTTTCTACTCTAAGTACATACTTTATTCCCTTGATACTAAAAGTATATACATGGCATTAAATGCCTGTTTCAACCATTTATACTCGAAGTACATATATTATTTCAAATGCAAGTTACAACCGTTTTCCCTCGTAGTACATACGTTATCAAGGATGTCAAACTGAAGAATTACTATATTCGGAACTCAGAGATCATTAGAATACGACAAATATAAAAAATATCAGATACCAAAGTAAAAACATTTGGATATTCAGGACAAAGGTACAAATCTGGTAAAAAATGGACAAACACAGACCTCTTTAATTCAAGAGGTGGGTTCAGGTGCCATGGAGGAGTAAGCATCCCTTGTCGACCGGATCACAGTCAAATTAAAAGGAACGAATCATCGTCATAATTGGTACAGTCGTCTCAACAACCGCCATGGAACAGGTAACTCAACATTACACTTCGTGAAACAAAGTAATCGCAAAAAGACTATTATACCGAACGTAAAATTCGCGGAACGTAGACATAAAACGCGGTTTTCGATATCCCCGTGTCAATAATTTGTTAGTGAGTACTTTACTTTTGTATATTAAACGTTCATATGTTGAACACGCCCTGGCATATCAGATCATTTATGAAATATAAACTCCATGTGCAAGTGATTGTGGGATATTACTACTTGAATGTGGAAAATGTTCGATGGGAAAGCCGAAATCGTCGTGTTTGTCGTAAAGCTCTGTTGTTAATTTCCTGTCTATAGTAAGTAAATGTCTTAGTATGAAGCGTGTGTGCTTGATTCTGTTGTATCTTTAATTTCTAGTTCGCTGAGATATATCGCATTCACATATGTATGAAAATTGTCATTATTAATTGACAAAACGTAGTCGATGTATCTTAATGTCAAATTAAAGGACACCGCTAACTTTTTGTCTTTTGATTTAGCATTTTCTGAGTGAAGTCTGCTTTGCATGGTCAGTCAATAAAGGGGCACAATTGGTTCCCATAGGAATGCGACAGTTTGTTGAAAGACCACGTCTGCGAACATATATCTTTTAGAAATCCCAGCATCTTTTCAAATTGTATTTATCTGTGGAACCAGAGTGGTGTTTGACAAAATAAGTATCATGAAACCAATCACTAGATATTTAAAAAAATTCCGGGTACCACTTTTAGTGAAAAAGAGTTGTCTATGATGCTATAAAGTCTCTCTTTTAATTTTTGGATGTGGATTTATTGTGTAAAGAGTACAGAAGTCGTATGTTTTGATACTGTTAATCTGAGAAAAATTGTATGCCATCAAATTTTCTAAAAGTTGTTTTGAATTTTTTAGTATCCACATCTCGGATATAACAACGATCTCAACAGGAAAAACAATTGCGAATCGCAAACAGGATGGGGCCAGATGTCCGTGAGGAGTCAGCGTCCCCTGTTAGCATGCAGTCCCAGATGTTCCATACAAACATCTCAAATTCGGTAGAAAAAGGTCAAGCTCGGTAAAAATGTAACACTATAACATATTTGTAAATTTCTAACATTTGTATTATCCGATTCACATCACATGGCGGGCGTAATTAAATAATTATAATACGGTGATTGTACTAACCTTTCGGTTATGACAAGCTGTACGGGAAAAACGTTTTATTCCTCACTGGATAGTTTCTTATGTATTGTGACAAGTAGGGACGGTTACTCTTGTCAGTGTAATTCTAATGTTATGTTTTATTACCTAAAATTTAAACTTGTCCAGATCAAGAAAGGGTTCTATGGATTTTGCTATACTTAATCTATCATTGTAATGCATATGATTGATGGAGAAATGGATCAAATCGGAAAATATCAAAATAAATATCAAGAAAATACATACAGATGCATTTCTTCTAATATGTCTGGAATCTTTATCCTAGTCCCCGAATCATCAATGGTGGCAAAAGCAAAGACAAGATGTGTGCAGTGAAAGGCATCAATATCCTCGGGGGTTAATCCTTGTTCCATGTCTCGATATGATGTCCATCCACTGTAGTAACAAATGCGTCGGGATTCTACAAGTTATATTTTACAGATAAGCACATGTTATTGATAAAATTACTAAAAGCTATACTGGATAAAACATGGAATATGCTAAAATATATACTATTACCACTGCTTTATGAGCAAAAGATACGTAAATATTTATAACAATTCTAGTTCTAGTTCTAGATCTAACATTGTACATATTATTACATTGAACAGTTACTTTCTCATTTAAACTTGAAAAATCAAAATAATCTCTTTCTATTTAAATGAAGAATTGATCCTGCTTTAAATACACACCCCTGGTGACCAGTCACACCCCTGGTGACCAGTCACACCCCTGGTGACCAGTCACACCCCTGTTGACCAGTCACATCCCTGTTGACCGGTCACACCCTCCGCGAGTCCACAGTAAAATTCAAATAAGATAATTGAGGAATAAATCGTCATCACAGTTGGTACAGACCACCTTCAACATGTTACTCAATGTATCATTTAGTGAACCAGTGTAACTGTAAAAAGCTCATTATACCTACTGTAAACTTTGCAGAACGTAGACATAAAACGCGATTCCCTAAATTCCTGTGACAATAACTTATCAGTAAGTCGTTTGCCTCTGTAGATGAAATGTCCATACACTTTTTTACGAATAGATTTGTTTTAAGAGCACAAAATTGTTTAACAACGTAGATTCTGCACCGCCTTAAAGATGATGATGATGATGATGATGATGATGATGATGATGATGATGATGATGAAATTAGAATTTCAATCAAAAGTTTTTTGACGACTTTTGTAAAAAGACGAATAGGAAATACGATATGTTAATTGTGGAAGGGTTGTCAAACTGTAATGACTGGAAATTATTTCTAAAACTTATGGTATGTATATTCCTTTAAACACCAAATATATTCTTATTGACTCAAGTTAACAAGGTAAAATATAGATCGTGCATCTATCTTTCTAATGCGCACCTTTGGTGTCTAAAGTCTACTCTCATGGTATCTATAGTGGACAACTATCTACTATTACAATCAAGGTTCACTGTGTAATTCTGTGCTATATCATGCAGGATCTATTTAACTATAACTGAGAAACAAGTCAACATATTGTGATATTACCGTGCAGTCATGCAATATTAAACATGGTTGGTGCAGTGAATGGAGTGCAGTGAAATGGACGGATGCATACTAAACTATAAAGGCAGAGAAAGGGAAAATGGATAGAAATGCCTACCTTTTTTGACTACCTTGTTATCTATGTATATATATATAATGTGAAATTGATTGTGTATTGAAGATAAACTCAGATACATTTAAAGTAACCATAGTGTCAGTTTCTTTAAAAAATGAATTAAATTCATTTTTGTTGCTTCAGCAATGCAATGTAGGAAATTCCAAATTCGATAAATTTTACATTCGGATATCATAGTTTCCTTTATAATGTTATTTCATTATCGTATAGAAAACTGTTATATACAACTTGTAATTATTATGTTTAAACATAACGTCATTCATCATATGGAAAAACATGATGCCCAGTTTATCATTCATAGATTACAATAAACAATGTAGATTATGAAATTGACTAGAATACACTCTATGTACATATCAACATGATGTCAGCACCACTGATTTATATACCTCCACACAAACACAAATCATTACTGTAAATGTTTTATAGTTATCATTAATGCGAGGAGCGTGTTTGCTGGCCGCATTATCTTAATTTTAATATAGTATGAATTAAAAATACGTAAAGGACACTTTTATTAGGCTGACGTAGGCGAAATCAAAATTAGTTTTCATTGTTATCTGTCTACACCTATATGAAGTTACGTTTATGTCACTTGAATGTCACTTGCATCAATCATACATCTAATTAAAACTGATAGAATAATTGTAGAATACCTCACGGCGAATAATAAACTGAAATTCATCTGTACATATATATACATGTATAATTATGTATTTACACAGTTACAAACTATATTAAGGCGATTGTTTTTATTATTTTCTTTTGTTATATTATCTTTAGTTTAAAAAATACGTAAAAATTGAACCGGAAACCGATTGTTTTTATTGAAAATATCTAAATTATTTATAATCTACATTTATTGTTATTACATATTTGACAATAGATGAAACTGACAAAATCAACTACACGTTGAACTAGAAACCATCTCTCTCTCTCTCTCTCTCTCTCTCTCTCTCTCTCTCTCTCTCTCTCTCTCTCTATATATATATATATATATATATATATATGTCCTATCTATATGCAGAAAGTAAAGTAGTACAAAAAATCAGTTTGTGTGTATACATACTCAATAATTCAGATCACATTAAGAGGAATTTGCATAATTTAAACCCCTGACATAAATTATCATCGTAATCAATGACAGTACGCCCGACGAATTTAAAGTCACTTCCTTGAATTGAAATAATAACTGAACGTCAAAAAACTTAATTCTGACAAATTACAAGTCCAAGAGATGGAAGCTGTCCATTACAAATTGAAATCGAAATTTTTATTCAGTTATAATCATGACACTTTGGAAATTAATTAAACAATACAAATATATATAAATAAATATATATATATATATATATATATATATATATATATATATATATATATATATATATATATATATATATATATATATATGTATGTATGTGTGTGTGTGTGTGTGTGTGTGAGTGTAAATATTAAGGATGTTTGCCTTGAATTATGTATCTATGCATCTTGTATATTGTGTGCATTTATATGTATCGATGTGGTTTTGGAATGTGCGGGTATATATGTATGTAGGAATGCATCAGTATATATATATATATATATGTGTGTGTGTGTGTGTGTGTGTGTGTGTGTGTGTGTGTGTATATATATATATATATATATATATATATATATATATATATATATGTGTGTGTGTGTGTGTGTGTGTGTGTGTGTGTGTGTGTGTGTGTGTGTGTGTGTGTGTGTGTGTGTGTGTTTTCTTTTCGTCTATAGATACAAACACCTTTTCAGTTTTGGAAATATAAGTGTGTAATCATAAAGTTCTTACCTGAATTTGCGAGTGCTAAAAGTGACACTAGAATTACAAGACGAAATAGGGAAGTTGTTGCCATCATCTGAAAAGTACCAAACAAAAAGAAGCAATTTACATAAGCACTCCTGTGAGGAAATCCTATTCTGTTATCTGAAAAGTTTTTGATTGACCCCAATCTTATTATTACAAATAATAAGAAAGAACATCTATATGTAAGAAAGAAGTGCGCCTGAATGATATATATTTGTTTGATCATCTTACTGATCTTGATTGTATAATAACAATAATTCTTACCTTAATGAATGTTTTAATCAAATTAATATTTAAATATCCAAATAATTTCCTCTGAAACTGAATTCCGTTCACTTTTTGTTTTTACGCTAATGCGACGCCATCTTGCCTTATTCTTCAATAACCTGACATCATATGAAATATGATTTTACGCATGATAAATTCAACCATGTACATTTCACACCATTCATTACGAGTCGCATTAGGTGATAAAATGATTAAACACGAATTTTATGAAATACAGATTTAATCATTGTTATTTGGAGTATTCATTAGTAATATTACACGTTTTGAAAAAAAATATTTGGTAACAATATGAAAAATATCAGATACCAAAGTATGAATCTTTTGGATGTTCAGGATATAAATACGAATCCGGTAAAAATTGGACAAACACGGACCTCTGACGTTTAACTAATGAATTGATGACAAACACATGTACTGATATACATGGATACTTACTTATAACTATGGCGACCGCCAATTGTTTGTGTGGTGGCCATCAGTTAATTTTGTGGTCGCCTCCAGTTGTATGTCTAGTGGCCATCAGTTAATTATATGGCGTCCGCAAGTTGTTTGTGTGGTGGCCATCATTAAATTATGTTGAGGCAGTCAGATAACAAATTATATTTCTGGCATCCGCCGGATGGCGGTTACCAGATAATGTATATTTCTAAGATTATATCTACAAGCTTCTGTAAAATGTCGAATAAAATATTTTTCGTTTGTTCTATCAGTTATTTCAGTTGCATTTTTGAGAATGCCTCAGAGAATAATATAAAATCTGGTTATTATGGTACCCACTAGAAGATACCTTTCAGAACTTGACAGGCTTTTAGCATTCTTGTCAAAACGTTCTATTAGAGAGTCTTGACATTTATTATCTATTTTAGAACTGATGTTACTATGGTGATGATGACAATTTATCACGTGTATCTGACGTGAAAATCAAGTGTAGCATAGTCAATGGTCCTTTTTTAGCTTCGTGCTAGGTCTTTGGAATGGCTGAGAGCATCTTGTACAATATGTTATACCCGAATATGCCTTTCCGTGGGATTCCAGGAACCTTGTCGTTATAACATCTTTTAGAAACCGAGGTTGCAATTGACTATTTTAGCAAGTTTAGCTAAAATCTAATTGGCTATTTTTTAGTTAATTTTTGTTCATGTTTGTCATATTGCATAAGATTAAGACATATTCGGTATCAATAATTATTGACCTGGCTAATAAACATTTCAATTGACTAAAAAATTCTTGGTTGGCTAATCTTTTGGCTCTTGGTTTTCCGAGTCCAGGTGAGTACCGAGAAAGTCTTGACACAACTTGTTATCGGAAAACTCTACTGATCTACAGTAGTATTTGCAAACATATTTAAATTGTTTACAATACTGACATTTCTATCCAAAAGGTTATTTGCATCGTAGGAGGGATCTTTTACCAAATTGGCAGTAACTGGGCCCGATGTAAAATGGCTCGCTTAGAAAAACGACCCGGGTTCATTATTCTACGTAGAAATCATACCCAGGCACATTTAAAAAAGTGACCCATACCTGTAGAAAAATTACCCGGGTTCCGGGTCAATTTTATACGGATTCAGAAAAGTGCACAATGAAGACAATATGGATAATGAGAGTTTTTGACAGGCAAATACTACGTGAAATTTCACGGTATGTAATTTTGCGATTGCTCATTGATTGAGATCTTTGATTGATGATTACAGCCTCTCATTTCCTAGACGTGGGCTCGAATCTCGCTCGACAAAACTAAACACAAGATATTTTAGGAGGACAAATGCAATTTAATATACTTTTATGTATTTTACTGCGTTAACAAAAGGTGACAATATTAAATTTAAAAAAAAACGATGTCATTGGCACATACATGCACTCAAAAAATGGTTTTATATTGATTAAAATTGACGTTCATGTTTAACTATTCATTTAAAAGCTACGTTCCGTATTTTCCTCTAGATGTTTGTGATTTTTCTGTTTAATGATTTCAAAATGAATCCGTCCACAGACGCTAGACAGAAAAAGTCTTGGATCGGCTTATTGTGATTTAATTTGCAAACTGTGTAGGCATCAATTGACAAACCATCATGCATGCAAAATTTGAAAGACATCTGATCACTGGTTTGATGTTTCTTT
The DNA here is from genome assembly GCA_030159075.1 of Atrina japonica. Lineage (NCBI taxonomy): Eukaryota > Metazoa > Mollusca > Bivalvia > Pterioida > Pinnidae > Atrina > Atrina japonica. The sequence goes on from BROG01000241.1 coordinate 896,991, forward strand.
TCCTTAAAAAGTAGGAGGAAACTTTTCTACGGGGTTACTTTTTCACGGAATAACAGAAATGTTGAAGCGGGTCATTTCTCTACGGAAACCCGGGTAAGATTTCTATCGTAGAAAAGTGACCCCGGTAAGCCTAATACTTGTCTATTTACTTAAGTATGAGAATATTTTTGGCCTTCTCCGTCAATCAGATTACCTGTAAAGGCAAAGTTGGGTATTTTTACTTAAGTAATTTTTAAGTTCTATGGTGCCAAGCCCAGGTGTAAGTCTACGCGTACAATTTTTGTTTTGCTTTCAGTAATACAACTAGAAAGACGTAAATTATTTTCACTACCAAAGGCAGAGCAAACAAAAGAACAAAGCAAAACAAAACGGAAATCTCTATGCACCTGAACGTTGCTCTTTTTTCTAAGAAAATCGCCAAAATAGACAAAATATAGTCAGAATTCGAAGTCCAAATATGCCCAAATAACCAAGAAAAGGCAATACTAAAGAAACGTGAACATGATAGGGTAAACAAAGGAAAACTTATTGTCATTTTATGCTGACTATATTCAGGAGATGTTTTGTATTCAGTCTAATATAATCAAGCGTTTCGTCATAATAGAATCATTCTAAGCTAATGTATGATCATATAGAGACTTTGACCTGGTAGACGGTATTTAAAGAAACAGCTGATTATTTTCTTTTCTGACTTTGTCTTATATTCATATACATAATAAAGTGTACGTGTACTTATAAATGTACATACATGTATATAGGCGTAGAGGTAGAGAAATATTCATTCATTAGTAAATAGTGTTGGAATAGCATGTATACAGCGTATGTCACCATGTAACACAATTTGATTTCGTCTGAAAAATGACCACGAAGTGTTTTCCAATCTTCAAACAGAACACTGGTATACTGTATTTATTAGTGTTGAATGGTAAAAGTGCATCCTAATTTTAAGGAGTTGTCTCGATCAGAGTTGAATATCAAATTACAACATGAGGAACCAGCAAGTGTAAAATTCCTAGTTTAAATTATGCTTTGTATATCAGACACATTAATGATTTATTGGTTCTATTATGTCGCTGTTAATTCTGCAAGATCAGATCACCACTTTGTCAAATTCTGTAATTATAATTCCTCAAAGGGTTTCCAATAACATTAAAGATAATAAAACAGGTTCTGTTAATTAAAAGGGTTCTTACGTCGGTCCCTTTATCTGTATATACATATGTAGATACGCATCGTTAGGAAGTCTTTATCTAAAATGGTTCAAGTTCTGAAAGTTAGTCATTATCAGATATCAACCTATAAAACCTAGAAGGGAATGGTTGATTAAACCTGTATGTCAATCCCTTTATGGATGATTCTCTTTAGGTAGTTTGTGTCAAACATGTGGCAGGTTCTGGAGGTTAGCCATTATAAAATATCAACTTGTAAAACCTCAAACCACCCACAGTGTTTCTGTAAAATGTTTTTAAACTTAGCACCACAATTCGACATACAAATGGATATTTTGATAAAAACCCTATGTTTTACGCTTTTTGTTAACCCCATATATTTCGATATTCATTTGTGGTTAATTTATATAAATAAAGAAAAGAACATTTTCCAAATTCAGTCATTTATTGCCTTGTACATGTCGGATTTCAGTGTGTTGTTATGTTTCAGAATTTTTCAAAAGCAATACAATATGTATGCACTGTCTGCTGTATATAGCAACTAATTTCTCATTACGGTGACGTCATCCACCGAGTTGATACTTGATACGACTAAACAGATAAAAGTGAAAATGATTTAACACATTGTTCCATCACTTAATCCATCTAGAATTGTATGGACTAATATGTCCATGATTGTTGATGTACTGGTGGCAATTGCTGGGGTTGATTTGCTAACTGTTGTGCTTGCTGGTGTTCTAGCGCCTGTTGAGCTAATGCTTCTTGTTGTTGTTTCTGAAGTGATTGTATTCTAAATTCCATCTCTTGAACCTTCTGAGTTTTGCCGTTCATTCTGTAGGCATTAAGAGATACCCTAGCCCGATGGATCTTGACTCTAAATGACTCATTTATCGCTTCATGTTTGGCGGTTATAAACTGCATGTAAGCTTTCAAACCGTGTATCACTGCCATCATCATCGGCCATTTCTTACCACAAGAACCCGTATGATCATCCATATCAATTGAAAATATGCTAACACCGGCAAGTGCGTTGTTAAAGACGAGATTTGCCTGAAGATGAAATATATGAAGTTATACTGTATGTAAGATATGGCCAGTTGCATTATCCTTTTTTCAAAATAATCTGAATTTTCTTCTTTAGATGAGAGGGCGAATTTAAAATGAAGACGTAATTTCCGAGCTAAATAATTGAAGCTCGCTCATATATGCTATCCATGAGACGGTGGTGATTCAGAGCGAAATAAATAAGTTTTCTGACGTTTTTTTAAGATGAAATAAATAAGTTTTCTGTCGTGAAATGGTGAAAATAACCAGGGACAAAATTTCAAGGTGTGCAGTAGTTGAACTATTTTATGAAATAATAGATAAGCGAAATAACAAAACGAAAATATATATTTATGATCAAACTTCAGACTTTCAAGGTGTACAGTAGTTGAATTGTTTTATGAAATAATACATAAGCGAATTAACAAAACGAAAATATATCTTCATGGTCAAATTACAGACTTTAAGACATGTTATAGTATTTATCTTATTTAAAACAACTGTTTTATTTTTTTAAAAATAAAATTCAGGACACAAATGGAATTTTCGCTTAATAAATTGTCCTTTGACATTTTTTTTCTAAAATCAAAGTAGGAAAGTGTTATAAGTTACATAATAATGATGATTTAAAGTAATTATCAACTTTATTGTAGACATATATATTAAAGAGGCATTACCTGTGTTATTTTCAAAAACAAATTCTATCATTCTTCACTACTTAGCTTGATATACAATAACAAAAAAGGAATATACACAGGCATAACAATTTTTAAATCCCTATATATATTGTGAAAATTGCTTGACAAAACCATTTTGACAATTATTCATTTGCAGTTGATTCAACCTTACTATTCGTATATAAATGCCACACTGGACCTGACCTTATTTTCACACAGTATATATAGGAATATAAGATTTGTTTATGCCTATGTATAGCTCCTATCTGTTATTGTACATCAAGTACAAGTAGTATAAGTCGAAAATCGAAATACACAGCCAATGTCTCTTTAAAATATCACATCTCTTACCTTCTCCATCACACTTCTCGGATTATCATATCCGATCCAATCGTCGCCATGGACTAAGTATGGAACTTTCTTCTCAGGGAGGTACCTTTCTGGTGTCCCACTTCTGATCACATGACACAACTGAAGAAAATGAACAAAACTGTAAAAACACTTATCATCTTGTAGTGAATTATGTTTGACGCATTTACGCATATTAAAGAGATGTAAAAACTGAGAACCTGTATGTATCATATTTTAAAGTGATACGTTTAGGACCATTGTTTTCTGATAAAGTACAAAAACGATCGTCTTGAGCACTTGGTTAAACCATTGCTTTGGAAAACTATAACTTCGTCGGTATCTTGTTTAAAATATTTACAACATCTGGGTCTTTGCGACTACCAGTGAACCATTTGAATTCCTGGGAGTATACACGGTTCCAGTACGTAGTAGTTTAGAACAAACTGATTATTCAATAATAAATACATTTGGTATGAATAGCAACGGTAATGTCTATTTTTTAATTTCTCATAATCTTAGATAGTCATTTTTACAGTGGTCATCGTAGACAGAATTTGCTATAAATGTGGGTTTATTATATTGCATTGTAAGATACCACTTTCTGTTACGGAACTATACATAATTAACAGATGAAGTCTATTTGAAAGAAAATGATCGTCTTGAGCATTTATTTAGGCCTATTTGTAAAACTATAACTTTGCTATCATGTTAAAATTGAAGTTAAAGAACGTGAAACATACAGTGTGAATAGGAACTCCACTTCCGTAATCAGATCCTGGTCCTAAAGCTGGTGATCCAGGCGTGGTCATGTTGCTATCATAAAGCTTGTAGGATCGTCCATAGAAAGGTATACCAATGATCATTTTTTCTATTCTTACACCCGCATTTACCAATGTTTTAGCTAGATCATTCTACAAATAGAACAAATAAAACAATATATCAATAATATGAAAATGTACTTTTAAATTTGATTGTATCTTCCAGATTTCGAAATACATTTACTATTGTTTTGTGTTTTGGGAAATGGATTGTTAACTAACATAATTCAACAACTACTAGTATATAATATCGATTTTTATGTAAAAATGTTTAATCACTCTCTCTAATATTAAATTTATGTATGTAATTTATCTTTCTGAATGATGATAAATTCTTCAGTCATATTTCTTATTACAAATATTCATACATTTTCATAATTCGTATTCATTATATGTCACAGATAGAGTATTTTCTATTTATTTCTTTAATAGCGTATTTCTGTTGATTAAGAAAAACAAATGACTATAGTATCGTTATAGAATAAAACTTAACATTCCTGATATAACCGATTAGTAGATATTGATAAATAAATGTTCATACCACGTTTCTAGGATCGTGCATAGCTGTAAGAGGACTGTGGTGTTCCAATTTCAGAGGGTCATTCCAGTGTCCATAGAAATCATACATTTTAACGTTTACGAAATGGACTCGACTGAAAAAATTAATAAATGTAAAGGTTTTGATATTTGTACGGCATTACATGGTATGTAAATACTGCAACTTAATTGCTATACTATATTCCTGGAAATGGTAGCTCCGTTTAATTTCGCCTTGTTCGTCCTAACGTGGGAGCGAATTTAAAATGAAATTTTGAACCTTAATTATTGATTTACGGACATACGCCATCCATAATGCTATTATCATATCGTAAACTTTGTCATTTTGTAAATTTTGTATTAACACCCACCCAGTAAATTCAAAATTACAAGATGTCAGTATGTTGATTTATGGCAAATTTAAAGACGGGGTGATTTGTTGTCAGTCTTAAAAGGGCGAAAACAAGCAGGGCGATATATTATATATATATATATATATATATATATATATATATATATATATATATATATATATATATATATATATATATATATATATATATATATATATATATATACAATCATGGCGACGTAGATACGTTATAACCCATTGTATATAATAATGTATGATTTACATAACTTTTTCTGATTATCAAATTACCTAGCAAGACGCCGAAGGTCATATGCACTTTCCCGTATTGCCGCAATCGCGTCTATCGTAAACATAAGAGTCAACTTCCATTTTATATCTGGTATTTCTTCTATATCGAACTCATATGCAAGATTCTGAAATTAAACAGAAATTGTATTTAATAAGTGTTTGGATCCACTAAAGTCAAAGTATCAATTTAGAACTATATATAAAAAATATAGAAAAATATACCAATACAGAGAGAGAGAGAGAGAGAGAGAGAGAGAGAGAGAGAGAGAGAGAGAGAGAGAGAGAGACAGAGACAGAGAGAGACAGAGAGACAGACATAGAGACAGACAGAGACAGAGACAGAGAGACACAGAGACAGACAGAGAGACAGACAGAGAGACAGAGATCTGTACAGTTGAACCCGGATATATTGAACTCGAAGAGTCATGAAGTTCATTTAAGCAGGGTATATTATTAAAAAGATATTGATGGGGAATCAAAATCATTTCTAATAAAGCGGGATTTCATTGTAACATGATTTAATATGACTGTATATTATACATGTAAAACAATTCATCTGAATTACATCAACGAGATCGCAGAATCTATGTCTATCCTCCATTGAGCTTCCACGGAAGGTAGGATATTCCCAGTCCAAATCTAAACCGTCAAAATCATGGCGACGTAGATACGTTATAACCCATTTAGTAAAACTGAGTATATTTGAACGTTTGGAGACAAGCTTTGAAAAGCCTTCTCCACCTTTGTCCCATCCTCCGACTGATAAGAAAATATTCAATCTATGGTTAATTCTTCTGAGACGCACGATTCTTTGATACCTAAATGAATTGAAATTAAAGACATAAGAACAAATTATTCAATATTAACATTACCCGTTTTTGCATTTATCTTATTCATGAGGATTTGCTCGTGTGTGAGAACCGCTATGAGAAGTTGGTGATTAATGAAAATGACGTCATAATTTTGAAAACTGATGTCAAATTTTAACAAACAAACTGTGCAGAAGAACGTCCATAACGTTTATTATAATTACTAAACATCAGCGCAATTAAGATATAAAATTTGCATAAAATAGCCAATATCATTTTATGCAATTAAATTTACATCTAAGAGTTAAATCTATCGTTTGCCTCAGTGGCAAACAACTTTTAACCATTAAGTTTTCGAATCCCTCAATAACCCAAGCAGATGCCTTACTTAGTCTTGCGAAGACTGGTGATCTCTTGCATGAAACTGTAATTGGATTCTTTCCTCCACCATTGAAAACTGGTCGCATATAGATATAAAATTGCTGAATGTGGTGTAAAACATCAATAATATAATGCTAATAAGCAAATTGAATTAAATTTAATGTCCTCCAAAGTGAATTATCAGTATGCAAAAACCCCCAGAAAAACACTCAAATTTCACAAAGTTTGACGCAATATACAGCGCTAATATGCATGTGTCGTTACGGTATAATGTCATTGCCCTTGACGTAATCGGTAAACATTGATAAACATTTGCACTGGAGCTTTGTATTGTGCAGACTTAATACTATGTAACTGATATACATATTGTCGTCTTTCACTTGAAAAAGGCCAAGTGTTTTTGTTTTTGTTTTGCAAATTGAATTATTTAACGTTAAAAACCTACAGGTACTTTTCTTCGTAGTGGTTGGGATCTTTCAATCTAAGTCCTGTCTCGTCGACCTCGGCAAAGCTCAATACGATATGTGTGCACAGGAAGGCATCAATAGCTTCCGGTTTCAATCCTTTTTCTTCATCTCTCGCCAATGCCCATGCGTTGTAATAGCAAAATCGATGAAACTGTTGACCTACAGGACGATACAATACAAAATATATCAACCATCTTTAATGATCTTATAAATACCATTATAAAATTGATGTTCCAGATAGAGGCACAGAGATAAAGTTGGGTAGTACTATTTATTTGATATTCATGTTGGATATTTACACGCCTTTCACAACAAACAATTGGAGTATTGTTAGCTATCGTTGTACTCGCTTACAGTGCAATCGGCGTCACAATAATTATATCTAATTTTCTATTTCACCACCTCGTCGGTATGTAGATATATAAATGACATGAAATAACCTATCAAATATGCCGTATTTGTAAGAATAAAACGTCACTAATTTATCAACGCAATTAAATTTGTTAATTTATGTGGATTGATTTGCATTTTAATGTCGTTTTTACATTTTTATTTCCTTAAGGTGACTTTTCCATTATGTATGTGTCGTACATGAGATAAATGACCAACTTTTACTATATCAGTTTACCTATGTTTAAGTAATTTTCTTAACATAATCATACATTATTATGAATGATATAATCGTATCTAGATCGAGACTCTTCATGTTATTTATAATAATATTAATATTTTATAAATAAGATATATTGTTTAAATACAAGTCTCTACTCTCCCAGTGACTTAGTGTTATCTATTTGGACCTTTATCTTTATCTGTACATATCTTGTGGAAAAAAGCATATTGAAATTTATAAAAAAAAAAGAAAAGAATACAAATTATTGAAATCAATAGTAAATAAACAACGGCTCTTTGTAGACGTATATAATATACCTTTATAGTTAAGCCACAGTAAACCGTAAAATAAAAAACAATTAATACGAATGTACATATTTCCTTCTGTGTTGACGTAAATGTTGAATAAATTATGAAACTCATTACATTGTTTATATTGTTTGAGAAAAAACATTAATTTTAGTATGTATAAATAAATATATATATTTAGATACAGTGAAACCTGCATAAAGGGGTCACCCCAAGGAATAAATATTATACATATATATATATATATATATATATATATATATATATATATATATATATATATATATATATATATATAAATACTGTGGCATTCAGTATTTTCATATTGAATTTCTTTACGTTTTGACTTTCAATAACTTAATATATATATATATATATATATTGTGCGTATATTTTGGTGATATATATAACAACTATATATATATTATATATAAATAATTTGTGCGTCTTTTTTGGTGAATTGTAACAACTATTAGTAATAATTATAAATAATAATAATAATAATAATAATAATAATAATAATAATAATAATAATAATAAGTAAAATGATAATAATAATGATAATAATAGTAATAATAATAATAATAGTAGTAGTAGTAGTAGTAGTAGTAGTAGTAGTAGTAGTAGTAGTAGTAGTAGTAGTAGTAGTAGTAGTAGTAGTAGTAGTAGTAGTAGTAGTAGTAGTAGTAGCAGCAGGAGACGTACTAGTAATTCAATTGATTTTAAGATATGATTACATCTTTACAAACGTTTTATACAATTCATTATTATTTTCAGAATATCCATATAAATATTTTAGGACACTGACCTGAAGCATTATGTAAGATGATGATCAAACAGGAAATTATAAATGTAAATGTAACCTGCATCTGGAAAAATACAAGAAAAATTAGGAAATTAATTTTTAGTAGTTTTACAACAGGTTTGTTATATATTGCTGAAATATAACGATTTTCGTTCGTGAAAATAAAGCTAAAATGTCATTGTGGAATTGACAGATTAAAGTAAATATATAATACGAATATGTACATTTTAATCTGGAATACATACCTTTTTCCTGCAAAAATGATAACCGTTAGTAAAGTGAAGAAGTTTTAAATCCTATGTGTACACTTTCGTTCAAGAGATGGTCGCCATTATAAATTTCTGTCAGAGCATTCACGCTCGATGTATCGCGTAGTCTGTAATGTCACGCATCATAGATTTTAAATCATTATGAAGGATTCATAATCAACCCTATGTAGAACTGATTCATTTTTCATAAATTAGAACATATCTTAAATGTACTAACTTTAATTATCCCCTTTTGGGAGGTCAATATAAAAGTATAGCACTTCAACCCGTCATATCATGACCCATGTCCGCGTTAGGCCAATAGTTCTCTAGTGTGTGAATTTGTCAAGAAGTTCCGTTGAAGTTTTGATGGAATTACTTCCATGTATTACATATAAATTGCGCTAAATGTTACGGACGTTTGGAACTTATTTAATTATATGTATGGAACTTCGACTCATTGGGAGAAACAAATCCTGGATCTGCATATCATTTAAGCTCATCCGTATTAAGAATTGTTATGGCTATAGTAATGATACACAACTTTGGCTTAAATTAGCTTGTGAAACTCTTTACTGTTATTGCTTTTAAACGTGAAAAAATATCTATAAAGCAAAACTATCAAGTTAGACAAAAAATGCAAATAGGTGAATCCCTCAAACGGCTAGTGAGCACGTGTGAGTGATAATTTTTAATTACATCAACGAATTTATTTAAGTGACGACGAAGCCAAAAAGTGATAAGATAATAAGCTATCCAATATACTTAATAAGGCTGGAAGGTGTCTTCAACCTACACCAATAACAATGACAATGGTTTATTGTCATGAACGTATAAAATACATTGTAGAGAAAATGTAGATATGGAATATTACAACTACATGCGTACATATCGTTTAACAACAAAAATGACAGCTCTTTTATTGATTCAATAAATTTTGAAAGTTTTCGAAAAAATTCACGTTTAAAGATTGAGATAATACATTAAATTTATGTACATTTGGTCCAGTAGTTTATTTAGAAAGTAAGTATTTATTTCAAGAAGTACACAATGTTTTGTCAGTACAAACAAATAAGTAATGAAATTCATCCCCTATTGTTTCCAGCTTTCAAAGAGTTCACAGTCTATTTTCTCAGGGGACATTAGTCCATGCACCGATTTCAATAGGCATTTTTTGAATAACATTTTCCGTATTTATACAATAATTATGCTTGTTTATTTGGTAATATATTCAAATATTGTTCTATTTTTACCTCATCTTTGTATAATTTATTCACTTTGGAAAATTCAAAACAATGCTTCTCCAGTTGTGTACATACTGATCAGATAAAATTCTACGAACCTCAGATTTTATCCAAAATGTGTTATAACTATTTGTACTATTCCATAAGTATGTTAGTCCACATTCATTTAAGATACCTCTAGTACAATTTAACCATGGTAACTATTGGTTACGAACTAATTGATATAACAATGAAGATATTTTATTATCATTAGAAAAATGTAAGTTTGACCAGAAAGATATCATTCTGACTTTAATATTTAAAATAAGTGGAAATCTACCACGTTCTCCATTCACCATGGCATTTGGGGTTTTGTTATTTACATTTAGTATATGTTTACAAAATTTCAAATGTATTTTTTCAAATAATACAGTATTAGTAAAGCCCCATATCACGCAACCATGCAATAAAAGAGGTTGTATAATTTTGTCAAACAGGTTCATATGACAAAATATAGATAAAGTGTTTTTCTCTTATATTTGGCAAGTACACTGTACATTGTAACATAATGAGCCCTCCTCCAAGCATCTATTTGATGTGAAGGATGAGGAACACTCTATGTAATGAGCCTAAGGCTCAAGAGGGTATCATATAGCATTATTCTCCTAAGTGCAACGAAGCATACCTCAAATCAAAGGAAGTACAATTTAACTGGATGACGTATATATCCCAGTCGTATATAAGCATACATAGGATGGCTCTCATCCTTCACATTAAATAGATGCTTGGAGGAGGGCTCATTCTGTTACATTTCGCCTTCTTGCTCTACGAGGTTAATGTTTAAAGAGTTGTTCTCAAACATATATATTAAGTATAGACTTCTCGAAGTCAAAATTGTACATGTAAATACAAGATTTACATTGTATATAAATAAAGGATCATGTAAGACAACCATCAAAATACCTTTGTCTTATTGATATCATTAATCATGCATAATTTTTTATGAAAAGTAAATCAATGACAATGATGCACTAATAGTATACTAGTCAATCTTGGTAAATAATTAGAAATGAGGTATAAGAAAATATATATAACAATTTTAATCAGAACTAGACAATTCTATTTGTCTTCAGAATATATAAACAGAATCATCCATAAATATGGAAAAAAATTATTTCAATTATCGATATATATTCAATTTGCAAAACGAATCTTAATCAAGTTCATATAAGAACTTTAAATCATCTAGGATGATAAATAATATATCAAGACTAGTACTAGAATACAGTAAATCCTTTCTGTTTAAAACATTCCATCTGTTGTATTCACATCAGATTCTTTGAAATAGAATTTATTTAAAAATTAGTCCAATTGGCAGTTTCTAGAATTTCTTTCAGAGAAACTCCAGATAAGAAGGCGGTTGATGCTGAAACTCCTCTAAAAGAATGAGCTGTAAAATTCCTTTATCCGGATAACGGTAAAACTACCCTTAACCATGTAGATAAATTACAGGTTGTAATGGTATCATATGTTTTATAAGACAAAAAGAAAACTGTAGATTTCCTTTTATCCTTTGTCCTTTTTAAATATTCTTTCAGAGTTGATATAACACAGTCTTTTTCACTATATCTATGTAAAATAACTTTAGGAACAGGAGAGTCCAAGGTTTACAGGTTTTCAAAAGTTTTCAAAAGTTGTAGTTTGTGTTTACGATTTAGGCTTTACACACCGAGTACAACGTTTGTCGTCAGAAAAATTAACTCTCGTGTTAGATTTATCTCCGAAGAGTTCCTCAATTTCAGAATAATCATTGTCACTACCCAAAAGCAATAAAACGTCATCTGGTTTGTCAGCCATGACAATTTTATGTTCGACGACGGGGACTTACCGGACTCGTACTTACCTTGATATCTATCACTGCAAAGGAATTATTACTTTGCAAAATTTACAAAAAGATGCGACAACAACAATATGTTATGTTAAAAAAAATGCTGTATTACAGTGTTAACTATAACAAACAGCCACTCAGGAGAATAATGCTATATGATACCCTCGTAGAGCCAGAAGGCGACAAGTAATAGAAAGTATTATAAAACTTTCATAAAATATCTAGAAATGCTATGACCATTTTATAATATATTATGATACAATATATAAATATAACATTCCTGAGAAGGTCCATCCGATCAGGAATGTTATGTCTATTATATTATACCGATCCACTGTATTGAAGCATATATTTTCCTTGAATTACTTAAAACACAAAATAAACTACAACAGCAGTATTATTTTAATACTTTATTCATGCAATAATCTACATGTATGTATGGCACGCCAAAATCACATTAATGAGTTAAATCTAGTATTTCTAAAATAAACTTAGTTTTTCTCAGTTAAACTTAGTTTTTCTCCAGTTAATGTGAGTTACGAGGTAAACCTAATTTTTCTCCATTTATTTCTAATTTCTCGTTATCGCAGGATATATTAGAATTGCTATGCTTGTCAAATAAAACCAATGAACAAAATACATAAACAAATACATATGTTTTTTCTATATTTATGTTAGAAAAGTTATTAAGAAAGCTATTTTTCATTATTGAATTCGTTAAAATATTTCTTTACTGTTGCTTATAATGTGTTGAGTATACAATTCGCTCCATTAGTTGGAGTTTGTTAATGGCTTTTTAACAAGCGTCCGTACTTAGTTTATTGATAGCTTTTAATATTCATATCAATTCTACATATTTAATGAACATAAGATTTTCTTATACGATAACATACTTACTTCTTAAAATAAACACACATCGAAATATATTAAAATAATTCACTCGATCGCAATTCAATTTTACATAAGAATGGAACCACAAACTACTTGGGAAAGCCGATGGTAACTGGGCTCATTCTTTCACCATTAAAAACTGGCTGCCACCATATAACTGAAAAATTGTTGAATGTGACGTAAAACACAGCTAAAGAAGGATAAATTCGAGCTCAATATATAAAAATCTCAGATACCAAAGTATAAATCTAAAGGATATCCAGGATACATATACAAATCCGGTTAAAATGGAAAAACACAGACCTCTGCAAATCAAGAGATAGGATCAGGTGCCATGGAGAAGTAAGCATCCACTGTCGACCGGTCACAGCCACCGTGAGTTCACAGTCAAATCCAAATGAAATACGTGAGAAACCAATCCTCATTAGAATTGGCGTTAAATATATTTCCATTGCATAAATGAATAAAATTACTACGAGGTCATCTCCAACAGTTGTATTTTCTGAAAGTAGTTACATGATACTTAAACTTCTTACTTTCCGTTTTCTATGTAATATGAAAACCATGACACAATTGATGTAGTATTTATTTCAATAAATGTGTTATTGGAGAAAGAATCATTTAGAAGTAATACCACTAATTACGTAGTATTAGGAAACAAAAGGAATAAGCAATTACCAATATGTGTCTTCTTATGAGAAATTCGATTGAAGAAAACAGTGACCAATTTCAAAATGAAAACACACGAAAGACAAGTTGGATAAAAATAAATATACTACTAAATATAAAATATAACTAACTATTCAAACAAAAAAACATAACGAAATATAATAAAAATAATAAAGGTTACAGTTTGTGAAATAAAGACCAAAAACAAGTGATCAGGACGATAGTTTCTGTCAATAAAAATTCAACAGCTGAACTCAAATTATCATTATTATTTTTAATTTTTAATACTACAGTCAATTCTTGTTACGACGGCCAGGTTGGGATCCAGTAAAATTGCCGTTATATCAAATATGCTGTTATATCAAATTTCCAGGCTTGGCGCCAAAATAAGATTGTCGTATAGCTTAGTTGTTAATACCCCGTCTGTGTCTATAGTAAGTGAAAGTCTAAGTCTAAGTATGAAGCGTGTGTGAAGGATTATGTTGTATCTTTCATTTCTCATTATTAATTGACAAAACGTCGTCGATATATCTAAATGTCAAATTAAAGGACACTGATACAAGACATCCAAAATATACAAAATCTGGAGTTTTCATATTATTTTTCAACACTGTGGTAAAATAAATTTGTGATTAAATTTTGTCAGTTTTAGATCGTGCAGGTATTCTTATTCAGACAATGATATTTGCCGTCCTGTCCATGAATTTGTAAACTGTGACAAGTATTTTGACAATTTTGAAACAATCAACCATGATTTTATCATCGAATATCTTCACGGTGATGACCCTGAATTTGGGTGTTACGACGATGACAATCTTTCACCTCTTACTGTGATATTCTTGGCACCGCTTGCTTTTTTGCTTTTGATTCAGCAGTTTCTGAATTAAGTCTGCTTCGTATGAATAAAGGAACAGGTCAGCCTGGGACACAATTGGTTCCCATAAGAAATGCCGTCAATTTGTTGAAATATCTCATCTGCGAACATTACAAATATATTGTCTATTGAAAATTCCAGCATATTTTTATATCAACTTCAGTGTATTTACATGCAGAATAAGAGTGGTGTTGAACAAAATAAGTATCAGGATAACCAATGTCAGATTAAAAAAAATTTCGGGTACCACCTTAAGTGAAAAAACAATTGTCTATGATGCTAAAAAGTCTCTCTTTTAATTTTCCATGTGGAATTATTGTGTAAAGAGAAGAGAAGTTGTATGTTTTGATACTGTGAATTTGAGAAAAAAATTCTTAAAGTTGTTTCGAATTTTAAGTATCCATATCTGATTTACACCACTTCTGAAATAAGCAACTGTACAGTATTGCTAAAATTCACCCTCATCTGATGAATTCTTAGTGACAGAACCGATCGTCTTAAGCATTTGTCTTGGTCAATATTTCACACAAACTATAACTTCAGTAATATGTTTATAATACTATCAACATAATACTGAAGTTATATTATATATATATATATATATATATATATATATATATATATATATATATATATATATATATATATATATATATTCCTATTGATACTAATTTTTTATAACCACTATCTTGTAACGTCACTATGACGTCATAGTTAACAATAGTATCTTAACAACATGTATTCTGTCTGAAGAGCCTGTAAAGGCGAAAGCGCTTACAGAAATTAAAGAAGAAAATTATGAAATTTGACGTTTTGAACTCTTTCTAAAAATATATATATATATATATATATATATATATATATATATATATATATATATATATATATATATATATATATATATATATATATATATATATATATATATATATATATATATATATATATACATTGCATGTATTTTGTTTTCATGTTGGTATATTTGTTGGAATGAGCTATAAAGCATACATAGGCTCAAATGATGACAACACAATCGAGGGTATTTTCTAAATAGTCGATTTTATGGTGAAATCAAAGGTTTGGATTCATTTATTGTATTGTATTTGTATCAAATCTAATTTCGTTCTTTCAAATGTTGTAGGATGATGACTGGTGAGGTAAACAAATCATTTTCATGTGAGTGTATTGTTTCGATAATTACTTGATGGCCTAGGCAAAACGTATCGTCTATTAACAACTTCAACAGCGAGTTTGCCGTCTGTCTGCATAGTTTCGTATCCAGAACTCTAAGCATCTCACAGGCTAATAGCTTTTGTCCGTCTTCACGTGCGTCATAAACGGATATGGATTTTAGAAACAATGTAGTGGAATAGCATAATACTTGCTTTGCTACATTTCATAGAAATTTTGAATTGTCGTCATTTCACAGAAAGTATTTATTGTCATAAATATATACGATGCAAACTCCAGGCGAATAAAACATTAATTATTTGCGACGTAAACGAAAGGAAAATGCAGAATATTAATCTTTATAAGTTCTACTGATTTTACTTTCTCAAATTGACTGTAAAACAAGACAACTATGTTTACTTCATTTAATATTTTGATTATGGTCATAACAATATCACAAATAACAAATATCAAGTTATGTCAATAGGTAAGAATATAATAATTCCTTAAATAACATTTGTTTTCTATTTATGGATAATAATCAGGTTACTGCTTTGGGCAAGTACGTTGTAGTAAATTAAAGCAACTGTTATTAATAGAATTATGTTGTCCATCGTTATTAATATGTATACCTCGATTCCGAGATCGATCCGACTTTAAACACGTTCAGTCATGTGACTTCCATCATCACGTGATCAAATGATAGGTTTATAGGTCCTCCAAGGTAAAGTTGCACATCTGTGTTCAGTTAAGAACCAAAAAACACGGTCTAGTTTTAAAAATAGTTTGTGCATCATCACGTGATCAAATGATAGGTTTATAGGTCCTCCAAGGTAAAGTTGCTTATATGTGTTCAGTTGAGAACCAAAACAATACCGTCTATTTTTTTAAATAGGTTGTGCAGTTAAAATTTATTACCTTGCACGGATTCCAAGCATTGCTGAAGTCCTAATGTTTTTGTGTCGACCAGTAGCCTGCCATCCCTGTTATGATTACATTTAGACTCGTTGTATTTGTAAACTTGTGCAAATTTATCTTGGTAAACCTAAAGCTTAGCTTGCATAACCATAGGTTTTCAATCAGTGGTACCTCGGTACCTTGGTAAACCTATAGCTTAGCTTGCATAACCAAGGGGTGAGAAAGTGGGTCCAAACATCTATTCTTAGACGATGAATTATGCAAACTAGTAGAAGCAGCATATTTGATTCTTCCGATTTGCAAATTTGAATTCCTGAACTGTTCCAATGTGCTGTTAACTCGACGAAAAGCGCCTAAGGTATGAATTAAATATCTTTTACTTCACATACATATGTTTATTTACAAAATTGAATTAATTCATTCTGGTTATTATAAACATTATGGATTTAACGACTTAATTTTGAAAAGAATTGGTCTCAGAAATGTTCATATAGCCATCCAAATTCCATTTGTTCTCGTAATATAAACGTCTTGTAAATCGATTCCAGAAAAAAATTATAGATCCACCGAATATTCGACGATAAAACAGGTACTTCACAACTTAATTCTCCAAAACTTAATAAAGACTCATTTTAGTAATGATAGTGACAAAGTCCATATCATTTATTCAATATACGTGACTATGTTCAGTTTCTTTCCTTTTTTCGGTCATTGTGCCCGTCATTCAGAATACTATAATGTTGTTGCTTCGGTATAAATTATACTGATCAGTTAGATTCCGTTAAGCCAACATATTCAAAGATAAACATTATTATTCCAAGAGAAATGAGTACAATCTTCTACATTTTCAGGATAATCACAATGTTTGGTTACAGGATTAAAAACGGTCTTTGTTGGACATCTGGAATGATAACCTTTATGCATAGTACAAATAAAAAAGCGCGCACAGTTGTCCGGATCCCGGTAAAAGCCAGGACGGTGTATGTATTCACAAAATTTGTCCGGTGATACCAGTGAAAAACTTGCGGAAGACAAACTACCAGTTGTATACAATTCGTTTCCTGCTTCTACGAATC
Organism: Atrina japonica; assembly: GCA_030159075.1. NCBI lineage: Eukaryota > Metazoa > Mollusca > Bivalvia > Pterioida > Pinnidae > Atrina > Atrina japonica. Next base: position 914,588 of record BROG01000241.1, read on the forward strand.
CTGCAAAAAAATTAAAAAGAATTAATTGATAGACAACTATGTGAGGATACACAATAAAAGTTACCACATTGTCTATATCTTGAATATTATTTAAACAATACCAACGTTACAGTGTTCAAGACGATCGATTCTGTCAATTAGACTTCAGCAGTGGAGCTCCAAGTTTAAACAGAGTTACCGAGCGGCGGTTATCAAGAGGTCAATAGTTACGGTCAAACCTTTATAACAGCTATGTTAAACAAATCTACCCTGAAAATCCTATTTCTATAGACACACTCCTTCACAACATTCCAAAGTGTGCCCCTGATATAAAATAATAAGCTTTCTTAGTTGAAAACTCTATGGTAAATATATTTCAATTCATAAAATTCACAAACAGCATAGTATTAAAAGTAGATCTCTATTTTACCATACATAGTTAAACGATAATTACTATATCTATTCCCCCAATATATATATATATATATATATATATAATTTATTGTAAATAAGTCATATACAAAATGCATCAGGTATTTTAGCGGATTTCAAACCATAACATTTGTTACTCCTTAAGATATTAGTTATCAATTTAAAAAAAGTACGTAACGATGCAGGTAAAGAAACATAAAACGGTTCTTACCTCCAATAACTATCTGAAGGGCAAGAAGAAGTGTCATGTAGAGAATGACTTTCCGAAATTCCTGGAAACAAAATAAATCATATTCACAGTCAGTAATTGGTATGTTTAAAGTGTATACGAATGCTACCACGCTAATTATCAAACCTTGTATCGATTACGACAAAGCAATAATTAATCATGATTTTGATACATTAAAATATACTTACCATGTTAAGGTATGTTCCCTGAATCTTAGTTATCCTAATTTTGCACAACAATATAATTCTGCTACGGGCTAATTGCCATTTAATCTTGTATAATATTTTATTTTTGAGCGTGATATATAGCTTACTTTCAAATGCATGTATTTAAGTAGGACAATTATAATGTAATCTAACCTATAGAATCATTATAAAAGCAACAACTTAGTTGTTTTAACAATTTTTGAATATAGTTTGAATATATTTTCTTTAAATCTACTAACGGAGGAAACCTTTTTTTCTTCAAATTTAACCATCTAACAAAGTTCAACTTAAGTTATGATTAAAACATTTTTATACAAATATACCTGGTACGGTGTATATGTACTGTAGAGAGTTCGATTGACCGCGTAGATATGTGTAATTCATGAGGGCACAATATCTTTATATCAGCATACATTACTACTTAAAAAATAAAATACACCCTAGTCGCCACTAGTGCTGCTTTTATTAAGTGAATTAAATAAAAAAAACTATTATTGAAGCCTTATAAATTATATAAACTTTTTGGAATTGTTTTTGTATTATTATTATTATTATTATTATTATTATTATTATTATTATTATTATTATTTAATCATTATTTTATGTCTGAGCAATTTGAAACAATATGCACTCACCATTTTCAAAGCTGGAGTGTAGGAAACCGCATTATTTTGATAAACAAAACGTGTTATATAAACAAGTGCGTCAATGTGCAATGTATTAATTTGTCATTAATGCACTAAATGTCATTTTAAACTCCACGTATTGAGATAGTACCTTGCACTAAATATTGAGTGAATATAAAATGAAGGATCGAAATAAGGCCATATTGTGTTTATCGTATGACTCAAGCATCAACCTACACATGCGTTTATTTTGCAAACTTAACCAATATTCACTTCCGCTTCTTACAACTTTTCAATGACTATGTATAATTTGGCGTTGTTTCTTCCTGTCCATTATTCAAATTTATCTTGATATGAATTCATCTTTTTATTAATATTATCTAGAAGGTGTATGTAAATATATTTATGCAACATGCCAAAAAAAAAAGAGGGACTCATTCAATCTTTCATAACAACCTTGAATACAGTACAACACACTTTAACAATATGTTTATTAATCACATATATCACGAGTTAAAACAAATTCTAATCAAAGATAGAAGTTGTTTGCTATCGTAAATTTTAATGAGGTATAATACACTCAGTATAATGAATATTTTTTAATTCGGTAAAATTAGGTCTTACAAAAAGTGACTAAAAATGGGATAATTTGACATTTGGACTAACATGAGTACTGATGGCTTATTTATTATGCAGCAAATAAACTACATAGATCAGCAGTATGATTATAAAATCTTGTGCTTATAAATATCGTTTCATCGATATTAAATTTTTATACGAAGGGCAGTATTATACCTTTACGTTATACTTCCTATCGGTATCCTTAAATCTCTAGGTCAACTTCAAAGACTACCACGAGTTTCTCGCCAGTTAAGATCACGTGAATGAGGAATGACGCAACTTCTATGTCCAACTTCACAGACAAATCTTGCCAATACACAGTAAGGGAAACTTGACCAAAACTTATTTGCATATTGATCGTGCGCAAGAATTGTTAACGTTCCAGTCTATCGTTTTAATGTCAATTCTATCACAAAAGTATAATGGTAAAAAATACTTGAAAAGTAACATTCTAAAGGAAATTTATAATATCTCAAAATTCATAAAGGACGCCGAACTGACCTTTAATAACATATATTTCAATAAGTCTTGTAGACCTATATTTTCAGCGAATTGTTACTATATTTTCGTCATTTTAAAAAGCATAAATATACGAATAAAAGGGTGATTTGGAAATTTCAATCTTGAAGTTGAGTTTATGTTGCTGAAATACACATACATGTTAGATTTTGCGTCAATATAATGTGTTATTCATCACATACTGCAAAATGTGATTTGACTTGTTCCCAATAAACAACTTAGCATAACATACCATCAAGTCGTAAAAACGATGTAGATCTAGTCTACGCACTTTTAGTATTTCATTAATTTTGATTTTTTTTTATATTTATCGGCAAATTTGAATGAGAATTTCATTCAAAATAAAGACATTTTCTTTTTTTCTTTTTGCTTCATCTGATATAAAGTTCAAATGTTAAAATTAAGTTATGGACAGACAGATAGGAACAAAGACAAACTAAATACTACATGTCCCAATTAAAGGGAATATACTGAAAGTACTCAAAGCCAGGCTAACAAATACTCAAGCAATAGTATTGGTTATTTTTAATCTTACGGTAATACGTATACCACGCTATCTTTCCCCGAATTCGGCCTAGCCATCTCAGGCTCTTCGTATGCAGAATGATACAAATTGTCTCTCGTTTACTAGAATTTAAAATGAAAGGATATTCCACATCTATAAATTATCTAGATAATGTTGAAACTATTATAGGAACAACATCAGAAAATTTCAGTACATATTTTGACATAACTCACATACCCTATATCATATCGCCGCGCGCATTTTCAATCTGACGGTAATACGAAGACCAGATGTGAAAAAGTGTATTGCGCACAACTCGACAACCGCTATAGACGGCTTTCGCATTTGGTGATATGCCCGGTTACATGACTTATATTATTTGAAACATCATGTATTATTTTTTATTGATCTGAACCTATTAATTATATTCCGATATTATTTTTGGGACTTTAATATTCCGATTCATTTGCAGAATGCATACAGAATACGCAATTTATGGATTATTATATCAATTACGGGATCAAAGAAAATTATTTCAATAATAAATAGATCAATATGGTTTATGTGCACATGATTTTAAAATTCTAAATTCGTAAGAAGCGAGACTTAAAAAATAGATTTGTATGTCAATGTTTTGAACTTTGCTATACGTTATTTTCAAGATTTCTATATTTGAATTAATCTGACATCTGTACTTGCCATCTGTGCCATTTCATCTGTTATTCCATAAACTAGTTTGCTTGACTCTTCTAAATCAGAATATAGCTCAAATTTTCAAATAATTGACTTTTTATCTGTACATACCTACAAATGATAGTATTCATTGACCTTGTTGACCACAATTACATGTTTTCGCCGCCAACACTTACTATAGGCAGAGTAACAATTTTTATGTATGTTAAGTTCATCACTCACCTTCAATGTCAGCGGTATATATAACGTGTCATTTATATAGGGAAATAATATTGAAATGATCAAGGAAATTGTACCATAAGTATTTAACAGCATAATACACACAAACATAATCATACATGCACACGCAGACACACATACACACAGACATACACACATACATACACATACAATCACACACATACACACACGCGGGGATATATATATATATATATATATATATATATATATATATATATATATATATATATATATATATATATATATATGAGAGAGAGAGAGAGAGAGAGAGAGAGAGAGAGAGAGAGAGAGAGAGAGATGAGAGAGATATTGTCGGATCTAAACATGGATAATGTTGTGTGTGTGTAAATCAACCTTACATCATAAAGTTTAAAATAAAAAAAATGTATTCTGTTACTTCTCATTTACGAAATAAATGCGTTGCCATGACAATATAGACTGAATCTCATTTTTGGGGATTTCTGGAAAATGGCAATTTGCAGCAACCAAATTGAAAGACAGACTGTGAGAAAATGCACAGACAGATGTTCTTCAAATAATGCATTATTTATCTACACACAATAGAAATAAAATATCTTAAATAAATGTGTTGCAATGACGATATAAAATGAAAATATCTCAAAAAAGAGTTTTGTTAATCATGCCCAATTTTACTTTCAAATAATGTGAACTTTTCGTTCAACTGGATCTAAATAACAATATCACAATATTGAATGAGATAGATATCAAATGAAGATTTTGGAAACCTTAGCAACCATTCATTTTACCATTTGAAAAAAAAATTAAATTAAAAATAAATGGGATATTTTTGTTTGTTTTGAAAAGAATCAACCAGTAAGGTAATCAACGTAGAATCCAACTGATACATTCAATTAGTTATACAATTTTTGTTTTGTTTTTACAAAATAAATTATATTACTTTTTACCTTGGCAACCAATATTTTAACAAAAATATTTTTATTCCGGTATATGGTATTTATACATGTTATATTAAACCTTGTCAGTGAAGTGTCAGATTATTATGAATGTATAAAGAGACTGTACAGAACAGTCGCTGGATAAAATTATGAAAATATTCTGAATCAAAAATATATCTAGACCTGTGAATATAAAAATGCAGCCATAGTTTAGCTTACTTTATTAAAGCTTTCTAATGATATACCCCATGCTTGTATTGAGGTGGATACATGGATTTCTATACAATACCTGGAAAATGCGTACTGATTATGGACAAAGTCCGAGGTTAATGTACATTTATCAGAATTTTTTTTTATATTTTTTCAATTTTTATATCCTAAAAGCCATACAGTGATGGAAATTTCTGGATTGATTTGTTTGATCATTTCATAATTTGATTTCATTTTTATGACAGTTTAATTCATGTTGTATCCTGTGGTATGATTAGGTATTAACCCTTTCTCATTTGTAAACATTATATAATGGCGTCCCATGGGAAACGTTTCTGCAAAGTTGGTTAAAATTGAATGACCGATTCTTCAGAAGAAGTAAAAACATTGTTCAAATCTGAAGTCGAAGAAAAACTTAATTTTCCATTTACGTGCCCATGACCTTGATATTTGACCCCACGACCTTGATATTTTGTCATCATGATTCTTAAATAATCTTAAGAACATTCTTATACTGGTATACCTTTGTGTACATAAAGTCAATTAGGTTAGATATGTATAAACCTTCATGCTATTGAAGCACCTCTTTGTTCATTTTCTTTTCTTTTGCAAACTTTGACTTAAAAATCATGCATGCAAAATAAATTTTAAAGTCATTTGATAATTGGTTCATTAGAAGAGGGTTTTTTTTCAATATGTACCAAGTTTCTCTCTTTTTTTACACCTTTTTGGGCTCCTAATAGTTCTACCACTTTTTCTTCGCAAAGTTGATGATTGGTTGAGTTTTTTTTAAATAAAAGGGGGAAATGATTGCCATAAGCATTAACCTGACAATTTCCACTCTGTTGACAAACACTTTTGCTTTTTCACTTTATGTCTACCAATTTTACTTTCAAAATAATGGCCAAAGCATGAAAGATCCAAATAGGAAATAACTCCAATAAATGCTGACCTGACATTTTCGGCACAAATTGGCAGAGTGGTTCTTGATTTTCTATTTACATAGGTGCCTATGATCTTGTCCTTTTACCCAATGACCTTGGAATTTTGTCACAATGATCCTTTGATAATCCTTCTCACATATCTGAACTCATAATAACTCTCTCGTATATCTTTTTTATACAAAAAAAAAATCGTTTTTGGGTTATTAAGCCATTAGTATGAAACTGTACCCAAAGTTATGAAAGCATCACGTAGTGGCTCATTTATAAACAGATTTGATTTTTATTTCCAAACTTTGTAGATATTGACTCAACGACAGACAAAAGACGATAGCAATAGGTCACCCCGAGTCTTTGGCTCAAAACTTATTTTCTTGTGTATTTCCAATATTTTAGATATACAACAACCACATTTTGAAAACTTTCAGCTATCATACCAAGTACATATGACCTTTGACCTTTGCACCAAACACCTTGAAATTTTGACAAAATATTTTTCTTTCCAATGAATAAATTTACATTCTGATGTAGAAAAGTCAAACGAACCTAGTGTCTCTAGGATGAATTACATTTGTGTCTATCAAAGCAGGATTGCTGAGTAGATTAATATCAATAAAAAAATATCTTATCATGTAGTTCAAAAGTAATAAATATGTTTTGCACTAATTTCTGTTGCGTAATATATGGTCATTATACCGTTTATTTTAAACATGTCGCTTTCATTCTGCTATCAAGCAACTATTCATAAATTCTTCAACAGGAAAATGAGGGTTGATATTCATATTTTGTTGCCATTTACAGGGTAAAAGATTAAAAAATTGTTAAAATTTCCAGGGTTCATAACGAAATAAAAAAGATATATTTTTTTCAAATAGCGACGTTTATACATTAACAATTATGATATGAGCTTGTATTTATGAAAAAAGTATGAGAGAAGAATACATTTTCATATGCTGTCATTATGTATATACGTTTATTCCACCATCGGGGTCACAAAATTTGTGATTTTGTGACCTCTCGAGTGGAATAAACGTATATCTAGTATATTTAATGTCAGTATATGAAAGAGTTCATTGGGGCTGAAATGTGTGTCGGAAGATGATTCCTTTTACATGCAAATATTCATTACTGTGAAATTGGTGTATCTCAGGTTAAATGGGACTGAGTCATGTACCACGTGATACCCGATAACGTTTGTGTGGTACTAGTATACCCGATGGTGATGGGACTCCTTTTTCTCATGATATTGCTGACTTGCTCCATTCCATCGTTCTCACTAACTTCACATTCAGTCTCATTCCATACTTTCTGTGGCCTACGTCTCATTAGGATCCTCCTTAGGCATCTGTGTAGGAAGGTATCCAGAATGTTTTATATCTTCGTTAGAACCCCTTCAGTGCTCACTGTTCCTCAAAGGTAAATTAAGTTCTCAAAATAATATATTGCCTTCCCTGTAGCTTTTATTTTTTGGTTGTTACTATCATGACTATGGTCTGTGGTACATTGATGTTGAGTCATTTTGCTTTTGCATGTTCAACCAGTTTATTTACTATGGTCTGCGTTTGTTCTCTGGTGCCAGTTAGTATTACGATGTCGTCAGTAAAATTTAGATCTTGTGACCGGTCCATACGGGATACTTACTCATCCATGGCACCTGATCCAACTTGTAGATTTTCAGAGGTTTTATATTTGTCTCCCAGACAACATGAAGATTAAAACTTTGGTATCTGTGACATTCACATAATCAAGTCTGGACACCATGTTCAATCGCATGCCTGTGTTGATATCAATTGTAGGTCCCCCCTCAAGATCCAATCAATACAAGACAGGACTTAATAATACAAAAATCAAATCAATGGCTATTGTGAAAGCTCTCAAGCATGACGGGTAAGAATTTCTAATATTCACTAGCATAACAGAGTATTATCTGGAAATAACAATAACAGTGATCAGGCTAACATCATATTAGAGAGAAAGATAGAAAGATTATTCAAAGGGGAGTAATTCGATATACCAATATAACCATGCCGTATATAAAATAAAAGGTAATCGATTTGTTGTTTCAAAAATTAATTTCAATATCAAATTGATAGGACTTTATTTCATATGTTTAAACACATTTTTTCTTGTCATTTTATAACTATGATATACTCAAAATTAAATGGGATTATTTCGGATTTCATCAGGTTTTACTTTTAAATTCATTAACTTAGTGTGAAATTCGGAAAGAGTTCCTTTTGGACTCCTACCCGATTCTGAAAATCACACACACACACACAAACACACACACACACACACACACACACACACACACACGCACACACAGACATATATATATATATATATATATATATATATATATATATATATATATATATATATATATATATATATATATATATATATATAGCATTCAAATAAGTAAGTTTCTTTCAGGATATTGGTAAAAAGTCTATCAAGTTTAATTTATTCTTATGTAAGTGGGTTTCCAAACACAACTTTTACTTGATATTTTTAATGCCGATATACATCAGCATGCTTAACGAATAGCCATTTCACATATAGAGTTTCTGTTTGTTTGGTATTTTTGGCCACACTCATCAATTTTTAAATAATATGGTGGCGGCCAGTATTTATGGTGGAGAGAAGATCCCGGTGAACCGTTTGAGTTCCCGAGGGTATACATAAACCTAGTACCTGGTATTTCAGTACCAGCTGTTCATCTTATACTCAAATAATATTTGGCACTGTTAACACTATTTAAATGCGAAAATTATCTAAAGCTAAGATAGTCATTTTTTTACAGTGGTTACTCTTAGACGGATTTCGGCTATACGTTTAGAGATATTATTTGGCCTTGTATGATACCACTTTATCTTTAGAAAATACAAATACTTTTCAAATTGAAGCTCAACTGATGAAGTCTTATTGTCAGAAACGATATCGTCTTGAGCATTATAACTTTGGTATTATGTTTATAATATTTACAATGCACCCGGGAAGAGGTCCGCAAAAGTGGCAAACTTTCTTACAGTATCAGCATAAGTGCCGACGTTATGCAAATCCGAGCTACCTTTAATGCACGATGTTCTAACCACTAGGTCAAGGAAGTCCCTTCTATATATTGGTCAACTGTTTGGTGAAATTAAGATGAAGATAAAACCAACATTTGGCCAATGTTCGACATAATGACACTGTTTTCACAATTTGATACATTTAGTTTCTTATATGATAGGTGTTGTTGAATGTTGCCTATTCAATTTGTAATCAGGGGATTGATAATAATTTGCCTGTTGGCCCATGGTTGGTTTTGTCGGCCAGCAAAGGATGGTTAGTAATCCCCAGAACATGAACATGTGTTGATGATATGGAAAAAAAGGGGATAAGATGCTGTACTGTATCAAAATATTACCAACAAAATACACAAATATTTATGACTTCAGTTGTAATGCAACGACTGCGACATGGTCAAAGTATTGTGTTTTGTAATGTCATACAAAATCCTTTCGTATCCTGATTCTCCAACCAGAAAGATATTTTACAGGAACTTATCAGCCCCTGAAGTTACATTTGAACTTGTCCATTTCAAAGAATAGTAAAGTCCACTCTCAGAATTCAGGGGTTTAAAATTTACAATCAAAGCTTTATAACAATTTTACATGCAATACGAACTTTTTTGTTTGTTTGTTTTTTGTTGTTGTTTAACGTCCCATTCAAGAATCTTTCACTCATATGGAGACGTCACAAAATACCGGTGAAGGGCTTCAAAGTTTGGCCTATACTCGGCACTTACGGACATTGGGCAATGAGGGTTCTTTAACGTGCCGACACCTACTGTGATCTCGGTCTTTACTGTTTCATCCGAAGGACAGAAAATCAACCTGTCTTCGGCTGGACTCGAACTCACGATCTTAAGAGTCGAGCGCGCTACCGACTGAGGCAGTCCGGCTGCGAACATTTTTACTCTCGAATTATGACAGTAGCTATAGACCATACTATAAATTATTTAATTGGGTGAGTCTAAAATGACCACATGGGTTGATAATTCAAGAGAGTGTTATTTAACAGAAGGTTACTACGAAAATTTTCAGGAACCATAATGTTCGATATGCACATAGAAGTAAAACCAAATTATTTCTTAAGTAGCTGTTCAGTAATTATGCGAGTTATCGTTCTTACTTCGGTTTTCCCATTATTATTGGACATGCAAAAAATGATATACATAAACAATACATGAATACAAAATAGAAGGAAATTCTCTTATTGATATTGATATTTCTTGAATATTTTAATTACTGCCTTTTATTCTGTATGATTCACAATTTTCTACAATATCATAATGTATTGTTTTATAGGTATTGTTTTATATACATAAATCTTTTCTCCAGTTTTTTGATGCGTTAATGTGTATGATGTGAAATTATATTACTATATCTACCACTCTATTTACATCATCCTTTTTACATGCTCATACATGTTTATTTCTAATTAAAATTCATGATATATCGTAATATACCATTAACCACATTGTCTAATGTTATGTATACAGCTGTGTATTTACAAAAAATCATCGTTAGGAGGTTCATGAAACAGCATACAAGTCTGCCGAGTACTGGACAATCAATGACCTTTGGGAATCCAGAAGTGGCATCAGGTGCCGTATATGAGTAAGCATCCCTGTCAATTGGTCACGGTCGTTGCGAGTATAACGGCAAACTAAAAGGAAATAAGACGGAGGAATAAATCCCCGTCACAATAGGTAAAGGCGATTCCTTAACCACTATCGAACAGGAAATTCAAAATTTCACTCAGTGAAACACTATAATAACAAACAAGGTCACTATAACGACCGTAAAATTTTCAAAATTACAGGAGATTCCTTATATGCTTGTGAAAATAATTAATCAGTAGGTAGTGTGCCTTTCTAAATTGAATATTCATATGTGTAGCACGTACTTGCATATATTTGTAAATATATATAATTTATGGATATAAAAATACTGATAGGTCGAAAGAATTAAAAATTAACATAAGATATGATTTTGTCAATATGATTTAAGGAAATAAGATTCAACATATGATTTACACATAACTTAATATTTTTTTAACTATGAGAGAGAGAGAGAGAGAGAGAGAGAGAGAGAGAGAGAGAGAGAGAGAGAGAGAGTATGTGTGTATGTGTTTGTTTGTGTGTGTGTTTGTCTGTCTGTGTGCACGTGCACTTGCGCGCACACGTGTATGTGTTTTTGTTACCTTGGTATAGAAATCGTGCGGTTTCAATCATTATGTAGCCTTATCTATATCAAATTCACAAGAATTGTGCCAATAAGACACAATGACATTTACTATTTGTCTTCTCTCCAAACGCTTATGTATATCGCCATAAAAAATCGTATTCCGACTTAATTACCATGCATATCAATCTTTTTTAATTGGAATACAATTGTATTTTGACAGTATTTACTTAATTCAATCCATTGATAATGACAGGTGAAGATAGAAAGAAAGCGAAAAATTGAAATAAATAACTCCAAAATACATGTATGTCAAACAGTATCTGAGCCTTGATTACCCTAAACTTAATGCGGAACGTTAAAGGTAAGGCATGCGGTATTCAGAAATAACAGTTTTCTGACATTTGCAAAAACAGCAGTGGGAATTTAACACTTTTAACATTTGAAAAAGGAAAATGTATTTCAGCTATCCACAAGTCTTGCTTCCAAAGCTTGAACGTCTTATTAATTACTATTAACAAATGTGTTCATGATGAATATCACCCGATAGCTATATTTATTATTGTAATATATTCAAGTACAATGATGTATAGAGTAATGATAATAATAATAATGATGATGATGATGATGATGATGATGTTGTTTATTATTATTATTATTATTATTTTAATTATTATTATTATTATTATTTTATTTTTACTATTATTATAATTATAATTATAATTATTATTATTATTATTATTATTATTATAAGTAGAAATTAGTGTTTTTCTTGCTATCCATGTTATATCATTATTCCCACTAACAAAATGTTACCTCTTTAATTCTGAAGAATATATCGCCACTTGTGTTGACTGTTTTACATTGCCACTTGTTCCAGCAGTACTAGCTAGATCTATGCTAAGACATCTTGTAACAGCATGTTTTTCTGTTACCATTTCACTTTTTACACATGCTTTTGTCTATAGTGATATTAACAGGTAATCTAATTTGAATTCAACAGTTGGAGCAATTGAAGTGTTGTCAAAATCAGAAATTTTACAATACATAAACACTGTAGGGACTTGGAAGCATCACAGAATAAGGGTGAATTTAACATTATGTCGGCAATGAAAATTAAAAACAGAACAATTTCGAAGAAGCCATGGTTTGAAAAGAAAACTGTTTGACATTTATTACTGTTAAGTACAAGATAACTCATGTTTTAGTTTGACTAGTAGATATAAAAGGATGTGCAGCAAATGTGGTAATAATTGAAACTTAAAAATTACTTGTAAGTATATCATTCAATTTATTATGTAGATCAGTAGAACATGGTACAAACGTCGAAACATATACATAACACTCATGAGTATTAATGTGATTCCTGTAATTAAACCTAATTTTTCACAGTAAAACATTGTTTTTCTACAAGATAATACAGCTTGCTGTTACACCAAAATTTCATTTAGGAGTTAAGCGTAGTTATACTATTTTTCAAACACTCGCATTGGTTGAAGTAACACCAGGTTTACTGATAAAAATTTAACTGAGCAAAACAAGAATTCATTGAAGAAAAAATAGTTTTATATGAAAGACAATTTATGTTCAACTCAATATGGTGATTTCCGTGTGATATATAATACAATAACAGCATACCAACACCACCACCAACATATGCCCTATCTCCTCTATGTTAATCGTGATCACCTTTAACTGTATATTTAAGTAACTTGTTTGAATGTTATCTAATTAGGAGCGTGCATAATTAAGTGTTCGTATTAATTTTAATATATATTTCAAAAAGATGTATGTGTGAATTACAGCCTCCTTGTTTTCCAGGATATATGTAAATCTATGAAACTGTATTCGAGATGTGTAGTCAATGTTAATATGTATACATACATCATATACATGTTACTCATGTAAATAACCTATCTCTCGATATCGTATTGAAAGTACACATTGTCATAATAATTTTGTATAATAGGCACAAACCACCATATACATGTTTAGTTCACTATCTTGTCTCGTTATTTTACAAATGAGCTGTTGTCTCAGTGGTTATGCCATATCATTCGAACGATCAAAGAGTCTGTCAAGTGCTGTCGAAAATTTAATTGATTGGAACACAAATTGAAAATAAAAACACTTTTTGTACTTACAGAGAAATTACGACCAATATAATAATAAAGTATTTGACAAGTATAACATGCTGAAAACTCTTGGGTTTGTAATGTTAATATTGGATAACATTAACATCACTTACTCAGTGTTAATGCACTTCAACATACCATTCTGGCTATTTAAAATATTTAAGTTATGTACAAATTAACACCAGTGAGGTTTTAAGTGTGCATAATCATGCAAATTTTTAAATAATTGCTCTCCATTATGATTTGAATTCTACATGTAAGTTACGCTTATATCGATGTGACCATTGAAGTGTTTTACAATTATATTTGCTATAGTGACATAACTTTATTATTCATATAACAACTGGTCACCATTACAATCGCTACCTCAACAAGTAATCATATATTTTTTGTTTCAACAATGGCTTTTCGCTTTTTTTGTTTTTTTAATAAACTAAAGTAAGATGTATGCAATATCTGTGGGAAATATTATGACCGAAAGATAATTTGTCTGAAATGAATCAATTTTCAAATCAGTCTTCTCCTGCTCACTGAGCACACATTAGAATTGAAAAAAACCACTAGTACCACTAGAGTAAACATACAAACTATCACTTATACCTTCATCAAAGTACTGAAAGTACTGATACGAGTTGATGACAATCGTAAGTTTTAATGTGGTATAATACACTCAGTATACTGAATACTTTTTAATTCGGTAAAATTAGGTCTTACACAAAAAGTAACTAAAAATCGGGTCAGACATTTGGCCTAATGTGAGTACTGATGGCTTATTCATTATGCAAGAAACTACATAGATCAGCGATATGATTATAAAATCTTGTGCTTATAAACATCGTTTTATCGATATTTCTATGCGACAGGGCAGTATTATGCCAACATTTTCCCAACTTCAAAGACTGCCGCGAGTTTCTCATCAGTAAAGATCACGTGAATGAGGAATGACGCAACTTCTATGTCCAACTTCACAGACAGATCTTGCCAATACACAGTAAGGGAACCTTGACCAAAACTCATTTGCATATTAATCGTGCGCAAGAATTGTTAACAGTCTAGTCTATCACTGTGAATGTCAGTGCTATCACAAGAGTATAATGGTAAAAATATTTGAAAAGTAACATTCTAAAGCAAATTCATAATATCTTAAAATTCATAAAGGACGCCGAACTGACCTTTATTAGCATATATTTCAAGTCTTGTAGACCTATATTTTTTCAGCGAATTGTTACTATATTTTCGTCTTTTTAAAAAGCAAAAATATACGAATAAAAGTATGATTTGGAAATTTCAATCATGAAATTGAATTTATGTTGCTGAAATGCACATACATGTGTAATTTTGTGTCAATATAATGTGCTATTAATCCCGTACTTCAAAATGTGCTTTGACTCGTTCCCAATAGACAATTTAGCATAACATAACGTAAATTGTACAAACGGTGATACAAGAATGAAACAATGTAAGATCACTCCTTTAGATGTGTTTAATCATATTAAGGGGTTAGCAACGAAAACAATCCATCTGATCAAGGCGGACATCTTTGATTTTCAAAATGGTGTCTATCCAAGTAAATAAAAACATCAAATATATAATCCCTTTTGCATGAATATTACTTGTATTTATACAAATTGTTACCAGTCTGAGTGAATGACTGTTTATTTATCTGGTTTAATTAAACATCTGTCGATAAGTCCGGTTTTATGACGTTTCTACATTCGAACCATACAACCACACTTTGATAGTTATTAATTTGAAGCATATTTTGGGGGTGGTTTTTGGACATTATTCATAGTTACTTGTCAATGTAAAGTCTTCAGTTGGCGTCCGCCTTTCACCATTACATGGTATCCGTCCATTGTGATATTGCGTGACTTTGTCAAATGTCATTCATTACCAGTCACTGGTATACATCACTACCAGGGATCATCCAGAACCATTTTTAAAAGATTAAGGAGGTTGCAAATACTTCATGGTTGCCCCAATTATTTAGACATGGGGTCGTACCTGGATCGACAGGAGGTGCCAACGCGGGAGAGTTCACCAAAGGAGGTAGACCTTGTTCCGCTAAATGGTGTGCAGATCACATGGAAGTTAAATGATACTGGATTAACGATCAGGCTGAATGTAGGCAAACTTTTAATTGGGTTAACCAAATCCATCTGTATCCCATACAACAAAGTGCTGTACAGGTGGTAAAAGGATAACCCCTTGCCCTGAATATGAGACGTGTTCAGATGTTTAACCCGGACAATATTTGCGTTATTGTTCCGTCGTTACATTGTTGACCACTTTTTTATGTAATAGTTGATTTTTGAAATGTTGAAAAGAATTCGCTTGGCAGGTCTCAACAGATAGTTTGGAACTGCTTGTGTCAGGACGATCCAAATGACCTACAGAAATTGTCAGTTGAAGGTTTAAAATACTGGGCAAAATCTACATGTTTTGGATGGAGCTAATACTTTCCCTATCCCTTTAGATATTCAGCGATTAAATGACGGAAAGATAATTTAAAGATCAATGAAAGAAAAAATGTACCATAAAAAGTACCATAATACCAGAATAATATTTAACAATACAAAACTTAAGAAAGTCCAGAAACGTCATATGTCACCAATGCCATATGGAAGTTCGTGTGAATGTAAGTTCCCTAAATGCTTTAGAAGAACTCGTTCGAAAGACCAACAATCATACACATTGAATTTGCATACATTATTCATTTGTGTTATAGAGTAGCCTTTATCTGCTTTAACTTATATCTGAATTGGATTTTGAATAGTTTTACGTACCACTCAACTGTATATGGTGGCGGACAGTTTTTATTGCTAGAGGAGATAACCAACAGTCCTTCCGCAAGTAAACTGTCAAATATTCTCAAAAAATTAGATAAGGTACCAGCAAGACTCGAAACTGCGCTGACCAGAAGTGAGAGACTTCATGCTCTAACCACTCGGCCACTGAGCAACCCCACCCCCGCTTTAAGAGAGGAAATGGCAATGATACTGAACCAACGATTAGTGGATTGTACTATATGATAAGCAGCTGTTTGTGTGTAACCAGGAAGAGACACCGTATAGATACATTATTGCAACATGGGTTATGCACCCTATAACTTAAAATATCAAATCAACTAGTAAAAATGAAGAAGTACCAATTGATAATTAGAACACGACGAATTAGATGTGTAAATGGTCTCAACATGAAGAACAATTACAAATGCTAAACGGGATAGGACCAAGTGTCCGGAAGGAGTCAGCGTCCTCTGCTGTATTGCCACGCCCATCCCAAATATTCCATGGAAACCTTTCTTGTTCGATGAACAGGTCAAATTTGGTAAAGTATAGACAAAGGTCAAGTTCGGTGAAAAGCACGATTGGCGAAAGTGAGTCCACGTATGGTCGTGCTCCAGAATACTATTTAATATTCCTGAGAGGGGAGGCTTCCTATTGTTTAACAAAATCCTCGTATAGACCATTAAACTTAATAAACGACGATTTCTAGATGAAGCTGTAGTCGAACATTATTTGAATGAGGGTGTGGTTTCTCCTCCATTATTTAAGGGCAAAGTGTTTACTAAAGCTGTAGTCGACGACATAGACAACGAACCAAGCTCAGCAACATCGAAATCATCTTTTCATGGGATCATGATAACGTAATCGAGGTGTTTGGGCGATTGTATAAAAATGCATTGGTCAATGAAGCTGATATGGCGTTGATAGAGAGATTTGATGTATTTTTGTACGACAGAAGTTCAACATTTACATCAATGAATCCAGACTTGAATTGTTTGCACGAAGACAAAGACAGTATGACGCCCAACACAGTTTCAGTGCTCGAGCACATCAAACGAGCTACACATCAAGGTTTTAATGTATGTCATGTTATGACAGACAGCCACACATACCTTATCCGGGCGATTGGGGCTGGGTTATGGAAACAACAGATAGATTGTGGATTCCCAATTTGACACGATTACAAATGTGAATGCAAGAAAACTTGTTCTGGTAGATGCAATTGTTATAAAGAGGGTTTGACTTGTAAAACATTGTGTTCCTGTAGCTGTTTTATCAAACGGACATATTTATCACATATCCTTACCCCATTATTTCACTCGAATGAATGAACCTTTACCACCCTAACCGGAAGTGGTGATTTATTCTTACAATTCCTATTTGTTTAACATATTTTCGGGTCATTTTGTTGTGTATCAAATAGTTGTTGCCATTTAGATCAGGTTAAAGAAAGGCGTGGATCAGTTTTCAATCTCCAGTATTGAGCAAAATGATGTAAATTTTTTAATTCAAGATGGCCGCCGTGAAAAAAATGAAAAATATTTTGGATACCCCTCTAATATGCTAAAGTACACCCTAAAGAATGTATATGCCAAATCCTATGCTTGCATTACCATTTGCATGAATTCTGTGAAATTTCGGTACTAAGCCGCTTCACTATTAATTGATATGTAGTATAACGAATGCCCAGTTATCGAATATATTTCCGGATACCTTTCATTAAAACATTAATTCAGCTAAGATACAAGAATAGCAAATAAAGAACGTATACCTCATAAAATAAGGCCGCATATTTAATTGTGACATTTCCAGACTTTCCCCGAATTTATTTTTAAATAACGTCATAATCCTACAACCGGATCTGGACAAGATTTGACAGGAGTGTCACATATAGGTAAGAACGCCTTTGTGGGATTTGACCAATAATTGTTTTCAGTTGATAATCACCGCAACTTGAAACATTTCTAGATGCATCAGTAATGCATTACCTTGGACCCATCATATTCGTTTTATCTCCGTTGAAATAAACATTGTTTCGAAGTAAATCAGTCTATCAATTCGGTATTATTTAGGAATAAATGTGCAATAATTTCGTGACCGGCTTTGTGAAAATAAGACTGCTGTAGTCTTCATCTCTTGTATGACTTATGTTGCTGACACTACCCTCTTTGGGAGGAATACTCCATGTGATGTCTCGGCAAGTAAACATGTACAGAATTCGTGTCCAGAAATACGAATTTACCTCATCGGTTGTCCAGATTCTATAATTCATGTCTCTCTTTAAACCCTTTACCTGATTCTTACCTCATACATTATGAAACAAATTCAAAATTATGCATGGTGAGCTATATAGATAGATAGATAGATAGATAGATAGATAGAAAGATAGATAGATAAGTAGATAGATAGATCCTCAACCTGCTGGAACCTCAGGTGATTTTGGTTAGAAAGTTTGCCAGTTTATTTGCGGAAGTTCGGTGGTCTCTTCTTTTGTACATTGTAACCGGATACTTTATCCACTATAAAAATTGGCCGCCGCCATAAAACTGAAAACTAGTGTTGCGTAAACTCCATTCACCCCAAACAAACAAATAAACAAATCGTGTAGGTTTATCTTAACATTAATATTATTTATGAATATATTCACAGCCAGAAAATATCTTAAATTTTCCGTGTTTACTTTTCAGAACGTGAAACATATAGCAATGGTTTATCTTACATATTAGAATATTTTGTTTTACATGAACGTTTCATATCTACACCATAGTATACATGCTATGGGTGAATAAACACGTGATATACTGTTAAAAATAAAGCCAGTTACTGATGAAGGATTTCATAAAGATATATGATGATATTATAATTATTTCTCTCCCACTTTGGCTATCGTTACCACACTTTGCTTCTGAAGACACGGTTTCGCATTCGCCTTCTGTAAGCACTTTGTCTATCTATAAAACGCCTAGGCGTTGACCTTTGATTTGTGTATTTTCGTCTATGTTTTGGTTTTGAATTAACGTTCCCTCTCGAAAATTGCACCTTGCCGTCATCGATTGTCAAAGGAAAAACTAAAGTATTGATGGTTTTTCCATTTTTGTCTTGTCTTTTAATAGTCATTTGCAACTGTTTTCCAGTTCCATTCAGTTTCCTTATTAAAGATAATAGGGCATTAAGACTGGCTTGTTTTTGACGCAATGCGTCATCCGATGTATGTTTGATATTAGCGTCCTCTAATTTATCACTGTTCATTTGCTCTATTTGTTTGCTTGAAAATGAGTCATTATCCATTGAATGTATATTTTTTTCTGTTTTGTGATTTTGTACACCACTTCGTGATACACTGACAGTATTTTTTGATAATGGTTTTGTCGACAGAAGTTGAATTCCATTCACTCTACCAGAACGGTCACCTTTTCCTGTGAGAATTCCAGTTATTCGTGATTTAGTTTGATTTGAAATCCTTTCATCAGATAATAATTTTGATTTTAAAGATTCTAATTGCTGTCTTTGCGTTTTAGCATCAATGACCATTCTGTTATTGATTTTTCCACTTTGAGATTGTTCAAGAGATTTGTTTACTTTCTCTTTCCCTGACTGTCCATTTGAAATTGTCATATCCTGTTTATGTTTACTGAATGTACTTATCATACTAGTCTCTTCCATTCCTTCACCGATCGGAATCTTAGATGCAAGATTATTGTATGTTTTTCTGTCTGTATTTATCATTGACTTATTACCGTGTCCAGGTTGGGCATTGTCACTGGATTCATTATTTCCAATTATTTCTTTAATTTCAATTTGTTTTCCCGCTTGCGTCAATATCGTATCATTTTTGTCTAGACTACTACTACAGGTAGGTACATTTGATGGATGATCGCATTTATATTTCAGAGGGTTAAATACTTTACCAGTTGCACAATGATGGCGACGATTAAGTACTATACCACACTGGTAAAAGAATTCGCAGTTCTTCGGATCCGGATAAAAAGTTGGCCTTTTCCCGATACAAAATGAATCGTCTTGTAATCTTGTGGAATGTTTGACATCTACAAAAATGTCCTCAACATTATTTTGATGTGATTTCAGAAACGACAACCCTTTGCTTACCGTTGTGTTCCTTCTTTTATTCAAGGAAACAGAAAATGTTTGAATTTCTTCGCTTCCAAATGCAACGCTCTCATCACTCTGTGCAAGTACAACTTCTTCGCTGTCTACCAAACTCTCCGCATTCTGATTTATATTTTCTTGGGTGATTCGACTGAACTGGTCTTGACATTCGGGAACATACTCAGGATAAGTACACTCTTGATTGTCGTCACTGTAAAACATACCAGATGAACAACGTTGCCTTGTGCTATAAAACTCGCCACACTGGTAGTAGTAACTGCAGTCTTGAGGATCTCTATACGACATCCCAGATAGTTTTCCACGACAGAAAACACTAGGAAACACCAATGATCTCCCTTGAAAAATAAAAAAAGATAAATAATATTGCACCAAGTGAAATCCTTTTGTTCCCATCTTTTAGAGACAGAGTTTTGCCTAATATCATCATTATTATAAGTAGTGTTATTTTAGTAAAATTCATATAACTACTACTACTACTACTACTACTACTACTACTACTACTACTACTGCTACTACTACTGCTGCTGCTGCTGCTACTACTACTACTACTACTATAAGGGATGACTGCTCCAAAATCACAAAAAAGAGTTAAACCTAATTTTTCCCGAAACAGAAAATAAGTTAAAGAACTAGGTAAAACCCGAAATCACATTAATGAGTGTTGATACAATTAAATAGTTTGATGTTGATGTTTTGTGCTATTAAATCCTTTCCCTAATATGAACCTAGTTTTCGAAAGTTTATTCCAATCGCTTCCCAAAATCCTGTTATTGGGTTACACCTAGTTTATTATCCAGTCTAACCTTAATTTGTCGTGGTACTTGGTAACTGGAGAAAATCTGGGTTATTCTGAATGAGAAATCTAGCGTTAACTTTAGTAAAACTGCCATGTCCTATTGACATTTGCTAAAACAGGTAAACATATTTTCCTCTTCTTTTAAACAATTTCAAGTTTGTTAATTTTACATATTAGTACTTCATTATTGCATCACATATAAGTGTATTTTTTATTTATGATTTAAATTTGCTAAAACAATATCCTGTACTTTAGTTTGACTGGGTTCGAGATTCCTGATTCCAATTTAGTGTATAAATAACTGTAACATTTTGAAATTGAGGATCTACAGTAAGACCTCTATGTTATGCCGCCTCCCGGTTTCATTTGTCACCTCGCCTAACATCACTTGTCCAGTTTTCCACATAATTTCAATTAACGTTCCCCATCTATCGTCAAACCCCTTCATAATGCCAAATGTTGGCTAAACAAATGGAGGCAGGTTTTAATGTAAGTGAAAACATCCTTAAAACGCTGATAAAAATATAAATCTTACGAGTGTATGAATGATTTGGTATAATTTAGAACTGGGAATGTCTTAAGTATTTCGGTATCATCAAGAATTCTAAATATTCTAAAACACGTTGATAACACTGACATATATTACAACGTATCCGAGTACAATTAGGCATGTCAATATACTTTATTGATCCTTAAAAATGCCACAAGATAATCGACAGATTGCACAGCGAACACTTACTGGCGAAATATGATATACTGAGATAAAGAGAGGTAAGGGGACTAAGTATTATATTAAATAATAAAATTTAAAGGGACATTAGCTTTTTTTCAAGAATTTTTCTTTCTTTTTTAATACTTAGATTGTTTGCAAATGATTAATTCTTACTTTTTGTATATACATACATCACTGGACCTGATCTTATTTCCATAAAACATACAGGAATATAGGAAATTTAATGCCTGTATATACATGTTTTGATATTGCACATCAATCATCAACCAAAGTAATAAAAAAGATTTTTTAAAGATACAGCTAATGTCCTTTTAAAAGAAATTATTTTATTGGAAGATATACTTACCATTTACTACGAGGACACTGCCAAGAATGAAACACAACGAAAACAAAAATACCGACATCATCAGCTGCAAGAAGAAATATCACAAAATTAATTTACCACATATGTAACATTTACCAATAAAATAACAATGTCGGATAACAAGTCAAACATTGTTGATAGAATTGCTGAAAACGTATATGCCATAGTGGGTGTTCCTACACGCTTTGTGATTTCCATGCTGATAAACTTAAAGTGCACTTGTTTGCGGTTATGTTTCAAATTAAGGAACACTTATTCTGATGTTTCGTAAATAGAAATAATTCTATTTTAATTGTTACTACTAGAAATATCACAAAAGAAAAATTATAGATAGGAATATTGTAGGCGTTTGTTCTTTTGACAGAAATTATAAGGTAATTATTTCACCTGTAAAGATGACATATTTCAATTAATCAAGACACGTAAACACAAATATAGATACCAAACAGTATTCATAATCAAAATATACGCATTATTTTTCAAATTCGTTTTTCTAATATTGTTGACGGAAAAAGGGTATACCTACCATTTCTCAGAAACTGCACACGGACAAAGGTTCCCGTTTCTGTGAGATAACTGATGCTAACCTAAGATGGCTAGTGAGTGTCTACCTTATTGATACATGCTTTTGATTAATAATGCAAAACATCAGTATACACTGTCATAGTCATGTACATCACGCCTTTGTTTAGTATTGAAAGTATTTTGACATAGCATTTGGTGATCATTGATTTATAACTGGGGTCGCTGTCAGCACTTGACGTCTGGAGTGATTTTTACACTTTAGATGACTTGAAATAATACACAAACTGACAGAGGAACATCTGGTAGACAGAAAATATAAGTAGACAGAAGGTTCCTGAAGTCATGGATGTTTAATCCCCAGAAAAAAGAAAAAATGTCATACACCTTCATGATTAATTTTACATATCTGCATAGATATACTATTGTTTGGTAAGTAAAGGTCAATGCATTGAACCAATTTGTAGTACTTTTCAATTACTAATAATTATAGATGCACATTTTGCATGTGCATGTTCACCTTATTATAAATAGATATATATTTCGTTACCATATTAATTTTTATGTCGAGATGTGTCAATGCACTATATTGTATTTTAATTCGTTCAGGTTAATTTTTAAGGCTATTGACCCTACCGCAAGCTTTAGTCATTTAGTCACACACTTACTCATAGCATCCATAGTTTCCCCTGACCGACGCCCTATAACCAAAATAATAATTAAAACTACAGGGATGACGATTAAAAAATCATCGAAATGATACTTGCAGTGATATATTTGATAGATTAAAATTATATTAAGTAGCATATATCTTAAATGCCATTTGTACTTTACTTAATACTCACAAATACTTACCATTTAATTGTAATTACAAGTTCCTGTTGGACGTTTTCACAAGACTGGCTTGATATCCAACCGGACAACATAGAAAATTGAAAGTTACAATTTATCATATATGCTAAGTAAAATTGAAGGAGTACCAATCAATAATCAAAAACTGAAGTCCATTATAACACAACGAATTAGATATGCAAATGGTCTCATCATGAAGAACAATTATGAATCCCAAACGGGATATGACCAAGTGTCCGGAAGGAATCCGCGTCTTCTGCTGGCATGCCACACCCGTCGCAAATTTTCCATGGAAACCTTTCTAGTTCGATGAAAGGATCAATTTTGGTTAAAGGTGTCAAGTTTGATGATGAGGTCAAGTTTGATGAAAAGCATGATTAGTGAAACGGAGTCACTGTTTGTGGCCGTGATCCAGAATTACTTATCAGGTTTGTTGAAAAAAGTTTTGAAACATTTAAGATAATTTTTTATACTACAACTACTTTAAGTAAGATGTTCAGTCCATCCGTATAAGATCTACATTTATTTACCAAACTATTTGTCGATATTAATGTCTGCTAGTTGAATGCACGACGGATTTTATTGTGCATATAAATGTAATACAGTTTTAGATTTAAGTCATTTTGTATGTAAATAATCCCGAAATGGTGACGGTAGTGTATCATTCAAGTAGTTTTAGGTATCATTTCGATGTTTACCCTGTCATGCCGGTGAATATATTGTCATTAATTTTCGAGTATTCTGTGATTTTTAAAACAAATTGAATAGTATTTTACTCAAAACTCAACAATTGTTCAATTACATGGTGGCGGTAAGTTGCTATTGGTGGAGAAGAGAACCGGTTACTATGTATCCGGGAAGAGATCACCGGCCTTCCGCAAGTAAACTGGCAAACCTGCTCACAATAATCAGTTAGGTTACAGCAAGGCTGGAACCTGCGATGATCAGAAGTGAGAGACTTCATGGTTCAAAACACGGTGCTCTAACCACTCAGCCACGGACTATTCTATGCACCACTCACGCACATTAATTGATTGAGACGACCATTGTTCCAAATATTTAGATCTGGTTTTTTTGTAAAACATTCGATTCATGAAATCTGATTATATGCATATCACAACTGTAAATCTGAAAATGGATCAATGAGGGTTGGTGGATAAGTATTTAACCTTGAAATGAATGACTCAAGCAGGGCTACTACTTTTCGGATATATATTTCCTGATGTAATGTAATCAATATCCTTGAGTGAACAGTGCAAGATACCTTTACAAATTTGCGTAAAAAACTGTTATTCTATATTTGTATATACAGATAAACAGATTATCACTTAAGACTACTCATGCTAATATAATTCTCTCCCTCCATTCACTATCGTAAAATAATACATTGCAGAAACTAAGTGCAGGAGGGTGAGATAAGTCCTGAAATGCCTGTCATCATTTTGGCAACTTCCAGAATAGTCACAAATGTCCATGATATGGTTTTGATGACAGACGAGATACAGAGATATACATAGATAGTGTTGATGTAATGTCTTTTCCCATTTTGCGTAGGATCTTATGGGAGTAATGGGATAACTCAGCTCAGTCCGTTTCTTATATATATATATATATATATATATATATATATATATATATATATATATATATATATATATATATATATATATATGTATATGTGTGTGTGTGTGTGTGTGTGTGTGTGTGTGTGTGTGTGTGTGTGTGTGTGTGTGTGTGTGTGTGTGTGTGTGTGTGTGCAAACCTCCGACCTTTAATCAGCGTATATAAGACTAAACTTTTTGGGACATATCCTGACACCTTTTGAGAGGTTCACGACTTTGTGAATAATAAGGGTCCATCACCCACCCCAAATGCCAAAATTAGAAACACGCTGACTCACCTCCACGTAGAAGATAAATACTGTTATGTTATATTGAAAGGCAATGTACCTAATTTGGGGGAAGCAGATGATATTCGTATGGTGTATTGCATGTTTCTCCAAAAATGCAGCTAATTTTGGAGTATATTATGCGTCATTCAAATGTAGTTAAGAGAAAATAATAAACGCCGTGGAAAACTCAGCAAAAGTATGTTGTTTAATCAGCACGATATCTATCGTCACTTAGACTGTGAGTTTGAATGAATTCAACATCGCCATTACTCGTCTGATAACCCTCCATCAGACTGCAGTGTATCCCCACATTTGAAAAAAATGCCATTTTTATAGCCAGTGAGATGATGACGTCACACATGCAATGGAGGCCTTTATTGACAGTCAAGAAAATTATTTCCATACAAGCGACATTGAGGACCATTTTTAAAGATGGTTCGTATGTAAAGATTTTATGCACATCTTTTAGAGTGTAGTCCATCTGACCTAACACATCAGAAAAATACCCTATCAATATACAATCCACACAAAATGTAGTAACGTCTTTGTATATACCCTTGATGGCAATGACATAATGTACAAAATGAGTAAAAATGTAAAAATATACATAAAGCTGAATTTAACCCCCTCCCCAAAATCGATTTTTCTACTTTCACTTCTTGTACTTGATGTACAATGATATATAAGAGCTGAAATGAAAAATCTTATATTCCTATATATTTTGTGAAAATAAGGTCAACTCCAGTTTGGTATGCAATTTCCACAAACTGTATAGTAATTTAGGAATTTTTATGCCCGAGTAAATATCTCTTTTGCTATTGTATATTAATCAGAAAAGGATAAAAAGGAAGAATATTTAAAAAAAAAACACAAAAAAACACATACACAGGTAATGACCCCTTTATGTGACATATACGACTTAAAAGGTCTGTTATAAATGATAGTTGATTACAATAAACAAAACTTTGTTTATATATTTTCAACACAAGCAAGGAGACAACGATATATTCATAACTTTGACAATTATATAATTCAAATAGACAAAAGTTGTCAATTCAATTGTTTAGACAAAAACTTTCCTGAAAACTGACAGAAACGATTAACATACATGAAAGCAATCAATATGTCAGCAAAAAAGTAAGACGCCTTGAGTTGTAGTATCAAGACAAATTGAATTATTTAAAAAAACTAATATTTTCATATTTTTTCAACTCTATGACGCAAAATTAGAAAAAAATCTTTTACGTCCTCCATGCAAAAGCGTCGACATAAAATCGACAATAATTAGATGCGAATTCAAAACAGACTTCTCCGTCTAAACATTCTCATAAAGTAACTTTAAACCGATAAAACGTATTAGCCACTGTTATAAAATGTAGTCGATGTTAAACATCAAAACGGTTAGTGTAACTATATGAGATATTGTTGAGATAGGATGACTTGATCGTAAAAGGGATTCAATATGATTTGGATAAGGGAAGCTCTTTATGCCTATCTGTATAATATCTTGTAAGTGTGAAAACGGACTTAAATATCGATTTTATGTCCAGGACGTATACTATGAATGCAATGCCGATGAATTGCATTTCCACACTGACACTAAACCGATATTTCATATCTTATCTGAAAGACACGTTACTTTCATCTTTATGTCAAATGACTCGTAACCCACTAAAATTTGACAAGGTTAATTGGTTTGGTATAACTTTGAGTTACAAAAAGCGTCTACCACAATGCACAATATAAAAACCACAGATACTTACTAACGCGTTGTCAGTATTTTCGTTATAGTGAAATATATAGGTAACAAAGTATTAATCTTCAGGATGGTCAGGATAAAATATATACAAATCTAGTGAACACTGGAAATGCACGGACAATTGATAATCCAGAAGTGGAGTCAGGTGTCATGGAGGACCGGTTGTACCCGCCACGGGTCTATAGTCAACTTCAAATGAAATAAGTGAGTAATAATTCCTTGTCACAATCCGTATGAGCGACAACTGGGTCCTGATACCGACCGTAAAATTTGCCAAATTTTTACATTAAGGTATCCATTGTATTAATCTTGGTAGATACGGGAAACAAGTAAATTTCATCGGAATGCCGTACAATGAGTTTTCTTTAGGTAAAAGACATATGTTTGATATTGATTTGATGCATTCGAAATCATCAAACACATACAACAAACATGTTTTACATCTGTTATCCAGATTAAATCGGAGGTTAGTGTTTTGACCAGTAATTCACAATTTTGATGTAAGAGATTCCCCCTTTTGATATTTGGTGTTTGTAATCTTTATATCTGTTAATAGTACATACCTATCTATGATAAAATATGATATTATATAAAACTCATAATACCTTACCAGGTATACAATGAGTTACTTACACCTTGTGACTCATCAGCAAGTACTTTTTTACTGGCTGGTCAGATCATATGTGAGATAGGAACACCTTATGCAAGCGAAAAGGGGGATACAGCTACTTAACCCTTTCAACCCAACAGATCGTAATAGACTGCTCTTAAACAATAGAAAAGAGCATACCATTCTTCCATTCAGGGGTGAAATTGTTAATGTGGAAAGTTGATGATGGGAGAGCCGAAATGACCACTTTTGTCGTATATGTTTTCTGTGTCTATAGTAAGTAAATGCCGATGTATCTGTAGGAAGAGTATGTACTTTTGTGTCTTTATTTTCTAGTTTGTTAGCGATATATCACAATCATATACGAATAAATTGGCCATTATTCATTAGCAAAACGTCGTTGATATCGGGAAGGATGGACAATTTGATATTATTGTAAAATGACCATTTTAAAATATGAAAATGTATTTGAGAATTGTACGTGCATATTTTAGTGCTTAAATAAATTGCTTCATACGAAAACGATATACAGAAAAACGATATACATGATTATTATTAATAATCGATAAATGATAAATGATATACAGGATTGATTTTACTTGATAAAATTGTTGTGATCACGTGTCTTTTTCTGCCAGTGATATTTCTGTATTTAAGATAGACATATAGAAATGATAATACAAGAAAACGATTGATATGTTTGTAACCTTGTGAAAATCAAATCAATTTATCATTGTTTAAGATATGAAAATCAATTTGCAACTTGTTCACTTGTCATTCATACAAGGAAAATTTTAATTATGTGTATATATGAATAATCTACTATGTTATAACTTTAAACACAGAACATTGATATTCATGAATGTTCTTTTCATGTTTACCATACATTTTAATGTCTCAAGCAGGCCAAGAATTTAACACGAAGTTAAACTTATTAAAATCAATTTAATAATAAATTTTTAATCTATAAATATTCTGATTTGCATAATTAGCCACAATGACAAAGCCAATTCACGAATCTAAAATATATCAAGGTAATAAGTCAGTATAGTTTGTGTTTACCATGCATGCTAATCGGACTTGTTACCTGATAAAATGTTCTCCAATACCGTATTTCTTTATTGTAAATTGCATAATTAGACGTCTGTACCTATTGTGACGAAGATTCGTTCCTCGCGTATTTCATTTTAATTTGTCTGTGCACTCATGCGGGTGTGACCGGCCGACAGGGGATGCTTACTCCTCCTACCCCTTGATTTTTAAAGGTCAGCGTTTGTCCATTTCCTGGACATCCTAAAGATTTATACTTTGGTATCTGACTTGCTTTATATCAATGTAATATTTTCATACAAAGTAGTTTTTGTCTTTTACCCCACATTCAACAATTTATCAGTTACATGTTACATGGTTTTGATGGTGGAAAGAGAACCCAGTTACTATGTATCCTGGCGGAAACCACCGACCTTCTGCAAGTATGCAATATTTTCATACAAAGTAAGGAACCAAATTTATGGTTGTAAGAATTTACAATAATTGTAAGTTGAAAACTTCCGTTGTAAAATGCTAGCTGCTTCAAATACTTCCGTTGTAAAATACTGGCTGCTTTAAATACTTCAGTTGTAAAATACTACCTGCTTCCAATACTTCCGTTGTAAAATGCTAGCTGCTTCAAATACTTCCGTTGTAAAATACTAGATGCTTCAAATACTTCCGTTGTAAAATAATAGCTGCTTCTAACAAATAGCGAATAAGTTTTATTTGATAAGATAAAATTTTACTGAATAGAACACACACACACACACAAGTATATATATATGTATATATATATATATATATATATATATATATATATATATATATATATATATATATATATATATATATATATATATATATATATATATATATATTTGTGCCTATTCCATTGCATGCGAAATACCCGTGATTATTTTTGTAATACGTTTCATAATTTACATTTCCAAAACTTCCATTCCTTAGCAACTTAGCAATGGAGTAATGTAGGACAGGTACTTCCACAATGTGATATAATTTTCATGCGGTATTGCAAAATTTTTAAAAGAAAGGTTTATTGCATTTCAAAAATTCATTATCAATTAAATATAGGAGTTAGAATATTGGATACAGAACAATTACGTCTTAAAAATTTATTGCATTAAATGAGTTCGTTTTCTATTGAAGGACACGGTAATATTTGAAATTCAAATTACGTTTATTTCAATCATGAAAAAGTAATTTATATGCAAAGAGGTTTTACACCATTAAAGTTTGCCAGCAACACGTGTTTTTCTAGTAAACCTTAGAGAGTTTCATGTCGTAACTATAGATAAACCCAGCACTTAAGAAAGTGCAAAACTAAATATTTTGTAAAACAGCAAATATATCTGATTTATAAATGTAGATCAATGTGATAATACTATGTCTTTAGATAGTTTTTTGTTTTATTGTATTTATTTTCTTTCGGTTCTTTTCTCTTTTGTATAAAGAATGAAAGGACGTGCCTGAATGTCACGAGGCTATATGTGTAAGATACAACAAAGTATAGGATGATACGTTGTTTAAAAATTCTGACAAATCAGATAAAAATCGGTTCAAATATTCGAGTTATCAAAACATTCTAAAAGGGTTTTGCAAACATACTATCTACATATTAATGCATGTTCTTTGAATATCCATCATTTAAAGGAATGGAATTTTCTCTGATCTCACAGCAGAATGTATATTTTTGTCTCAAAACAATTTTAAAGAGGTAGAATTTAACGGAAGTATCTAACTCACAATTGTTTATATCCGTTTAGGATTAGCAATTGTCCATCACATAGAGACTGTTAATATATCCAGTTGTCGTATTCTAATAGACTCGGAGTATCGAATATCTAGGAAGGATACTTCTTCGTGTTTACCTATATTTCTTCTTCGTGCCAGGCCAAAATATTATTTACAAAAATATTTCATATGGTTATTTATTTAGCAAACCCAGGGGACTTTCACAAAATTTTACTCAATGACTGATTATAATTATGTGATTTTTGCACCTGCATACACGTTTTTGAAGTTAAGAATTCAAATTCAAATACTTTTCCCGATTTTAATTTTTTTTTATTTTATGCTTGCCCTTTTAGAATTTGCTTCTGAAATATATTTTACATGAAAATAATTATTAGAAAGGTATATATGTCTTTGCAACACTATATGTAGACCGTTTTGTTCTACTTTAGCAAACCTACAAACATCACATGTTCATGTGCAGTCACGAATATAGTAACATAATTTCAACTTATAGGGCAAAAGATCCACTATTTCCTCCTGTTTGATGAAGTCCATAATTGTGATTTATGTATTCATTCGATCAGTTGTTTGATAAGCATTATAAATTAAATTTTTGTATCACGATGTCCTAAAAAGGGGACGTAACTATCTATTTGTCAATTATGATAAATATTAGTAAAAAACTAGTAATGTAAATGCATTTAAATATATTTTACTGAGAAATCTACAAATTTTATGCACGTCGTCGAATCAAATATGTATTTAAATAATAATAATGCAATAAAAAGTCTGTTGATTTTATCTATCAGTTGTATAGTGGCGACCAGATTATATAAATTGGGGGGAGAAAACACGGTTACAATTAACCCGAGAAGAGACCAGCGGTCTTCTACAAGTAAACAGACAAGTCTACTTTGTAGCTTAGATTCCAGATGGAATCGAACCCGTGCAAACTGGAGGTGAGATGCTTTAAGATTTAAAGCGTGTACTCTAACCATTCAGCCATGGAGAGAGAGAGAGAGAGAGAGAGAGAGAGAGAGAGAGAGAGAGAGAGAGAGAGAGAGAGAGAGAGAGAGAGAGAGAGAGAGAGAGAGAGAGAGAGAGAGTGAGAATGTAGAGAGAGAGATATAGAGAGAACGCGAAGAGATAATGAACGCGAAGAGTTCATGTATATATAAGCAGGTTTTCATAATAACAGGTTATATTATTAATAAAGATATTGATGGGGAATCAAAATCATTTCTAATAAAGCGGGATTTCATTGTAACAGGATTCAATGTCACTGTATATTATACATGTAAAACAATTCATATGAATTACATCAATCAAGAGAGTTTTGGAATGTTACCGACAGGTATTGCTGTTACATGACAAAAAACAACATCTCGAATTTCGAAAAAATAACTTGAAATATCGAGATAATAACTCGAAATTTCAAGATAATTACTCAGAATTTCGAAATATGTTTTACAAGCAAATGCAATGCGCTTCCGTAAAATGTATCTCAGATATTGCAAACTTTGTCATGAAACTTTTGTTCTACGACACGACACGACAGTATTATTTAAATCTCAAATGGGATTGGACCAGGTGTCCAGAGGGAGTGAACAATAACGTATCAAAAACTAAGATTATTGTTTTTACAGTGTTTACTATTACTTAATTAAGAATACATATAGTTTATTTTTTACCTTGTATGATACCACTTTTTGTTACGGGAGTCTAAATTCAAATAAATCTATTTAAAACTTTGGTTCAACTGATGGAATCTTATTAGCAGAAACGATCGCTTAAGCATATGTTTTGGCACCTTCTTTATGTTGCAAAGCTATAACTTTAGTAATTTTATAATATAAAAAATAACCATATTTGGATTAGTCTCTGTCGACTTTATATGCACGTGCAAAACACACTGATATCTGTCAAACTTTACAAGTCTTTTGTTGCCACAGTTTGTTTTATTAATGAGCGTTAAAAGAACCAATATCAATATGTATTTTTTCTGTTTTTTGAAAGGTAAGTTCATTGAGCAACACATCTCAAATAGATAGGGTCGACCAATAGGGAGAGACTATATTTTTATATACACACCTTTGTTGGTAAGAGTGACATATTTGTTCTTTTCCTCCTAAATATCAGACAATAATAGTTCCCCTTAGGCATTTTAATGTATTCCTTCAAATGTATTAATAATCAAATCATCTGTTCGGACGGACGGAAAACGTGACAGGAATTAGGTATTTACATCGCTGACGTGGAATGTTTAGTTTTTATTTGTTGTGTAGATATATATGAAAATTACATTTGCGATTTTGATTTAATGTTAATCATACAGTTAATATGATTTATTACTAGTTTTTGTCATGGTAGGTATGGCTAAACATTGTACATACAATCTATGATATAGAACTTAATCAATTTAGGGGATCCTGGTGGTAGACATAATTTTATTCGAACTTTCCAATAGGAACCTTGTCTGTAAAAGTTAGGGTCATATAAGTGTCCTGTAACTGACTCATTTTCTTTGACAAAAAGTGTCCGTGATAATTAGCGCAATTATGTGTATATACATATATATGTAAAGTTATCCCATAAAGCTATCCTTTGGAACAGCGTTGAAATAATTGAGCCATTTTCCTCATTTTTGTGTCTTTGCATGTGTAGCGTACGTGATTACCTTCGAATTTAATCAAACCAAGCTGACTGATTAATTTGATATATCTTTTTAAATTACGATGCTAAGTTTCCTATGATATATTAACTGGTTTTCATAGAATTACAAATAAAGATTTCATAAGAAAATATTTTCTTGTATCAAGTCATAACTGAGGATACTATAAGACCACCATTAGTGGCCAAACTCGGTACGAAAATTGTATTTTGAAAAAGTACAAAAATGGATATAAAATATCAAGTGCAATGAGCACCTTTATCATGGCAGATTACAATAGTTGTACAAAGCATTGTATTACCATTCTAATGAATAAAATATTAATATTGCATTGCATTTAACCTTTAACCTATTTGATCCAGTTTACTTGCGGAAGGCTGGTTGTCTCTTTCGGGATACAGATACATTATAGTCGTGTTCTCTCCTCCACCATCAAAACCTGGCCACCACCATATAACTGAAAAAAATGTGGAGATTGGCGCAAAGCACCAATATAACAAACACAAATGAATCGACTAACATGTCACTGTATGAGTCTACTTCAAATTGCAATAATAACAGGAAATTGGTCACTTACATATTTAGAGTAAGGGGAGATGGTGGATTAGAAATTGAGAATACAAAACGTCCAGTTTGACGTAATCATGCATAAAATACAAAATGACGAGACTTGGTACATGTACTTCCTTAATATCACAAATCGTAGTATGTTTCAGTGATTATTGAACCAATTAGGAAGATTATTATGACGAAATTAAATCTCGTCATTGGTATGTATCTGACATTTTGTCTTTATAATAGTTTTCCTTCTTATGATAGGTCACGCCTTGAAGACACGTGATATTGTGTTAGATTAGATGCAGGTACAGTGAAACTTGTATATGCGGGTGTGACCGGTCGACAGGGGATGCTTACTCCATGGCGCCTGATCCCACCTCTTGGTTTCCAGAGGTCCGTGTTTGTCCATTTTTACCGGATTTGTATATATGTAATGGACATTCTATTGATTTATAATTTGTACCGGAGATTTTTATATAGAGAGACCACTTAGTGATGCAACAAAACAAGTCTTTATAGGGAGGTGATCTTTATTTAGAGGTTGATTTGTACACAAATGGTACTATTGGGAACTAGTTGGTCTTTATACACAGGTGGTCACTAAAACGTTTTATTGTATGCCGTTTTGAATGTAATTTGTCGGTTTATAGCCCTTTTGTGGATATTGGGAATCGAAATTCGATTTTGGGATGTTTTCTTTGTTTGTTGATTTACATCCTATCAAGATTTTTCACTTAAATTGAGATGTCTCCAGCTTTGGGTAAAGTGCCACAAAATTTGACCAGTTCTATGGACTAACGCCACTGCTACGCCTGTCGTGACACGGTACCTCGGTTTTAAATCTCCTTCAGAAAGAACCGTGATTTTCATGCCGTTTGCCAAGCGTTTGGCGAAGAAACAGTCACTACCATTTTAAAAGTTTTGGTATGACACGATACCGGGAATCGATCCCGGTACCTTCTGCTTGCGAGTCGAACCCTCTTCCACTAGACCACGGCAAGCGGTTCAATACTACCCGAATAAATTATTGTTGAAGATAAAGGTGGAATAATGAAAAAGGTAATTTTTGGTACAAGAGACCCAACAAACGCTATATTGAACAGGTAGCTCATGATATCGGATCATCTGTTAGATATAGACACCATTTACAGATGATTGCAGAATATTACTAATTAAATTTCCGATGGGAAAACCGAAATCGTCGCTTTTTCGTACAGCCTGGTTGCTAATTCCCTGCCAGTGCCTACAGTAAGTAAAATGTACAAGTCCTTGATTTTGTTGTGTCCTTTTATTTCTAGTTCCTTGGGATGTATCATATTCAAATGAAACAATAGTTTCAGCAACTAAAATAATAAAAATAATTAAGTACAGATATGTAATATGAAGTTGCACACATGGTTTATGGTATATTTTTCAACACCACCAGTGACCACACCCAAAAAGAAGTATGTTCATACATATAGTATCAGACAATATTTTACAGCGAAATATGAGAAGTTGTAATATATTACCATTTCCGTACGAATAGTTCATTTTCACTTTGCAAAAGTAAAATCTTTCACTTCCTGTCAGCGCAGGTTCGAACCCCGCTGGAACCTTAGATGACTTTGTGAGAAAGTTTGCCAGTTTACTTGCGGAAGCCCGGTGATCTCTACCTGGTTACAATGTACCCTGATCAGGTTCTCTACTCCATCAAAGAGGCGTTAATGCACTATTCAACATTCAAAATTCAAAATTAAATTAGTCTATCGTAATGGTCTTAAATTCTGGCTCCACAAAAAACAACACAATGATAAGAATTTATAAAATAGATTTGCATAATTCGGTCGACAATGTATTTCATTAGGGTGACAACTTCCCAGATTTTAATTTCGCCTCGTTAGACATATTTCCGGGATCATAATTTTCTCTACACCTGTTACAGGAAAATAATATTAATATAGTGCAGTAAAATTCCGAAGATACCTAGAGTATCATTTGTAGTTTTTGTTTGTATCCATTTATATTCCCTAATTTCCTCCCTCAACCGAAGAAACTACTTATCAAATGTCGTTATACTTACTGACACGTATACACTTACCATGAACTCCTTGTATATGTATAACATGTATAACGAGTTTTTACCACTTCTTCCATCGGCGTGTGACAATAAATGTAAGATGAATGTATGAATATTTCATTAAAATTTTAAGGAATTTAACAAACATTTCATTTGCCTTTGAATTTACAAGGTATCAGTGATAATGTTGTATCTTTATATATATATAATTCATGAAGCAATGACAAAATTTATAATGTATAATCGGTCATCGCAATAGTACATATGGTATGTATACACTTGCTTCAAGGCAATCCAATCAAACGTAGTCCTTGTTTCCTGGTACACGTATGGAATGGTGGTATGTGTGTAGCATAAAATATCACTGAATCTGTTCTCTTGACCTCGTTTCTGGAACCTTAAAAACAACCAAGAAATGGAAAAAATCTGGGTTTTTTTACATTTCCGCGTTTGTACAATGTTCACTAGATTGTATATCTTTTTTATGGACATCATGAAGATGAATACTTTGGTATTTTGACTTTTGTATTCTATATATTTTGTACTCTGTTAAGTTTTACTATAAACATTAGACGGATTTCAATGTACTTTAACAAAATTCAATTATCAAAGGTTACGATACCTGTCAATTAATAAAATGTTACGTTTGTGAATGAATCTTATTACAGACTAAAGTTCATTTAACAAATTTTCATGATTGCGTATCAAAATATACTCGCTGTTACAAAATGTCTATTTTTAGATACCTACCTGATCAGTAAAATGGAGGTTTTAACCCCAGATGATTTTTATACATGTGAAAAATATTTAAGCTATATTTTTTTCGATATCAGTGATTTTGTATCACAAAACGACAGAATAGAGCAGCTTCTATACTATTGATAAACCTCATGTGTTGAATACTTATTCCAGGAATGTAAGATAGTATTCTGGAGCACGACCATAGACAGTGACGACCTTTTGGCAATCAGATCTAAAACAATCTGATGACGTTTTCACCGAACTTTTCACCAAACTTGCGAGGTTTCCATGTAACATTTGCGACGAGTGTGGCATGCTTACAGGGGTGCTGACGCCTTCCGTACACCTAGTCCCCCCGTTTGGGATTCGCAAAAGTTCTTCATGTTGAGATTATTTGTATATCCAGTTTGTCATATTCTGATGGACTATCCTTTGAATATTCAGTGATATTTCTTCATTTTACTTATCTTTAGAAACACACCGCAAAGCTGCTAAGTGCTTTCTATTTAACCACATTTATCTACAAGTTGAGAGGCTGCTAAACTTTCTTTTGTAAAACATTTTAATGTTGAACATAACAGAACAAAATCAAATGTTAAAAAATGTCTTGGCATTTTGACGTAGAAGTTTTTCAAAATGTCCATCATGTCAGGGTTTTTTTGCATCACAATTTACATTTATGGTGTCTGAGTTACGTTGATTAAGTGTACATCTATAATGATTATAGTTTCCAACATAATTTATCAGTAGTTATGTTTATCTCATAAGATGAAACTTTGTTTTAACACAATATTTGAGACGTGAAAATATTAGGCATTTATCAGTATGACAGACTGAAAGCGACTGGTAATTGTCATTTCGTCTTCTAAACGCATAATGATTTATAGGATGTCGTGGTTCTGTTGTAAATTTAAATTTTAGTAAAATTAAAATTCAGGCTTGAATTCGCAAGACCAATATCGTAACACATTCCAATGATTTATTGACTCATTTATCACTTCTATTGCAATATTACTTTTCTTCGAAGGAATCGATAAATTTTGTAAATCATATTGTAAACGTATTTATATCCTAAACCATTTTATCAATTTAGAATAAATGTAAAAAATTACATAACCGCGTCATTGATAAAGATGATGCTTCTTTAATCGTGATATATTGATAATTAATTTTACAGCACACAGATACCGTTCAATCGTGTCAATTATATAACCATTTTGTACGATTTTATGATCATATCTAATTGTACATGATACAAAATACACTGTATCGTTTAAGTTCACCATCCCATTTACTCCGAATCAAAATGCATCTTGCTAATTGGATAGTGAACATAATATGTTTCCCATTGAATATAAAGTGTGATTAAAACATAGAAAACATCGGTATACATAAACCTAGTACCTGGTATTTCGGTACCAGCTGTTCATTTTATACTAAAGTAATATTTGGCACTGTTAACACCATTTAAATTCGAAAATTTTCTAAAGCTAAGATAGTATTTTTTTTACATTGGTTACTCTTAGATGGACTTCGGCTATATTTTTAGAAATATTTTATTTGGCCTTGTATGATACCATTTTAACTTTAGAAAAAACACATAGTTTTCAAATTGGAGCTCAACTGATGAAGTCTAATTGACAGAAACGATATCGTCTTGAGTATTTTAACTTTGGTATTATGTTTATAATATTTATAAACGAGGACCACTGAAACATAGACAGAATTTAACAATAACTGACGACTGATAAAACCCGCCGTGATTACGATTGTATTTTCCAAAATAGATATCCCACAATTACCTCCGTATGGTGTTTATATATCGAAAATGGTCCGATATTTCAGGGTGTGTTTCTACATATGAACATTTTATTTACAGAGGCAAACTACTTCCTGAATAGATATTGGACTATTGGCCATTGATGTCAACGTTCCGCAAATTTTACAGTCGGTATAATGACCTTGTTTGCAATTACTTTGTTTAAGTAAATGAAATGCTGAGTCGTCTGTATCAGTTGTGACATGGATTCGTCTCTCACTTATTTGATTTTATTGAATTTCGTATTTGATAACTTATTATGATCAGGTGGTAGAGCGTAAAGTGGAAGGTCCACTCAAGTAAACAAAATCATTGCAGATTGTAAATAAAAAATATTAAGGTTATAAGGTTTTTCCGTACATCGTAAGTCTGATCAAATTGTATCTTGCCAAATTGTAGATTATTTTATTGTACCCCAATGTATACGCTTAGGAGGTAGATAACTTAGTAAGGTAAAATGAAGAGGCACCAATGGACAATCAAAAATCCATTAGAATACGATATATTAGATATAAGAATGGGCTCACTTACAGAGATTTTTGTTTGGGTTCCCGCATTCCTTAATTTTTCATCAGTAGTCGTAGTGGTTTTGTATAACGGGAAATATCCAGATTACTCAGATGATATATATATATATATATATATATATATATATATATATATATATATATATATATATATATATATATATATATATATATATATATATGACCGAGTTCTCATGTTTGGAATTCTACTCACCGCTATCGAAACATCCAGTTTTTGTGAATGCGTAGAAGGCCAAGTGGTTAGGGCGTCGACCATGGAGGCCAGGCGATTGGTGCTGTAGGTCGTAAGTTCGAACCCCAGCATTGTGAGGTTATAGATACCCTGTTATTTCTGTGTGATTTATTTACGCAGATAGTATCAAATCTGATCCAAGGTTCACAGTAAATGATAATGTTGAAGTGATATATGTGCTTTATATATATTTGTATTTCTTAACACTGCATTCATCGTAATCGATCCATTGTCATTTATATTAGGATTTAAACCTTTCGCCTCTATCTCTATGTCCGAATTCGAGTAGATGTCCAAGTCGTTAGGGCGTCGAACATGGGGGCCAGGCGATTGGTGCCGTAGGTCGTGTTGTAGTGATATTTGTGCTGTATCGTATGTATCGTATTCATTAAGTTATATTTATAATAATATATATTATGTATAACCAAACAAATAAAACTATCATTTAAACGGACCTCAGCTGCGATTTTTACAATAACTAAAATGAGATAATACACATGTATACAAATTCCTATATATTTTGTGCAAATTGCTTGAGAAACCCACTTTTAGAATTATTCCTAAAAAAGCCTGAAAAATCTTATTTTAA